>JABWTJ010000291.1:1049094-1439833 GCA_016801875.1 Solanum sitiens
GTTTGATAAAAGAATGAGAAATATGGCGAATCAGTTGTGGCAACGCCCATTCAATCCTTTTGTGGTTCTTAGCCTTATCTCCATTTCTCTTGCTTTGTTTGTATCCGAGGCCAGAGGTGCCTTGGTTTCCTAAGAAAGTAATGGGATCCACAATTCCTTGCGAATATACTCCTAAAACATTCCTGGGTTGATAACCATATTTGAGCATTGTCGTTGCTACCATTGAAGCGGAAGAAGAGAGACATGATTAGATGATAGGTTCTCCTTCTTTAAAGCGATCGACTGATACAACCTCAAAAGACTGGTAAACAACGGAATCACATCCTTATTTTGCCTCAACGTATGGGATGGATGGATATCTGTAAATAGGTGAATCATCTTCGCCATGAACAATCATTTCCTGATGGTTGTAGACAAACTTGACAACTTGATGTAGAGTTGATGGGATAGCCCGAGCCATGTGGATCCATGACCTCCCTAGTAGAAAATTATAAGTTGTTTCCATATCCATTACTTGTAACACAATCATAAAGTCCACTGGTCCAATTGTCATGTTAAACTTGATTTCACCAATGGTATCCCTCCTTGAGCCGTCATAAGCTCGCACAAATACATTACTGGGGTAAATTCTGTCAAGGTTAACTTTCAAGCTTTGCAACGTAGAAATAGGACATATGTCTACTCATTATTCTCCATCTATCATGACCTTCTTTGCATAGTAACCTTCACATTTCACTGTAAGAAGCAAAGCTTTGTTGTGTTCAAATCCCTCCTTGGGCAACTCATCATTAGTGAAAATGATGGTGTTTGACTCAAAGACGCGATTGGCCATTTTCTCCAACTGATTTACTGTGGTCTCTTTCGGCACATGTGCTTCATTGAAAACCTTATTCAACACACGACGATGTTCTTCTGAGTGCAAAAGTAGAGACAACAGTGAAATCTGTGCAAGGGTCTTCTTCAATTGTTCCACGACAGAGTAATCTGGAACCTTAAGCTTTTTTAGAAATTCTTCATCTTCTTCCTCAGTAACTACTTTCTTTAGTGGTACTTGGATATTTTGAGTCATCTTCCCTTTTCTTAATTCTTCTGGAGAATAACATCTTTCGGAACGTGTCAAACCTCCCGCTTCATCAATTTCCTCAACAATCTCCTTTCCTAGATAAACCACCGCGATTTTGTTATAGTTCCAAGGGATAACTTTTGAATTAGTTACCGGAAATTGTTGGACGGGCTTAACAAAGATAGGCTCTTTCAACTTGGTCAAGTAACTTTGGTCCTGTTGTGTTAATGACAAGCCTTTTGATACATACAACTTTGGCATAGCCGCTCGAATTTGAATCCCCTTCGAAACCCACGGGACGCACAAGACTTTAGTGTCAAGATTGACACCTTCCACACTCAGAGATGCAACTGGTTCTAAACTCTTCATCGACTTGTATTCTTCTCCGATCTTCCTAAACAACTTTACCATTTTGTCGAGGATTTTGTACTCTTGATCATGAAAAACCATACCCACTAAGTTGTTTTGAGCAGGAAGTGGGTTATTGGTCACATTGAGAGTGTTTTGATCATCTGTCATAACAACAACTCCATGATCGATTAGCTTATCTATCGCTCCCTTCAAGGTCAAACAAATATCTGTGCTGTGTCCTGGGGTCCCTGAATGGTACTCACATCTTTCATTGTCTTGGAAACCTGGATCATTTGGATTCAGACGATGTGGTGGGATACACTCAATTGCTCCTATCTTTCGTAACTTTTGAAACAAGTTGGAGTACGACTCTCCCAATTGAGTGAATTTCCATTTTTGTGATTGATCTTGAGCATAATTCTACATAAGAGGAGATTTGTGAGGGACTTGATAGGGTGGCCATTGCGGGCGAAGGTTTCCTTAAGATGGGGCCCAAAAATGCGGGCGATTGGGAGGATGCACATATGACTAAGCATTTAAGACCGTGTACGGAGATGTAGATACTGGATATTGAGGGGCATAAGGGTAGAAATGCTGAGGATAGCTAGGTTTTCCCTGAACTGGTGGGTAAGGACAATTAGACTTCCTCTGAGCTCCCCTTGACCCTGATGCCAGCGAAATAACTTCCTCTTTCCTTTTACGATTTCCAAAACTTGCTAAACCACCTTGAATGGCCTGTGTTGTAGCTTTGATTGCTGCCTGGATCACGATCCTTCCTGTTTTGAGACCACTTTCGACTATTTCCCCAATTTTGATTGCTGTGTGAAACGGTCTTCCAATTGTGGCTGTGAGGTGGTCGAAGTAGTCAGAATCTTGAGCCTCTATGAAGATATCAACAATTTCTTGCTCATTTAATGGGGCCTTGACTTGGGCTGCTTGTTCCCTCCAATTGATAGCATATTGTCTTAAGCTTTCACTAGGCTTTTTTCTTGTATTGAAGAGTGTATTGCGATCTGGCATAATGTCGACATTGTACTGAAATTGTCTAACAAATTCTTGAGCAATATCATCCCATATGTGCCAGTGGGAGATCTTTTGGTCTATAAACCATTCTAAGGCAACACCAGTCAGGCTCTCACCAAAATAAGACAAGAGCAATTCTTCTTTACCCCCTGCACCCCGAAGTTGATTGCAATATCTCTTAAGGTGGGATATGGGAGCACCATGCCCATCATACTTATCAAAATTAGGGGTTTTGAACCCAGGTGGCAGGTGGACTTTTGGGAACATACACAAGTTTTGAATGCAACACTTTTGTACCCTCCTTACCCTTGCATGCTCTTCATGTGTTGCTCGATGCTTTTCAGTTTCTTCAACATTTATTCTTGCTCTGAGCCTGGATTGGGACTCTCAACATCAATGGGAGAGAGGAATTGTACAGAGTTAAGGGCCCCCATATTCTATCCCAGGAGTATAGTACTGCTCTGGGTGAGTGGTGAATTGTCCCTCTTGAGTTGCTCTCTGCGTCACAGTTGGTTGTGGGAGAGTATAGACCGGTGCAACTGTTGTGACAGTTGGATTATTCCTGAATGGAATGCCTTGAGGGCGTGTTGTTAATGTCCCGACCCCAAAATTATCAAATGGACCATACCCTGGAGGGAAGAAAGTGTCTGATATTGGGACCTGAGAAGATGAAGATCGGATACTAGTGATCTCGGGAAAACCAGGAATAGACGTTGGTGGTTCTTGTCCATTGGACCAGGCTTGCCACAACTGTGCGATAATCTTTCTCAATGTTTGATTTTCTTCAATAGTGGTTGTCTCTCTTTTCGTTGAATCAATTGGAGTATCCACTAGGTTAACCACAGTTTCAGTATTGGTTGTCATTGACGCTCTTACCTTAGACCTAGTAAAGTACGGGTGTTCTGCCAGTTTACCACAAACCAACCACCGAAAGCTAACTAAAGTTGAGTGAAATGAACAAACTTTTTAGGGGTTAGACAATTTTACAAATCAATCACACATTTGTTAATCACATGGATAGATGAATTTAGAAGGCCATTGTCTCATCCTAGCTTTTCTTCGCTTATTGTCTTTCTTTTCTTTTTCTTTTTTATTATTTTAGTTTTTTTTTGAAAGAATGAAAAAAAAAGGTATGTTTTTAAAAAGAGTTTTGATCGGACCCTTTGGAGGTGGCCTACGTATCATGTCGCCGCATGAATCAGATCATTACGTAGTTCAGAAATTTAGACAACTTATAAAGATTAATTTGGAATATCAAGAAAAAAAGCTCTTTCATTCATTCGCCAAATACTTCAAGCAAAACGACAAAACCAATGGGTTTAAACACAACCCGGATCAACATAATATCCTTGAATAACAAATTTTAAACTGAAACACGAAGTATTTCAACAAAACAAAATGAAATGAACAAACAAAAAACAACAACTAAACTTCTCTACAATCTTCATCACTTTCTTTGGGCTTTCTTTTTCATCCAAAGGTCTCATACAAATTCAGCAACACCTTCGGTAGATGGGGAATAATGGTCCGTGCTTGCTCATCCACTTCTTGATCTTTCATACGGCGCTGATTTTTAATAACATAGGAGGTTTGCTCTGCTAGTTGATGAACTTGACGCCTAGCCCTTCCCATGTTTTGATGACAGTCATTTAACCAAGCCTGATGATAACCAAGATTGTTCCTCAAGAGGGCCTCGCCTTTCTGGTTCTTCAAGTTGATGGCGAAGTGTTGCTCTCTCAATGATTAGTTGTCTTTGCCCCTCTTCGATATCAACATATTTGCTGATTTTTCTCTTACATTCTTCTAACTGATGCATCGAACACGACCTTTGTTTCTCGAATTTTTCCTTATGACGCATAAGTTCTCCCTTTTGATAATGCACGACATCTTCGGATGCCACTAAGTCCCTCTTCAATCGAGAGCTCTCAAAACTCTGCTCCTTTTTTATCTGTCGTGCCAAGTGGATTCTACTATCAAATTCTTCCTCCAACCTGGCTAATTTTCCCTCTACAGCTTCAATTCTCCTTCCATATCTTGCAACTCTAACTTGTGATTTCTTCCTCTTTGGACATTACTTCTTGTCGGGCAATGGTTTCTTTGGCCTTCTCCAACTCCTTTTCCAAATGTCTTATAATGTGTTGATCTCTTCTTTTTCTGCTGGCTCCTTCGGGAGCGTCACCAAATGTCATTGGATCACGAAACCACGATAGGTACCCAAGAACCACCTTTCCTTTATCTTGCCCCACAACCATTTCACTTAGCTCAGAAATTATACTCCCGTACCAAATCTTCATAATATCTTTGATATTAAAAGCAAAACCTGGTGGAGTGTCATATGCAAACCTACTCATATCATCATTGGGTGGGATTTCTTGAACTCTGGCCAGTTGACGCATAACCCGAAGTGGAGCATATGGTTGAACACCTCTAACACCAATCAGCACAGGAAATGAGATACCACTAGACATGCAAATGATATCCTTAGTTGGGAATCAATAATAATTCCACACTATTTCATCAAATGTGATCACCGAAAGTTTTTCTTCACATGCTATGATTCCTTTTGGAAAATCAATTTTTGTTTCCCTTTCCATATGGGAGGAAACATAATTGCTCCAATCTGGAGTAAACCTAGGAGCACTATCATGGTGATAAAGGTGCTCCAAAAAACATATTTGGAGCAAAATATTACAGCCTCCAAAGTACATTTCCCCACTTAAGCATTTAGTCAATGCACGAAACATATCTGCCAGGATCATAGGAATAATATTTTGACTTCCCATTGTGGTCAATGCCTACACCACACCATCCATACGAATTTTAATATTCTTGTCCCATTTGGGGAATACAATGAGCCCCAAAAATGCAACCATGAAGGTAAAGCATCCATTTGCCTTCCAAGCCTCTTCACCCCCTTGGTTTCTCAACATGTTTCGGAATTATGGGTCTTTTATTGCGTAGATAAGCACCTCGAATAGTAGACCCCTTACCCATGAAGCCGACAATGTCATCAAAAGTTTGTGTCATTACAAAGTCAGAAAAATGAAATACATTATTTTTGGGATCCCAAAAAGGAATTAATGCCTCGATCACATCCCTTCTAGTGTCAATCTCCACTAGGTGCACTAGATTCCCTAAGTGTTCTTTTACTCTCTTTTTCTTATGACTTTGCATGTCTGTCCACCATTGCCATAAAACTTTGTGTATGGTATCAACGATCATTAACTATGTAATTCCTTCACTTCTAGGCCTTTTTGAACCTTTTCCTTTGGTCGATGGTGCCATTTGTACCTTTAAATAGAATCCAATTAATGTTTTATGACAAACTCTAACCTAGGGAGGAAAGAAAAGTAAATAAAATAAATTGTTTTTTAAAAAAAGAAAAAGATAAAACACCCATTTTTACAAACACAGAATCCGATAAGGGATGCCTACGTATCTCTTTTTAGTGAGAATCAGGTGCGCGTAGTTCATAAGAGAAAAACTTGCCCTGGGAAGACTACCCCTTTTATTTTGACATTTTTTTAAAAAAAAAAAATTAAAACTCACAAAGCTATTTTGAAGTTGGTCAACAATGTCAAGACCTTTTGAATAAATTATTTTCACATAACACATAAAATGAACGTTTTGGTCTACAAAGGGTACCTATCTTAGATTTTGCTAGATCAAATGAACTTTATGCAAATAAATGTAGTCTAACCGGGAGCTAGGTTTAGCATTTATACGAAAGGTGTCTAGACTGGTTTTACTTGAGCGGACAGCTCAAGCCGGGGTGGCTCAGCGTACCGGTAGAAGAGCTATTCCGACTTAACTGGTGGTCCTACCCCGCCTAACATGTGTGACAACCTAGAATCAATAGCATAACCGCACACTGACTCATCCTAGAGAGAAGTCTTGTGGAGCGTATCCGCACACATAGTGTATTACAAAATTCCAGAGACTCAGAGGGTGTAACAACCCTAAAAATGAATAGGATCAAGACATAGGTTGTCAAGAATGCTTGCGATTAGACCAAGGTTCACACAGACTGATACGCGTAGAACCAGACCTCAGAACCCTTACTACAACCAAGACAACTAACTTGGGGAGTTAGTTGAGCTTGGAAAGGTTGGAACCAACCAAGTAAGGCTCTCGAAAATGAAGATTTAATCGAAGGAGTCTTTACCGGACTTAAAAAGAAGAAATTTTAAGTTTTGAGGGTCTAGGCGTAAAATGGTCTTTTACCAAGCTAAGGGTAATATCGTAATTACCCTAAATATATAAATAAATTAATTATTTAATAAAATGGAAGGGCAATTTTGAGATAGAGAGCCGAATGTGAGCTCTAAGAGTGAAGTTTTGCTCCACCCGGGTTCGAACCTAGGTGGAAGCAATGATTTAACTTGTTTTTATTTAAGTTGATAAATTAATTTAATTAATTAATAATTATTAGCTGATTTAATAAAAAGGAAAATCAGATTTTATTATTAATTATTTATTAATTAAGATGCCTTATTTTGACTAAGTCTTGAATTAGACTCCTCAACCTAAACTAACACTCTCCTAACACGTCTATCACCTCTCCACGCTCAAAAAAAAATCTCTTTCACGTTTATTCTCTGCCAAATTAAGGTTAAGAACTGAAAATACATCAAGAGTTCTTCACACTTGAAGAACTCACATGAAATTTTAAGAAAAACAAAGTAACCAAAACGTTAAGGCAAAGAGAAGTTGTTTGTCGAGTGGTGTGGACGTTGAGGAATCTTGGACTGATTTTTGGAGAGGATTTTGGGCAGCAACTTCACGTTTGAACAAGAAAATTAAGGTATAGGTTTTCTTACTCTTCGTACCTTTCCCAAGAGACCCTTAAGACTCAGATAATTCTTTTCCGAAACTAGGATTGTTTCGATTTCATGCTCCCTGTCACTAGCTCCCAATGATTCGTAGGATGGGTATGTTTGCTGGTAGATTTAGGTATGTGTGATGTTATTGTGTTGAATGTGTATATGTTTATGTACGTGAAATCAAGAAAATGACAATCAATGTGTGTTCGAAGTTATGTGCAAGTGTGTGCGAGTTTGTGAATGTGACAAGGATCTCGGCTTGATGCTCAAAATTTGACAAGGTTGTAGTTGTTGTTTTGTGTACATAAATCCATGAAAAATCATGATGTTCATTTAAGGAAATGTGGCTGATTGAATGACAATCTTTTAGCCAAATAAACTCATGAAATAATACACCTAAAGATGTGTTAAAATGGAATATGAATACACCCGATGAATCAAGTGACAACGTTGATAAAAATGAATCGAAAATTACCAAAATTTCCAGCTACTATGCAAGGTTAAATTAGACTAAAGTTTAATAATGAAAATCTGGAAATTTAGTACATTTTAAAGAGGTGAGGCCACCAGGATTCGAACCTGTGACCTCACCCTTTGGCTACTGGAATTCGCGAGAAAAGGAGACGAAAATGGGGCTAGGGGGAATCGAACTCGGGCCACTAGTTTGGGAAAGGAGAGGAAAATGATTTAATTAAATAAATGGGAGGCGTGGTAATCGAACCCACGACCTCCAGGTAGCGAGTGAAGGATGAGAAAATAAAGAAAAAGAAAATGTGAGGCATGGGAATCGAACCCACGACCTCAAGGTTGGCGAGGAGAATGACAAAATTAGATAAGAAAATAAAGAGAGGCTGTGGGGGATCGATCCCACAAACTCACTGTCAAGGCGCCTAGTTAAGAAATCTTTAATTAAAAATGAAGATAGGATGCTGTGGGGGTTCGAACCCACAACCTAACAGCCCCTAGGGAAATTAAACTAAAATAAGGAGGCTGTGGGAGTTCGAACCCACAACCTCCCAATGCCCAGCGAAAATTAAGAATAAATAAAAGAGGATGTGGGGGTTTGATCCCACAACCTCTTGGTACAGGCGAAATTGGGCAATAATATGTTAATGAAAAATAAGAAGGGGTTGTGGGGGTTCGAACCCACAACCCTTCGGCCAAATTAAGAAGAAATCTAAGTAGAAAACTAAAGACACAATGTTAATGTTGGGGTTTGATTTAGAGTCCCAATATCATAGAGATTAAAAATAAAATCAATGAAAAATGTAAATGTTATCTAAGTTATTCGAACTTGGGTCCCTTGCCCAAACTTCCGTATTGATACATAAGTCATACGTGAATAAAATATCCAAGAATAATGCCACATACTTAGATCGAAATCAAGAACTTGGCATACATACAAGATGCATAAGTCTTCTATCACATAATCTTAGAAAGATATGAATCACTTAGATGAAATATGAATGAAGCCTCATGGCTTGTATTTATAGACACATAAGTCTAACATACGTTCAAAAGTAAGTGAACCTAAGAGGTATGTAATGAAATGATGAACCCTGGAAGGGTTAAATATGACTGTAAGATACACTAAATAGCCAAGTCCATTGGCATATGATGAAATGAACATTCACGTAATAAGGGGTGAGTAATTATAAAAAAAAATAAAAAGGTGCTAATGATAATGAATGTGGTGACAACATGATATGAGGCTATTGTAAATGATAAGAGCAATCTCAAATGAGCCTAAGTAAATGTTACCAATACGTACTCACCTATGAGAGTGTAAGATAATGAAGAGACCAGTCTCTATGAACACTCTAATGAAAGTATTGAGCTTAACACACTTAATACTAATGATGAGATGAGAAATCATCTAATGCTCTATGATGTCCTCATACTAGAAGCCAGGTTCCATGACGTATGAGATGAATGAAATGGAACTTTATACTGAGCACCGATAGGCTAGCTATGAGCGGTGATGCCTTCTTTCGAGACGGACGGAGGTTCACGTAACTCTCATGAGATGAGACTGTCCTGCTTGCCGGGTATGGGTCTCCTTATATCTCCTAGTCTTCGAACCTATACTGCCAATATAGGGATCTGGCGGGGTTAAATTCCTATGTACGCTAGCATGTTATTGGATCACCTTGGCCGGTGATTCCACCTCTTTTCGGTGTGGGGGAGACACTGCATTTCATGATGCTCACATGATCTATGTCGGTTAAAGTTCCCAATGAATGAATGAGGCCAGCCTCAAATGATGCACATAATGAAATGAATAATACCAAATATGTTAGGATAGGATAATCAAAGGTGAGTTAGATTCAAGTAATGACATTAGGTCATTCTTGGTCATTGCACAACGAACCTAATGAAAGTCTTAAACTACATCCTAGGTATAGCTGGTGGTTACACTGGCCTATGAATGAAATGAAATGAAGTACGTATGAATGAATGAAGCAGACTCTGTGTTTGCTAATGAAGATTCCCTAGTTGAGGTCCCATCTGTTGAGCCCTCATTTCTGGGATGTCATAATGTCAAGTCAATGATTCCAAGGTCTCATGGCATATGAATGAATGATATGAAAGAAGTGATGTGCTACATGCAAAATGTACTGTATGCTATATGATATGTGCTATGTGTAAATGTTATGTGCTGTGTGCAAATGTGAAAAGTATGATGATGTATGTTATTCTCATGGCATCACTTTCCTAATCCAAATTTGGAAAGCTCATTTACTTTCCTAATCCAAATTTGGAAACTTTCCTAATCTCAATTTGGCAAGTCCACTGACTTGACTTTCGAAAAATCATGTTGTTAGGAAAGAGCTATTCTTTCTCATGCATGTCCTTGGTGTGTGCTTGCATATACCCATACTTAGTACAAGTGTTTACTAACCCTATACAAACTCTACTATTTTAGGTGCAGGCACAGGTGGACGATAGAGCTACAGGATCATCTTGCAGCTATCCGGACGTCCAGCATTCATCCGGTTTTGGTAGGTCCTCATGTCTTCGAGGATGCTACTGCTTTATATTCTAGCTTAGTTTTAGAGTTGAGCAAGTGGAGCATGTTCCACTAGCATTTCTTCCTGTTTTTATTCATGTCACGACCGGAATCTAGACCCCAGATGAGACCGGCGTCGTTGACCTCTCAGAGGTCGCAGACAAGCCTACTTATGTCATTCTTACTTTAAATAGGTTAATTTTAGCGGAAAATTTGAAACTTTTTGTTTCGAAACATTGCTTACTAAACATTTCTAATACATCCGTAATTTGTTCAACATCAACCATCTAAACATTAAGAGATAATCAAATGAAAGGAATAGTTCATTAAACATAATTGTATCATTGCCAAAATGGCCCAATACATAGTCTGAAAGAAATAAGAAAGAAACGCTAGTGGAACATACTCCACTAGCTCAACTCCTAAACTAAGCTAGAACATAAATAGTAGCATCCTCGAAAGCATGAGGACCTACCAATGCCGGATGAATGCTGAACGTCCGGATAACTGCAGCGATGATCTTTTAGCTCTACCGTCCACCTGTGCCTGCACCTAAAATAGTAGAGTTTGTATGGGGTTAGTACACACTTGTACTAAGTATGGGTATATGCAAGCACACACCAAGGACATGCATGAGAAAGAATAGCTCTTTCCTAACAACATGATTTTTGGAAGTCAAGTCAATGGACTTGCCATATTAAGATTAGGAAAGTTTCCTAATTTGAATTAGGAAAGTAAATAATCTTTCCAAATTTGGATTAGGAAAGTCAGTGAGCTTTCCAGATTGGGAATAGGAAAGTTATGCCATGAGAATAATCATACATCATACTTTTCACATTTGCACACAGCACATCACATTTACACATAGCACACATCATAGAGCATACAGTACATTTCGCATGTAGCACATAACTTCTTTCATATCATTCATTCATATTCCATGAGACCTTGGAATCATGGACTTGACATTAAGACTTTCCAAAATGAGGGCTCAACATATGGGACCTCAACTAGGGAGTCTTCATTAGCAAACACAGAGTCTGCTTCGTTCATTCATATGTACTCCATTTCATTTCATTCATAGACCAGTGTAAACACCAGTTATACCTAGGATGTAGCTTAAGACTTTCATTAGGTTCGTTGTGCAATGACCAAGAATGACCTAATGTCATTACTTGAATCTAACTCACCTTTTGATTATCCTATCCTAACACCTTTGGTATCATTCATTTCATTATGTGCATCATTTGAGGCTGGCCTCATTCATTCATTGGGAACTTTAACTTTAACCGACATAGATCATGTGAGCATCATGAAATCCAGTGTCTCCCCCACACCGAAAAGAGGTGGAATCACCGGCCAAAGTGATCCAATAACATGCTAGCGTACATGGGATTTAACCCGCCAGATCCCTATATTGGCAGTATAGGTTCGAAGACTAGGAGATTATAAGGAGACCCATACCGGCAAGCCGGACAGTCTCATCTCATGAGAGTTATGTGAACCTCGCCTTCCGAAGAAGGCATCACCGCTCATAGCTAGCCTATCGGTGCTCAGTATAAGTTCCATTACATTCATCTCATACGTCATGGAAGCTGGCTTCTAGTATGAGGACATCATAGCTCATTAGATGATTTCTCATCTCATCATTCGTATTGAGTGTGTTAAGCTCAATACTCTCATTAGAGTGTTCATAGAGACTGGTCTCTTCATTATCTTACACTCTCATAGGTGAGTACGTATTGGTAACATTTACTTAGGCTCATTTGAGATTGCTCTCATAATTTAAATTAGCCTCTTATCATGTTGTCACCACATTCATCATCATTAGCATCTTTGCTTTTCATAGTTATTCACCTCTTATTACGTGAATGTTCATTTCATCATACGCCAATGCACTTGGCCATTTGGTGTGCTTTACACCCTTACTTAACCCTTCTAGGGTTTCATTATTTCATTGTTCATTTCATCATTTCATTGTTCATATCATCATATGCCAATGCACTTGGCCATTTAGTGTATTTACACTCATACTTAACCCTTCTAGGGTTCATCATTTCATTTGATACATCTTAGGTTCTCACTTACTTTTGAACGTATGTTAGACTTATGTGTCCATACATACAAGCCATGAGGCTTCATTCATAGTTCGTTAAGTGATTCATACCTTCCTAAGATTATATAGTACAAGACTTATGTATCTTGTATATATGCCAAGATCTTGATTTCGATCTAAGTAGATGGCATTATTCTTGGATGATTTGTTCACGTATGACTTATGTATCAAACGGAAGTTTGGGCAAGGAATCCCAAGTCTTGAATCAATTGAATGTCCTTTACATTATTAATTGATTTTATTCTAATAGTCATAACATTTTAACTCTAAGTCAAATCACAATGTTTATATTGAAGGTTTACTTTTCTACTTAAAGTCTCTCTTATATTGGCCGATGGGTTGTGGGTTCGAGTCCCCACAACCCCATCTTTTTTTTTTTATTAACATAATATTCTCCTATTCTTTCTTAAACCAAGAGGTTGTGGGATCAAACCCCCACAACCTCTTTTATTTTTCTCTTAATTTCGTTCAAGTAAGGAGGTTGTGGGTTCGAACCCCCACAGCCTCCTTTCTTTTAATAAATTTTCGCCAAGGGCTGTGAGGTGGTGGGTTCGAACCCCCACAGCCCCATAATTATATTTTTATATTTTCTCTAAGTTAAGGGCATGTACAGTGAGGTCATGGGATCGAACCCCCATGGCCTCACTTGTTTTATCATTTAATTTCGCGGCAATAGCTAAGGGGTTCGAATCCCCTTAGCCCCAACATCTTTTTCTAATTTTATTTTTCCTTCTACTGTTCATGAATTCTGACCGAGGGGTGGTGGGTTCGAATCACACTCCCCTCATTAATTTTTCTCATTATTCTAGCCCTTGCTCAGACCCAGGATCGAACCCCCCAGCCCTCACCCTTTGCCGTGTCTATTTCGCCCAAGGATGAGGTCACGGGTTCAATTCCTAGTGGCCTCATTCTTTTATTTCTTTAGTAAATTTTCCAAATTCATATGCATTTTTATTTAGTCTATATTAACTTGTACAATGCTGGAAATTTTTAGTTACTTTTAACTCATAACATCAATGTTTTACTTAGTTCATACATTCTTTCATAATTTCACTTCAACGTATTTTTAAGTGCATCCTTTAGAGAATTTATTGGCTATCAAATTCTTATTCAAGTCAGCCACATTTCTTATTTATGAACATCACAATCTTCGTGAGTTTGGGTACGTAAATTAACAAACACAACATTAGCAATTTTAAGCCTCAAGGCCGAGACTCCAAATATGGCATACATCTTTCTTAATTTCGAACACACATACATGGTTTGTCTTTTCATCAACTAACGTACATCCAACACATTAACATTTAACACAAACATCACATAATCCTAAGTCTACCAGCATTCATACCAACCTACATTCGTTGGGAGCTAATGACAGGGAGCATAAAATAGGGAAATCAACCTTAGTTTTTGAGCCGAATATACTGAGTCCTAGGGGTCTCTTGGGAAAGGGACCAAGAGTAAGAAAACCCATACCTTGTTTTCTTGTTAAATGTCCAGAATGCTGCCCAAGAAACTCCTCCACAAATCAGTCCAACCGCCCACACTCACACCTCACCCGACTAGCGTAGTATGTTCTGCTTTAACGTTATCGGATTGTTTCTTCTTTGTGGTTTCTCTCTTTCAAGTTTTTGATGAACTTTTGCCTTTACTTTATTTTCCTTTTGCTGCTTGTTTTCTCACGTTTTCAGCCAATAAAGAAAAGAGTGAAAGAGAGAGAGAAGTCGTGCAAAGAGAGTGGGGAAAATGGGAGATAGAAGTCTAGTGTAGGTAGGACTTTGTGGGTTTGAATTAGTCAATTTATTAATTAATAAAAATTAATAAAAAATCTGATTTCTTTCTCCTAAATCAGATATTACTAATTATTTATTAAAACTAAATTAACACATTAAAATAAAATCAAATTAAATCTTGCTCTTAGTGGGGTTCGAACCCGGGTGACCCCATTTTGCGAAAATGGGTCACTTCGGGTTGCCCCACCCGAATTTTATTATTTTTTTTTGAACTTAATTAATTTAATAATTAATTACTCAGGGTAATTACAATATTACCCTTGGCCTGGAAAAGACCATTTTACCCTTGTACCCTCAAAACTTAAGATTTCTTCTTTTGAGTCCGATAAAAACTATTTCGATTAAATCTTCATTTCCGCGTGCCTCACATGGTTGGTTCCAACCTTTCCAAGCTCAATTAACTCCCCAAGTTAGTTGGCTTGGTCGTAGTAAGGGTTCTGAGTTTTGGTTCTACGCGTATCAATACGTGTGGACCTTGGTCTAATCACAAGCATTCTTGAAAAACCTAAGTCTTGATCCTATTCATTTTTAGGGTTGTTACATTATCCCCCCCTTAGGAACATTCGTCCCCGAATGACACTACTCTTTACTAACAATAAGTATGTCATCTATAGAACCTACGCATACATAGGTACCTCAATACTTTCACTGGTGAATATCTTATTCACATATTAACATGATGGAACACCTCCTTAAAACCTACTAGTAGCTTTACATTAATAGACTAAAGAATTCTTCCCTAAACTAGTCTCATCAAAGGATACAACACAAAGTCAACATAAAAATCATATACATCTGCAACCAATATGATGACTTCAAACCTATTAACCTCATACTAGGGCATAAACACCATATACAGTCAAATATATGAAAGGCTAATTAAGGTTACGCACCCGAGGCTTCATTAGAAGTGCCTTCCCCTACACCCCTGGACTTGAGTGCGAAGAATCGTTGCTTCTTTGGAGCCTCTTCATTCGAGCCATTAGTCTGAACTCTTTCCTTCCCTTGTTCTTGACTCCTCCTATTCGGACAATCTTTCACCATGTGGCCCGGTTTTCCACAGCTATAACAAGCATTAGAGCCCATCATACACTCTCCTCCATGCTGTTTGCCACACTTCCTGCAAGGTGGCCTCTCCTGAGGTGTATCTACTCCATTGTTTCTCTTAACTCTGGACTCAGAATCCCTATCATAGAGACCACTGGATGAACTTGACTCCCTTTGGTGGGAGAGTCCCTTCTTAAACCTTGGCTGCTCACGGACGCCAAAGTTGTTTCTGTGGCCTCCGTGGCTGGGACCTGCCTGATCTTGAGGCCTAGGCCTCCTAACATCACGAATACCCCTCTTTCTACGGCTGTCCTCCACCTGCTGTACATGCACCATCAACCTGGAAAGGTCCATATTATCATGGAGCATCGCAGACCGACATTCCTCCTCCAGGTCTCCATTGATTCCTGTGAGGAACCTACTCATTTCATCCCTGGTGTTCAAAACTAGGGAAGTAGCATACCTGGATAATTCAACAAGCCTCAGTACTCTCCTCAATCTTGCTATTAAATACTAAGGAAAGTAATATACCTGGATAGCTTAACAAACTTCAAGGAATAATCCCTGACTGTCATGGATCCTTGTTTAAGGTTGATTAACTCTTCAACCTTGGCTTCCCTCATCTCCCTGGGAAAGAACCTCTCCAGAAATATTGTCTTGAACAGATCCCAAGTGACTGGCACTCCACCTAATACATGGCTATCTTGCCACATCTTGCACCAAGTCTGTGCAACATCCTTGAGCTGATAGGAAGCCAGCTCAGCCTTCTCAATATCAGTGGCCCCCATAGCCACCAGGATCTTATGCACCTCATCCTAAGGCCTTGCTATCCTGTCACACCTTATACCAGGATTGAGCTACATCCTTTAGCTGGTAGGATGTCAACTCAGACTTCTACACATCAATCAAACCCAATAGCCTGAGCTTGTAAAGTGCTAGCTTGGGCCATTTATACCAACGTTGTTCTTACTTCATCATCTGTCAACCCATCTGGGTTAACAGGCATCTCTATTCCAGCAGCTGGATCCTGGGGGAAAACTTGGATTACCCCAGCAGCTGCTCCTCCAATATCTCCGCCTGCTTTTCTCCTTGTATTGATCTTTCGGAAACTTCAAGAGTTGATGTTAGACATGCTCATAACACCAAGAAAATCAGACATTAGGAAAAGCACGATAAGATCAGAATAAGGGAAACTTTCCTACGCATCATGCAGTCTCTAATTCAGGATAGTGGTGCACTTCACTACCATGACTTAGAAACTACTCAATGTGGTTGATGTGAACTTATTATTTTCGTAATTTAACCTAGTGCTCTGATACAAACTTTGTCATGACCGGAATCTAGACCCCAGACGAGACCGGCGTCGTTGACCTCTCAGAGGTCACAGATAAGCCTACTTACGTCATTCTTACTTTAAATAGGTTAATTTTAGCGGAAAATTTGAAACTTTTTGTTTCGAAACATTGCTTACTAAACATTTCTAATACATTCGTAATTTGTTCAACATCAACCATCTAAACATTAAGAGATAATCAAATGAAAGGAATAGTTCATTAAACATAATTGTATCATTGCCAAAATGGCCCAATACATAGTCTGAAAGAAATAAGAAAGAAACTCTAGTGGAACATACTCCACTAGCTCAACTCCTAAACTAAGCTAGAACATAAATAGTAGCATCCTCGAAAGCATGAGGACCTACCAATGCCGGATGAATGCTGAACGTCCGGATAACTGCAGCGATGATCTTTTAGCTCTACCGTACACCTGTGCCTGCACCTAAAATAGTAGAGTTTGTATGGGGTTAGTACACACTTGTACTAAGTATGGGTATATGCAAGCACACACCAAGGACATGCATGAGAAAGAATAGCTCTGTCCTAACAACATGATTTTTGGAAGTCAAGTCAATGGACTTGCCATATTAAGATTAGGAAAGTTTCCTAATTTGAATTAGGAAAGTAAATAATCTTTCCAAATCTGGATTAGGAAAGTCAGTGATCTTTCCAGATTGGGAATAGGAAAGTTATGCCATGAGAATAATCATACATCATACTTTTCACATTTGCACACAGCACATCACATTTACACATAGCACACATCATAGAGCATACAGTACATTTCGCATGTAGCACATAACTTCTTTCATATCATTCATTCATATTCCATGAGACCTTGGAATCATGGACTTGACATTAAGACTTTCCAAAATGAGGGCTCAACATATGGGACCTCAACTCGGGAGTCTTCATTAGCAAACACAGAGTCTGCTTCATTCATTCATACGTACTCCATTTCATTTCATTCATAGACCAGTGTAAACACCAGTTATACCTAGGATGTAGTTTAAGACTTTCATTAGGTTCGTTGTGCAATGACCAAGAATGACCTAATGTCATTACTTGAATCTAACTCACCTTTTGATTATCCTATCCTAACACCTTTGGTATCATTCATTTCATTATGTGCATCATTTGAGGCTGGCCTCATTCATTCATTGGGAACTTTAACTTTAACCGACATAGATCATGTGAGCATCATGAAATCCAGTGTCTCCCCACAACGAAAAGAGGTGGAATCACCGTCCAAAGTGATCCAATAACATGCTAGCGTACATGGGAATTTAACCCGCCAGATCCCTATATTGGCAGTATAGGTTCGAAGACTAGGAGATAAGGAGACCCACCCGGCAAGCGGACAGTCTCATCTCATGAGAGTTACGTGAAACCTCCCCCTTCCCGAAAGAAGGCATCACTGCTCATAGCTAGTCTTCGGTGCTCAGTATAAAGTTCATTACATTCATCTCATACGTCATGGAAGCTGGCTTCTAGTATGAGGACATCATAGCTCATTAGATGATTTCTCATCTCATCATTCGTATTGAGTGTGTTAAGCTCAACACTCTCATTAGAGTGTTCATAGAGACTGGTCTCTTCATTATCTTACACTCTCATAGGTGAGTACGTATTGGTAACATTTACTTAGGCTCATTTGAGATTGCTCTCATCATTTAAATTAGCCTCTTATCATGTTGTCACCACATTCATCATCATTAGCATCTTTGCTTTTCATAGTTATTCACCTCTTATTACGTGAATGTTCATTTCATCATACGCCAATGCACTTGGCCATTTGGTGTGCTTTACACCCTTACTTAACCCTTCTAGGGTTTCATTATTTCATTGTTCATTTCATCATTTCATTGTTCATATCATCATATGCCAATGCACTTGGCCATTTAGTGTATTTACACTCATACTTAACCATTCTAGGGTTCATCATTTCATTTCATACATCTTAGGTTCTCACTTACTTTTGAACGTATGTTAGACTTATGTGTCCATACATACAAGCCATGCGGCTTCATTCATAGTTCGTTAAGTGATTCATACCTTCCTAAGATTATATAGTACAAGACTTATGTATCTTGTATATATGCCAAGATCTTGATTTCGATCTAAGTAGATGGCATTATTCTTGGATGATTTGTTCACGTATGACTTATGTATCAAACGGAAGTTTGGGCAAGGAATCCCAAGTCTTGAATCAATTGAATGTCCTTTACATTATTAATTGATTTTATTCTAATAGTCATAACATTTTAACTCTAGGTCAAATCACAATGTTTATATTGAAGGTTTACTTTTCTACTTAAAGTCTCTCTTATATTGGCCGATGGGTTGTGGGTTCGAGTCCCCACAACCCCATCTTTTTTTTTTTATTAACATAATATTCTCCTATTCTTTCTTAAACCAAGAGGTTGTGGGATCAAATCCCACAACCTCTTTTATTTTTCTCTTAATTTCGTTCAAGTAAGGAGGTTGTGGGTTCGAACCCCCACAGCCTCCTTTCTTTTAATAAATTTTCGCCAAGGGCTGTGAGGTGGTGGGTTCGAACCCCCACAGCCCCATAATTATATTTTTATATTTTCTCTAAGTTAAGGGCATGTACAGTGAGGTCATGGGATCGAACCCCCATGGCCTCACTTGTTTTATCATTTAATTTCGCGGCAATAGCTAAGGGGTTCGAATCCCCTTAGCCCCAACATCTTTTTCTAATTTTATTTTTCCTTCTACTGTTCATGAATTCTGACCGAGGGGTGGTGGGTTCGAATCACACTCCCCTCATTAATTTTTCTCATTATTCTAGCCCTTGCTCAGACCCAGGATCGAACCCCCCAGCCCTCACCCTTTGCCGTGTCTATTTCGCCCAAGGATGAGGTCACGGGTTCAATTCCTAGTGGCCTCATTCTTTTATTTCTTTAGTAAATTTTCCAAATTCATATGCATTTTTATTTAGTCTATATTAACTTGAACAATGCTGGAAATTTTTAGTTACTTTTAACTCATAACATCAATGTTTTACTTAGTTCATACATTCTTTCATAATTCCACTTCAACGTATTTTTAAGTGCATCCTTTAGAGAATTTATTGGATATCAAATTCTTATTCAAGTCAGCCACATTTCTTATTTATGAACATCACAATCTTCGTGAGTTTGGGTACGTAAATTAACAAACACAACATTAGCAATTTTAAGCCTCAAGGCCGAGACTCCAAATATGGCATACATCTTTCTTAATTTCGAACACACATACATGGTTTGTCTTTTCATCAACTAACGTACATCCAACACATTAACATTTAACACAAACATCACATAATCCTAAGTCTACCAGCATTCATACCAACCTACATTCGTTGGGAGCTAATGACAGGGAGCATAAAATAGGGAAATCAACCTTAGTTTTTGAGCCGAATATACTGAGTCCTAGGGGTCTCTTGGGAAAGGGACCAAGAGCTGTCCAGAATGCTGCCCAAGAAACTCCTCCACAAATCAGTCCGACCGCCCACACTCATACCTCACCCGACTAGCGTAGTATGTTCTGCTTTAACGTTATCGGATTGTTTCTTCTTTGTGGTTTCTCTCTTTCAAGTTTTTGATGAACTTTTGCCTTTACTTTATTTTCCTTTTGCTGCTTGTTTTCTCACGTTTTCAGCCAATAAAGAAAAGAGTGAAAGAGAGAGAGAAGTCGTGCAAAGAGAGTGGGGAAAATGGGAGATAGAAGTCTAGTGTAGGTAGGACTTTGTGGGTTTGAATTAGTCAATTTATTAATTAATAAAAATTAATAAAAAATCTGATTTCTTTCTCCTAAATCAGATATTACTAATTATTTATTAAAACTAAATTAACACATTAAAATAAAATCAAATTAAATCTTGCTCTCAGTGGGGTTCGAACCCGGGTGACCCCATTTTGCGAAAATGGGTCACTTCGGGTTGCCCCACCCGAATTTTATTATTTTTTTTTGAACTTAATTAATTTAATAATTAATTACTCAGGGTAATTACAATATTACCCTTGGCCTGGAAAAGACCATTTTACCCTTGGACCCTCAAAACTTCAGATTTCTTCTTTTGAGTCCGGTAAAAACTATTTCGATTAAATCTTCATTTTCGCGTGCCTCACATGGTTGGTTCTAACCTTTCCAAGCTCAATTAACTCCCCAAGTTAGTTGGCTTGGTCGTAGTAAGGGTTCTGAGTTTTGGTTCTACGCGTATCAATACGTGTTGACCTTGGTCTAATCACAAGCATTCTTGAAAAACCTAAGTCTTGATCCTATTCATTTTTAGGGTTGTTACAATTCAGACTATGTATTGGTGCCATTTTGGCAATTATACCCTTTATAAGAATTGAACTATTTCTTTCAGTTGCTTATCTCTTAATGTTAGATGGTTGATGGTGAACAATTACGTATTAATGAGAATGTTTGTATAAGTATGTTAGGAAACAAAAAGTTTCAAATTTTCCGCTAAAATTAATCTATGTAATGTAAGAATGACGTAAGTAGGCTTGTCTGCGACCTCTGAGAGGTCAACAACGCCGGTCTCGTCTGGGGGGGTCTAGATTCCAGTCGTGACAGAGGGTGTGCGAGAGAATACAATTTATATACAATACAATATCAAATGTAGCCGGATTAGCCCCTTGGGCCTGCTCTACCGTGGCTGCCAGGTTCTCACCTAGCGGCTGCACCTCTACACGGGGCCCTCTATTGTGGGCACACTCATTTCCCTCATACCAGATGAGACCGATATCAACCTGGCCCGTCGAGGTCTTGACCACATCAATGTGCCACACGGGCACTCCTGCAGACCTGCACAATGCAAAAACCATGCACGGGAAGGGGTAAGTAGTACTGGCCTTAAAGGCCCTCTCATGTATCACCGCCTGCAATAGCCATGCAAAGTGCACCTCGAATCCCGCTATCATGGTAGCCATCAGCACTGCACAATACCAGGTGACAATGTTATCAACAGCAGTGAGGGAAACACAGTGTCGGACCAATAGCCTTAAGAACTTGGCTGCGAAGGTGAGTTTGGCCTTCTTGATACTCCCCTTGGGCTCTCACACCAAATCGGCAGCCTCACCATCTACGGGGAGGTGCTGTGCAATCCACCGTTTGGTGGTCTCTCTCACCTCTGGCTCACGATGGAACCAGCCTTCGTTGATCAACTTCCACCGAAAGTCACATAGGAGGCATAGAACTCTCGGACCATCTCCTCGCTATAGCGGCCCACATCTCGGGCCGTCCACTCCAGCCGATGTCTGGTGAACAACTCATGAATGGCTGGCATGGTGGGAAGGCTCCTTGTGAGAACCCGCCACTCAAGTGTCAGGGTCCGTGTCATGACCCCCTTGTCATTGGGCATCTTGGCATCAGTGTATATCGGGTATTGCCCCTCGACACACCACCGGTTGGGCTGATCAGCAATCGGAGCGGGGACGCTAGTCTGGGGTGCTGGAGTAGAGTCAGCACTGTCAGCCTCATCAGACGAGGCAGAAGTAGAATCCCCCTCAGATCCGGAAGCCTCCACAGAGCCGGAAGCTTCCCCAGAACCGGATACCTCCACGGAGCCAGACGCTCACAATGAAAGCCGGTCAGTATGCGTTCCTCGTCAGACTGGGAGGCAGTGACTACGCCGAGCGCTACCCTCGTGGGCATGGTTCTGGTGGGGAGGGAAGCAGGGGTAGCAGTGCGGGTGCTTGGTGGCACGTATTCCGGGTCACTCTCATCATCTGAGCCTATCATAAGCCGGTTCGATGGGGCGACTGACTTGGAACGCCCTCGTGTGTAGACACGGTCGTGCTTAGGTGCCATTTGTACCTGCAAAGACAAGTAGTTAGTACCAGTGGAAGCAGCAAAACAAAGAAAATGAATGATAGTGCAGAAGTACAAAGTGAAGGACGGACCCATCGACGGTCCGTCGAGGGCACGACGGTTCGTCATGGGGGTCCATTATGGGGGTCCGTCGCTGGACACTTAGAAGAAATTTTTCAAAACTTCAGAAACAAAGGTTCTGACAGCATTGACGGTTGTGCAAGACGGACCGTCGTAGGGACGACGGTCCGTCATAAGGGTCCGTCGAAGGACACTTAGATTATTTTTATAAAAAATCAGAAACAAAGGTTCTGACACAGTCGATGATTGAGCAGTACGGACCGTCGAAGGGACTACGATCCGTCATAAGGGTCCGTCGCGGGACACTTAGAATAAATTTTAAAACCGTCAGAAATAAAGGTTTTGACAGTGTCGAAGGTATGTAGGACAGAACGTCGTAGGGACGACGGTCCGTCATAAGGGTCTGGCTACGTGTGTATGCTTTACTAAACCTTATATTTACCTCATATTAAGCATCATAATCGGTGTTTGGCTCAGTTGTTACTTCGCATCAATCGACACTAGCCTATTAGATAGTGTATACTAAATCTATGTTGATAATTCTTTTCTTATTATCTACCTCCTTGGTCCGGCAAGTAGCAACAAGGCGAGTTCTAATGCGTGCACTCGTTAAAAAGACTTCTAAACGAAAGAATTATCAATACATGCAAGACACTATTCTAGAATTGTTATTTTAGCTAGTTTTTACCTTGTTATTTACCCATTGTTCCACAACCCTAGTTATGGATTTAGCTACCCATGTTAATAATCACACAATTCATATTAGTTTGGTAAGAATTCATGTACTTACTTTGATGAGATTGAAGAAAACCCAGGAAATTACTCGAATTAATCAATAATCTTGCAACAAACGATTCCGGAAAATAGATTAATTTCCAAAATCTCAAGTTCATAAACATAGAACAATAAATCTGAAAACATACCACTGCGTCTAACCTAAAAAATGAGGTTTTTACAAGTATTTATAATAATAGAATCCTAATAAAAAAGGGAAATCTTTTTAAGGAAAATCTGTCCAAAAACCGCGTCTGAGTCGACGACCTGGATGACTGACTGTCGAGGCCACGACGGACCATCGTGGTCATCCGTCGTTCCATACTTAGATTCTTTTCAAGATGGGTACTGGGACTACTTTCTGTTGATGGTGACGGATCTGCAGAACGGTCCGTCGTGGAGATGACTGTCTATCGAGATCCTCCGTAGCCCCACACTTGGTCAGAATTCACCAATATTCATTCAAAATCTCTTTTCTCCATACGACGATGGCCACCTACGGACCGTTGAGGGGTCGACGGACCGTAGATGGCTCTGTAGGTAGTCGCTTCTGCAGTTTTAGCCCAATTCTTCCACGTTTTCATTTTGGACAGATTTCCTGCAAACAAAGAGAAAAATACATTAAAACTAATACAAAAAGGCTTTAGACACACACTAAACTTAAGGAAAAAGCATTGAAAGTACCGTGAAACCACGGTACATCAACACCCTCAACTTAAATTCATTGTTTGTCCTCAAGCGACGCACTATGACTGTACACGAGTATCCTTATTTTAGCTGTCGCAATCATCTGGCTATCAATCCCGATTATTTTCATTATGTTTATACATGCTATCACTATTAGTCTCTCTCATGCGGATCAGACCATGACACAGACTCACCACGTTCCGACACCTATCCTCTTTGATCTCTCCCCAAAGTACCAATTTTCCGGTATTGCAACTAATGTCCTCTCTTCAAAAGAACATCCTAATTTTACACACAACTATTTCAATTTGAGTATAAGGATTATTTTTCAACAATCACTCTCAGAACAACTTCACACCTCATTTTTACTTATTGCCATAGGCTTGCCCTTATTTTCACTGCTTTAAGTTCACCATAATAGACTCTTAGGATCACGATAGGACTTTCTTAGCTTGTAATTTAGGCTCTAGGTCAGGAAGGATACATTTAGATGTATTTTAGTGACTTATTGCCCTCCTTGGCATAACGGCTAATCGTCCTACCTTTTCATCATTTTATTCTGCCCTGTTTCTTAATTTTCATGTATTCTTTCACCTTGCTATTCTCCCTTATTTCTCCTTTTGTGTAAGTGACTCTTTTCGTTTCTTACTTGTATTTTCAAATTTTCAAATTTTCCACTTTTCTTTCAACTTTTCTTGAGTCACTTTTCTTTTGTTCTTTCTCTCCTTTATTCTTTCAACCCCACTTTCCGGAGCATTCTTCATAATAGCCACCCTCAACTCATGGCTTTGCAATGAGTCAAGGTACACAATATCCAAGGTTGGGTCAGGGCCACGACAAGATTGCTTTTCTGCATTAGCCTCCCTCAACTTATGCTTTTGGCATAAACTAAGGTGAACATGTCCAAGGAGGAACAAGGGCCAACACATTATTCCCAGAAAAGATCTGTTGGGGTGAAAAAGAAAGGTCTATTATAAGCTCAAATCATTTGGATCAAGAAAGGATTAATTTCGTTCGGTTTTCTGTTATCTAGGCTAGAGATTGGCAATCTTGAATAAGGGCCTATGATCCTTTCCTAATTCTCTATCACGGTTTACTTTTAGCAGGACTAACCAAGCAAGTTCTAGCTCAGTACCAATGGTGGAATATTCAAATTTTCATCACACTCACTTGACATCTCATTACTCTACCAAATTATCAGAAACCTAGTTCGAGTCTTAGAATTAGGGTCATGCAGTGGTGTATCTCTATGTCATGCTTAGAGGCACACATTTATCAGTTACTGTGCCTAGTC
This sequence comes from Solanum sitiens, assembly GCA_016801875.1. NCBI lineage: Eukaryota > Viridiplantae > Streptophyta > Magnoliopsida > Solanales > Solanaceae > Solanum > Solanum sitiens. The sequence goes on from JABWTJ010000291.1 coordinate 1,074,317, forward strand.
ATGCAACATTTTCCTTAAATCAGGATATCATTTTGTTTAGCCATCATGCTTAAGATTCCATTCCTATACTATGTACAATAGATACCAACATGCCGGTTCAACAATGAATAAACCAGTCTCTTGGGGAAAAAGAAAACAAGCGAGAAAACCCCAAGAGAGGATCGTGAGTTGGGCTACTCAGACTTCACCCTAGCACTCACTTTCCATTTACCCACCCCCAACAAAAAGACATGCAATTGTCCCCAATTGCATAAAAGTATATAAAATAGAGTGGTAGGTGAAGCAAACCTGAGGCGCAAAGTATCACAACCCGAGACCATACCCTAGAAGATAGGGTGCAATGTATTGCGACCGGCGTCGTCAAACTCTCAGAGTTCTAAGACAAGCCTCATTCATACCATTCATCGCATATACATAGTGAAAAGTAGTGCGGAATTAAAACTTTTCACTAAAACATAATATAGTCTTTAAAAACCTCTTTCATATAAAAGTAATAGAAGTGCTAAGTCTAAATCTCATCATCTTAAGACACAAGAGTACTTTAATACGAAAATAGAAATAACATAGTCTTATTACAATACTTCATAAAAGAAACATAAGATGACATATATGCCCTCGATACAAATGAGGACATACTTCAATTCTTCTACTCGGACGATTCTTCTAAGCCCAAGTCTTCTTCTCCAAAAGCTCCTTACCTACCAAGGACTATAGATAGAAAATAAAGCATGGAATTAGTACAGCCACATGTACTAAGTATGGCTATATGCATAAAATCATGAAAACGGACTTTATTGGAAATATGCGTCTTTTCATTTAGAAATATTAGTTTAAACATAAGAACATCATTTATCAATTAAGAAACACATAATATAACATTTAATAAAAAATAACATTTAAAGGAACTCACTTTACAGTGAGCTATATTCACTGTACAGTGAATTAATTCACTGTTACAGTGAATCACTTCGTCCTTCACCCTAAGTCTTCCTAGCATGTAATTCCCTCACTTAAAGTCTTCCTAAGATCACTTAAGTCACACAAAGATAGACCACCCATACACCCTCTCTAGATGTGCCTAAATGACCCTTAAGATTACCTGCAATGAGTCACATACATACTTAGAAAACAATCATTAACATCAATGTAAGATTCATCTACCAAAGGTGAATTCCAAGGTTCACTTGAGTGAGTGTGGAGCGACCGCCCATACCACCACCTAAACCTCATAAACTTATCTAATGCTAATAGGTATTCCACATGATGAGAATAGGCAATAACGGACATAGACCATGGTAGCAAGACATGGAATCCGAAGTTCTATCCTACTTCGATGAGGTTGTTCTACTTGCCAATGGTAGAACTTGGACACATCCCATGTAGGCACATGGTTAAGGAATATGAAGGGCGTATTAATCATTCAGTCTGTTCTTTAACTAAATCCGCTTAACCCTACTCATACTCACTCGGTGCTAGCCTTTGTTCTCATAGATTAGTTCACATTAAGGTTCATATAAATAGGTCCTTATCTAGTTCATGACCCCCTTTACATTCACCCTTCCAAAGCATGTTCCACTAGGGCATATCTCACTTTAGCGACAAGAAGCTCATAGCGATTTTCCTAAGGTATGATATGATGCCGTTCCAGGCAACCATCCCTAAGTCCATCACTCATAACATGAAGGATACCATTAAAGCTAACTACGTCACAATTCATAACCTCGCCACTAAGTTCAAGGTTCCACATAACATTGACCTTCTTATCATTAAGGTCCCACCTATATTTATTATTCAAGACTAAGAGTTATAATACCCTATATCAAGACATCACATATCCATAATCATATGTACATCAAGCAAGAGATACAAGTCAACCAAGACAAGACATCACATACTTCACTTTCAACCCATAATACAAGCCATTCTAGAAACACTTCTAAAACAACCTAACATCTTCAAGTCATCCTATATATCATCATAACACCATTAATATACTCCACATAGACTCATAAAGTCAATTAGTAATAACCAAGACTTAACCCTAACACTACACTCATAATGTCAAAGTCATAGTCTAACATTATCACTTAAGGCAACATAACTAGAAGAATACATACATGACTATATAACTTCATATGTAGATAAGTAATGCCATACTTCACATCATCAACTACACAACTAGCCACATAACTTCAAGTTGTTACCAACAAGGCCATGCCCATAATATTTCATAAAGTAACGCCGACAAGGCCACATCAATTGCAAATAGAACACATAACACCGCCACCATAAGTGGACCATACCAAACACAATAGAATCGAAGTATAATTAATATCAAATTAAGGAAAATGGGGCAGCATACCTTCATCCCCTTATCCACACCTCAATTCAATGCCAAATCAACCAATCCAACATCACAAGGCCCTTACCCATGGCCATGAGCAATAATTCAAAGCAATAACCATAAAACTCAATGAATCTACATCAATTCAATCTAGGTTTAACAATATAATATCAATTACACATCAATTGAACACAATTGTTATATCATTAGAAAGCCTATAAGAAACTACACAACAATTCATCAACATTAGCTTAATATCAAGTAACCCAATAAAGTAGTCAAAACTAGGGTTCATAAGTAATTTATGTTGAAATCATTAATACAATATCAATTAGATCATAATTCAATGCTTAGAAATCATTTATGCAAGAACCCATGGTAGAATCCCGAAATTGGACAATTCACTTTAGAAAACTTTGTAAATCACTTTGAGGATTGGGCGCCTTGATGTAATAAGTTTCAAGGATCAAAAGCCATACCTCAAGGATGATAATTCTTCACTTTGATGAAGAATTCTCCTTCAAAACGCCACACCAAGATGATCCTTCAAGTTGGACTTCAATGGAGTCTTCGGGATTTCTAAGGGACTTTGGGGTTTTGATTTTAGAAGAATGAATTATTCTAAATGTTAAACACTTATATACTAATCTAAAATACCCATAAGACCCTTAATAAACCGCCTAAACTATTATTTGGACGTTGGTGAATTTACCAATTCACCCCTAACTTGGCAGAAAATCTGCGCAGGAGACTAAGCCCACGACGACTGGCTTGTGACGGGGCATCACGGGTGCAACGGCCCGTCATGGACCTCCGTTGCAAGCTCCAGTGGCTTGACAAGGGTTCCCCCTACACCCTTGGACAAAGCCCCCACGACGGAACCCTTGTGACGGGGCGTCACAGCCATGACTGGCCGTTGACTACTCCGTCGCCAAGGCTGCCTGGGACAGCCTGCCATCAGGTTTTGGGTCCTTTCCTCAAGGACCCCTTTGATGGTCCTTGGGGATAATTTCCCAGATGTTTTAACCCAAATACGATCTTCTGTGAGTTTAACACCTCTCACATGAATTTTATCAAAAACGAACACGTAAAACTCAACGAAACTCGCCTAGACGTACAAGGTCAACTCAAGGCACATCTTTCGAATGCCTTGGACGTTCTTGGTCGTTTGACCTCCAAACTTCACGAAACTTTAAACACTGCCTATACATGCTATAATAACTCTATTAAGAACCTTAAAACAACATGAAACACATATAAACACATAGAACCACATTGTAGACATTTAGGTGACTTAGTCGTCAAACGTCTTAGTCATCCCTTGACGTTTGACTTCCAACACCTCTAATACTTTAGCTACTGCCTCTATACCACATATTAAACATATTTAGTACCTTAGAACACTAAGACAAACATGTTAGGATCTAGAGCACCTAAGCTATTTTCAAGGTCTTACACAAAGCGTCGGCGATCAACAAACTGGCGGGTTTGGTTTCTCGGAACCCGCTCCCTCTATAGTAGGGACACCATCAGTAGTGTCCTAAGCAATGAAAACACCATCAGTAGTGATCCTCTCAGCAATGACAGTACTATCACCAGTGCTCCTCTCAGCCTCTGCAACTTTGTAACTAGACGCCCCAGCAGCAACCTCTATAACCCTCAACTGGAGGGCCTCCTCATCAATCATCGAGGCTCTCCTCGCAGCCTCCAACTCATGGCGCTCCTTCTTCCGTGCCCGGGACTCAGCCTCATCTCTAGTCCGGTGCCTCTTGGCACAATCTCGTGGTGGAGGTGGTGGCACATCAGTAGTGGAGAACAGGGCAACCATCACCGTGTCCTCAGCAGGCTCTGCAGAAAGGGCTTAGACTCAGGCACCCGAGCCTCCAGTATAGTATCCAAGTCTGCTCTCAGACTCTCCACAGCAGCTTGGATAGTCGTCACATCTACTGTAGAGGCTGGCGGAGCAAGAACTCGCAACTCGAATGCATCTAAGCGCTGGTGAACCTCCATGATCTTCCGCTCAGTATGCTGGGCCATCTTCCTCTCTATACACTCCTCTGCCTCAGCAATGGACCTCTGCATCCAAGGCTGAATGTGATGCAGAAGTGTGGCCATTTGGGCCTCTAGTTTCTGGACCCTAGCAAGCGGGATCAGAGAAGCAGATGGGATAGAGCGGGAGGAGCTCGGAGCGGTGCTACCACCCGGGATAGACTCGACCGGAGTGGTGTCGGTAGGCTCAGATCTAGCCGGATTAGCCCCTTGGGCCTGCTCTACCGTGGCTGCCAGGTTCTCACCAAGCGGCTGCACGTCTACACGGGGCCCTCTGTTGGGGGCCAACTCATTTGCCTCATCCCGGATGAGACCGATATAAACCTGACCAGTCGAGGTCTTGACAAAATTAATGTGGCACACGGTCACTCCTGCAGACCTGCACAATGCAAAAACCATGCACGGGAAGGGGTATGTAGTAGTGGCCTTAAAGGCCCTCTCATGTATCACCGCCTACAATAGCCATGCGAACTCCACCTCGAATCCCGCTATCATGGCAGCCATCAGTACTGCACGATCCCAGGTCACAATGTTATCAGAAGCAGTGGGGGAAAGACAGTGTTGGACCAATAGCCTTAAGAACTTGGCTGCGAAGGTGAGTTTGGCCTTCTTGATACTTCCCTTGGTCTCCCGCACCCAATTGGTAGCCTCACCATCTACGGGGAGGTGCTGTGCAATCCACCGCTTGGTGGTCTCTCTCACCTCTTGATCATGCTGGAACCGACCTTCTTTGATCAACTTCCACCGATAGTCAAACTCGGCGGTGAGGGGAGTCCGGGTGGCATCAACATCCGCGCCATAGAGAAATCTGCAGATGGCCTGCAAAGAAATGTCAACCCGCTTACTGCGGACTCGGAAGTACTCAAACGGTGCATGCTTGGCGGGGGCTGCACGCCTGTCCAGCTGAGATCGGAGAGTCGCCACATAGGAGGCATAGAACTCTTGGACCATCTCCTCGCAAAAGCGGCCGACATCTCAGACCGTCCACTCCAGCCAATGTCTGGTGAACAACTCATGAATGGCCGGCATGGTGGGAAGGATCCCCGTGAGAACCTGCCGCTCAAGTGTCAGGGTTCGGGTCATGAACCCCTTGTCATTGGGCATCTTGGCATCAGTGTATATCAGGTATTGACCCTCGACATACCACCGGTTGGGCTGATCAGCAATCGGAGCGGGCACGCCAGTCTGGGGTGCTGGAGTAGAGCCAGCACTGTCAGCCTCATCAGACGAGGCATAAGCAGAAGCCCCCTCATATTCGGAAGCCTCCACAGAGCCAAAAGCTTCCTTAGAATCGGATGCCTCCACGGAGCCAGACGCTCCCTCTGAATGTGCATCCGACACAGTCATGCTTAGGTGCCATTTGTACCTTCAAAGAGAAGTAGTAGTACCAGTGGAAGCAGCAAAACACAGAAAAGGAATGATAGTGCAGAAGTTCAGAGTGCAGGACGAACCCATCGACGGTGCGTCGAGGGCACGACGGTCCGTCATAGGGGTCCGTCTCTGCACAGTTAGAATAAATTTTTCAAAACGTCAGAAACAAAGGTTCTGACAGCATCGACGATTTTGCAGGACGGACCGTCGTAGGGATGATGGTCCGTCATAAGGGTCCGTCGAAGGACACTTAGATTATTTTTATAAAAAATCAAAAAAAAAGGTTCTGACACCGTCGATGATTGAGTAGGACGGACCGTCAAAGGGATAACGGTCCGTCATAAGGGTCTGTCGCGGGACACTTAGAATAAATTTTAAAAGCGTCAGAAACAAAGATTTTGACAGTGTCGACGGTTATGCAGGATGGACCGTCGTAGGGACGACGGTCTGTCATAAGGGTCCATCGAAGGACACTTACATTATTTTTATGAAAAATCAAAAACAAAGGTTCTGACACCATTGACGGTTGAGCAGGACGGATCGTCGAAGGGACGACGGTCCGTCGTAAGGGTTTGTCGATGGACACTTAGAGTAAGCAAGGGAGTTGGGGTTGACGGACCCCAACGATGGTCCATCGCGGGATCGACGGTCCATCGACGGGGTCTCATCCTGACCTTCAGGAACATAGTTTTGCGGACAATTTGGTTTCGTATCTTACTAATTTAAAGTACCCCAGCATCCCATCATTCGTAGGGCATGAATTTTCCTAGTTTTAACATGCATTTTTGACAGCCTATCAAACCCTAGGTGAGGAACACAATCATGCAAACACACGTCATTTTTTTAACAAGACACCTCCATCCCTTTCAATTTCAGTGTTCTAAGGGACTTAGGACTTTTGTGTGTAAGTTTTAGCATGCAAAATGTTCCAAAATGAAGTACCCAAACAATCAAAAATAATGGTAATCAGGAATATTTAACAAAAGTTAATCTAGAAGATCAGTACAACATACCTGACAACCGTAGTAGAGGAGAAAGAGTATGAATCACTAGAAGTTGAACAGCACAACAACCACCACAAACACAGACCGGCAAAGTATCTGAAGGAAATGGGAGATTTTGGAAGAGAAAGGAATTCATGGGGTTTGGGGGAAATGTGGGAATCTGAGGAGTGAGTGGGAGTTAATGGGAGGGAAAACGTTTATTGGGGGTATGTGAAGAGTTGGTAACTTAAAAGTTTTAAAAACTTTTAATATATAGCCGGACGGGTCAGGTCGGGTTGATGGGTGAGGGATCGACGATTCCCCGTCGATGGACCGTAAGTCGGTCGATGGTCTGTCGACCCCTCCATCGACAGTGCCCTAACTTAGAAAATTGAAAGAACATACCTGGTCATAACGGATACTACCGACGGTCCATCGCAGCTTCGATGGTCCGTCGATTGGTCCGTTGAAGGGTGCATCAGACCAGTTTTCTGCAGATTTTCTTGTGATGTGGTCCCTGCACATTCAACACCCATTAAGCTAATCTTTTTGTATTTCCTGGATACTTTTTGGACCCGGACCCTAAACTACGCTCTAGCCCACACTTCTAAAGAAAAATAAAAGAACATTCAAACGAGACATTAAGTAATAAAAGCAAAAATAATGCAACTATTCATAGAAAACCACGAAAGACCTATAGTTGGCTAGAGGATACATATTGGGTTTCCTCCCAATCAGCGCTTGATTTAACGTCGCGGCACGACAGAGGAATCTTGATTACTCAGACTTCATCAAGATGGTATGCCTCGATCACTTCATTTGCCGTTTCAGCATGCCCTAGATAGATTTTGATGTGTTGCCCGTTCACCTTGAACCTCAAGCCCTCCTTGTTCTCCAACTCAACCGCACCATGAGGGAATAGTTGGGTGATCAAGTAGGGACCAGTCCATTTGGACTTGAGTTTGCCCGTAAACAAGCGCAACCTAGAATTGAATAAAAGCAACAAATCATCAACCAAAAAATAACGCTTCTCAATCTTTCGCTCATGGTACTTCTTCATCTTTTCTTTGTAGAGGGATGAACTTTCATATGCCTTCAAGTGAAATTCATGAAGCTCATTCAACCCGTTTATCATCTGTTCCGCAGCCTCATTCCAATCCATTTTCAACTTCTTCATTGCCCACATGGCTTTATACTCTAATTCAACCGGTAAGTGACAAGCCTTCCCATATACAAGTTGGTATGGGGACATACCTATGGGAGTCTTGTATGTTGTCCGGTAGGCCCAAAGAGCATCATCAAGACTCCTTGACCAATCCGTTCTACTAGCATTCACCGTTTTCGCCAGAATCTGCTTAATATCCCTGTTTGACACCTCAACTTGCCCAATAGTTTGAGGATGGTACGGAGTGGCCACATTATGGCAAACCCCATACTTTTCCAATAATCCCTTAAATAGCATGTTGCAAAAGTGGGATCCCCCATCACTGATAATAGCCCTTGGGGTGCCAAATCTGGAAAATATGTTCTTTTTCAAGAATGTGGTGACACTCTTCCCTTCATTATTTGCAAGTGCGATAGCCTCCACCCATTTAGACACGTAATCGACTGCCACAACAATGTACTTCATCCCATGAGAACTCACAAATGGGCCCATAAAGTCAATGCCCCACACATCAAACAATTCAATCACAAGAATGGGATTTAAAGGGAGCTCTTGCTTTCTCGAAATGCCACCATCTCTTTGGCATCTATCACATGCCTTGGCGAACTCATGAGCATCTTGGTGGATAGTTGGCCAATAGTAGCCACATTGCAAGATCTTGTGGGCAGTCCGGATACCACTATGATGCCCACCTACAGGCGAAGAATGGCATGCCTCCAAAACACTCAACATCTCAACTTTCGGCACACAACACCGAATAATCCCATCGGCACAACTCCTATATAAGTATGGTTCATCCCAAAAGAACTTTTTCACATCATGCATGCACTTTTTCCTTTGATGAAAAGAAAAGTCCGGTGGGACGATATCACTAGCCAGATAATTCGCAAAATCTGTGAACTATGGAATCAAGTCTTGGGAGGCAGCCAATACATGCTCATCAGGGAAAGTATCATCAATTTCAGCATTTTCACCTAACTCCCTCATTGCTTCATCTTCTAATCGGGACAAGTGATCAACAACTTGATTTTCGGTACTTTTCTATCTTTCACCTTAAAGTCAAATTCTTGCAATAGTAATACCCAACGAATCAACCTCGGTTTCGCATCCTTCTTTGACATCAAATATCTCAAAGCAGAATGATCATTATGCACTATAACTCTAGTGCCAAGCAAATAGGAGCGAAATTTCTCGAAAGCAAAGACTACTGCAAGGAGCTCTTGCTGAGTCACGGTGTAGTTCTTTTGGGCTTCATTGAGGGCTTTACTAGCATAGTAAATGGGGTGAAGGATTTTATCCGCAATAGTCCACCCAATAGCTCTTTTGAACCTTTTTAACACTTTCACCAAACTTTCAACTTAATGCATTTTGAAATCTGATGCAATAATTATTGGCAAAGTGTCACCATTTCCTAAGAATACATACCTCAGATGAGGTGGTAGATCCTTAAGTTCTAATTTTTTAGCCTCCTCTATAGATGGTTTCACATGTGGAGACTCGCGATGCATCATATATAACTCAAACTTCTTTGGCTTAAATCGAATATCACCTCGATCAAGTGCCGCGACCAATGGACCATACTCTTCAATGCAATCGCTATCAAAATTCATGATTACTGTCGCTAATGCTTCTACACCCAGACGTTCTTCTATTTGTACCTCAAATGACTTTTCAACCCTGTAAGATATGGAAGATACCGATTGGAGCTCACCACTATGCCTCATGGACCTACAAATGTTGAAAGTCACTTCTTCATTGTTCAATCGATATTTCATTTGCGCTTTCTCCATATCAACCAAGGATTTACCCGTATCAAGGAATGGCCTCCCAAGAATAATAGGCACCTCAAAATCGACCTCACAATCAAGAATCACAAAATCTGCTGGAAATATGAATGACTCCACCTTTACTAACACATCGTGGAGTATCCCAATAGGCCTCTTCACCGTTTGATCGGCCATCAGTAGCCGCATCGCCGTGGGCTTTGGGTCACCCAAACCCAACTTCTTGTAAATAGAGAGAGGCATGAGATTTATGCTTGCCCCAATATCACATAATGCTTTCGCAAAGTGTAATAACCTGATTGTACATGGAATGGTGAAAGCACCCGGATCTTCTTTCTTTTGCACTAGAGACCTTGTAGCAATAACACTACATTGCTGCATTCTATCATCATCCTCAAAACTGTCCGATCTTTTCTTAGTAACCATATCTTTCATGAACTTGGCATAACCGGGCATTTGTTCAAGAGCTTCTAGCATAGGGACATTGATGGAAAGCTGTTTCAACATGTTTATAAAACGCCGATATTTACCATCCTCGGTCTATTTCACTAACCTTTGTGGGAATGGAGGTGGTGGTCTAGGCATGGGGGTCACCTTTTGGGGTACCTCAGCTTCTTTCCCAATTTTGTCTCCTAACTCACCACTAACCTCCACTACCTCATCATCATCTCTTATCACCTTTTCTACACCAGACGACATCGGTGGGTCAATGGTTTGCTTACCACCTCGAGTTCTGATTGCCATACAATGTCCATTATTTTTCAGATTTTGGACAGTGTTGCTAGGAAGAGTGCCCGGTTGGCGTGGGTTCACAGTCGAAGACAATTGGGCCAATTGCAACTCAAGATGCTTGATCGAGATTGCATGTGTATCAATTTTCTGCCCAATACTCTCTAAGTCACTCCGCAACTCTTTACTGTGCTCATCACTAGCATCGAACCTCCTCATTATTTTCTGCAACATATCCTCCACTCGCGCCATACTACCTCCACCGTCCCTATCAGTAACTTTAAGATTTTGAGGTTGAACATAGGGCCCACTCCTATCATTTCTGTTACCATAGTTACCCTGGTTGAAGTGTTGTCGTGGTTGTAATTACCATCTCGGACATAATGACCCTCTCGATTGTAATTACCATAGTTCCGACCTTGGTTTCCTTGACCTTGGCACCAACTCTCCTTATTGGAGCCTTGGGAATTTGGTCGGAAACCCCCCCTCTGCTTATTTACCACATAAGAATCCTCCTTAGAGTACTACTCATCAGTCGGCGGCGGTGGTTTAGACAAGTAGTTCACCGCATTTACATTTTCTGCACCCAGTGACATGTTTCAACACCAACCCAAGCTCAGTTCTCATTTGAACCATTTCCTCACGAATCTCATCTGTGGCTGGGTTGTGTGCGGATTGCACTACAAAAGTGTTTCTCCCAGTATCTGACTTCCTAGTGCTCCAAGCTTTATTATTTCGGGAGATTTTCTCTAACTTCTCAGCAATCTCAGCATAAGGACACTCCCCATAAGAACCACCCGCTATCGTATCCAATACTGCTTTATTATTATCATCTTGTCCCCGATAAAAGTACTCTTTCAGTGACTCATCATTGATGCGGTGATTGGGGACACTTCTCAAGAACGAAGTGAATCTGTCCCAAGAACTACTAACTGATTCTCCCGGTAGTGGCACAAAGTTGTTCACCCTATCTTTGTGGTTTAGCTTCTTAGACACCGGGTAGTAACGTGCTAAGAACACATCCCTCAATTGATTCCAAGTGTAGATTGAGTTATAAGGGAGTTCTTTAAACCATATAGTAGCCTCTCCCGTTAGTGACAGAGGAAACACTCTCAACCAAATTACGTCTATATTCAAATCAGGCCTCCCTACACAACTCTTACATACCGACCTCACTTTGGCGATGTGAGCATGTGGATCCTCAGAAGGTAGCCCCAAAAACAAACCTCTAGCGGTGAACATTTGCATCAGACTACTGCTTACCACGAAATTATGGCCATGTGGTAGGGGAGGCAAGACAAGTGGCCCGTCAGAGTCAGTAATGTTATCATATCCCCTATAATACTCTTGAGGGCGTGGAGCGGGAGGTTTCCTTCGTATTTCACCTTCCCCACGATTTTTAGGTTATAATTGTGCATGAGCATCTACCGGTGGTGGAATTTCCGGGTTGTGATCATCATCGAGAATACCCAGATTTCAGTTCATTCTGCGCAATGTATGCTCTTGTTCAGGGTCGGGTGCGAATATGGGTTCTCCTCTACTCCGCGTACTTGACATACACAGAAGTTAGATCTGCAAGAGACAAAAACAAAGAGAAAAAGTAAAATTAGGAAAATGTTGACTAAACTTCGGTAATAATTTTAAAGTTAATCTAAAAGCCACTTTCCCCGGCAGCGGCGCCAAAATTTGATACGCTCAAATTTACTTCTCGAAAAGAAGTATAAGCGGTCGTATCAAGTAAAGAACCCAAATATGAGGTAGGGGTCGATCCCACGAGGAAAATGATTTAGACTTAACTTTAACCTACTATTACTTCTATTTAGTCAAGTCCTTTCCGAAACCAAATAACAAAAAGGGGGATTTTAAGTAACAAATATAATTAGCTATTTCTAAATAGACAAGTTCAAAGATTTGATTTTTATCAAATAATGAGAGTAACTAGGGCTTAAGTGTTCCCCATAGGTTCATAACTCGGTAATTCTAGCTATAAGAATCCCTTTCTAATATCTTGCATGCAAAGTGTTAAGTTAAGTATCCTTAATTCCTTGGTCCGGAAACTAGGAAATTTCACTCTGCACCTTGGTCCGGCTACGTGTGTATACTTTACTAAACCTTACCTTTACCTCATATTAAGCATCATAATCGATGTTTGACTCAGTTGTTACTTCGCACCAATCGACACTAGCCTATTAGATAGTGTATACTAAATCTATGTTGAGAATTCTTTTTTTATTGTCTACCTCCTTGGTCCAGCAAGTTGCAACAAGGCGATTTCTAACGCGTGCACTCGTTAAAAAGACTTCTAAACGAAAAAATTATCAATACATGCAAGACAGTATTCTAGAATTGTTATTTTAGCTAGTTTTTACCTTGTTATTTACCTATGCTTCCCACAACCCTAGCTATGGATTTAGTTACCCATGTTAATAATCACACAATTCATATTAGTTTGGTATGAATTCATGTACTTACTTTGATGAGATTGAAGAAAACCTAGAAAATTACTTGAATTAATCAATAATCTTGCAACAAACGATTCAGGAAAATAGATTAATTTCCAAAATCTCAAGTTCAAAATCATAGAACAATGAAATTGAAAAACATACCCCTAAGTCTAACCTCAAAAACGAGGTTTTTACAAGTATTTATAATAATAGAATCCTAACAAAAAAGGAAAATCTATTTAAGGAAAATCTTCCCAAAAACCGCGTCTCAGTTGACGACCTGGATGATGGACCGTCGAGGCCACGACGGACCTTCGTGGTCTTCCATCGTTCCATACTTAGATTCTTTTCAAGATGGGTACTAGGGCTACTTTCTGTTGATGATGACGGATGTGCAGGACGGTCCGTCGTGGAGATGACGGTCCGTCGAGAGCCTCTGTAGCCCCACACTTGGTCAGAGTTCCCCAATCTTCATTCAGCATCTCTTTCCTTCATACGACGATGGCCACCTATGGACCGTCGAGGGGTCGACGGACCGTCGATGGCTCCGTAGGTAGTCACTTCTGCCCAATTCTTTCGCGTTTTCATTCTGGACAGATTTCCTGCAAACAAAGAGAAAAATACATTAAAACTAATACAAAAAGGCTTTAGACACACACTAAACTTAAGGAAAAAGCATTAAAAGTACCGTGAAACCACGGTACATCATATAACTATACATAAATGACTGCATTTCATGTTTGGCACAGTTATCGATCAAAATGTGAATGTTCGGCAATGGAAAATTATCCTTAGGGCTAGCTTTGTTGATATCTTGGTAGTCGACACAAATTCTGATCTTCCCATCTTTTTGGCTAACATTGTCCAACCAATTCGGGTATTTTGTCACTTCCACCAACCGAGACTCGATCTGTTTGGTGATCTCTTCTTTGATCTTTTATCTCAGTTCAGGCTTGAACTTCCAAGCCTTCTGCTTCACCGAACTGAACCCTGGATTAATCGGTAATTTGTGAGAAACAACATTGGTACTCAACCCTAACATGTCGCTGACTTCCCAAACGAAATCATCAATGTAATTAGTGAGTAAATGAATCAGGCCTTTCTTTGAGTTTTATTCAAGTGAACGCTGATTTTGACTTCTTTGACACACTCTTGATCTCCAAGATTTACAGTTTCAGTTTCCTCTAAATTAGGCTTATGCTAATTTTCAAACTGTAGAAACTCCTTAGCAACATATTCTTGTTCCTCATTTTCCTCTTCGTACTCATCAGCCTCGTCATCACCTGCCTCATTTTGTTCATTCAACTCGTGACATGACATGACATTGACAGGTTTAAAACTTATATTACTGAAACCACAAATAGACAAAGTTAAGAAAATAAAATATAGCAAATAAGTAAATAAGCAAATTTTCAATAAAAGAGACTCTCATTCAAATTGGAAAATAATGCAAACTTTGGCCACGGCAAAGGGCCATGTTGCCTTTTTTAAACGTGTCTATCTGAACCCCATCAAAGGCTCTTACATTGACTAGGTTTTGCTCCAGCTTCCCCAAGTCAAACCGTAACTGCCTCAATGTCGACAATGGGCAAATGTTCAGACCGGATCCATCATCCACCAAGACGCAATTTATGACCTTCTCACGGCATACGACAGTGATGTGCAATGCCTTGTTGTGTTACTTTCCTTCAAAAGGAAACTCGTTATTGCAAAAGTTGATCTGATGCATTTGGATAATTTGGTTGATCATAGCGGCCACGTTATCGCTGCTTGTGCCCACGGGAACATACGTATCATCGAGAGACTTCATCAAGGCTTGCCTGTGTAGCTGGGAGCTCATCAACAAGGCCCACACGGAAATCTAGGTTGGAGTTTTCTCCAAATACTTAACAATCGAATAATATTTTGGCTGCATCTTTCTCCAGAATTCCTCTGCCTCGCCTTCACTTATAGGTCTTTTACCCTGATCCTTCTTTTGTCCTCCAAGAGACAACTGTTCGGGATTATAACACCTCCCAGATCAGGTCACACCCTGAGCGGCAGCAGTTTCAATCACAATTTTTGGCCTGACAATAGTTTCTCTTGGCACCAAGTCAACAACATTTGCGGGTGTCAGGATAACGAACCTTTTTTCTCTTTGACGCTCAACGATTCCACAACCCTTTCTAACTCGTCATGGACAATTGGAATTATCACCTTGGTCACGCACCAATCATCATCCGTCTCTATCATGTTGATATTGACGCCTCCATGATTTGGCAAAGGGTTAGTGTTGACATTAGGCACGACTGCTTGAAGAGAGACCACCTCTTGGTCGATAAGATCTTGAATCTTGTGCTTGAGGTTGATGCAGTCCTCGGTATCAGGTCCTTTGATCGGGCCTGTAGAATTTTTAACTAGTATCTACAGGCTTGGGCCCCAGCGGTTGGATATATCCAGCCGCATCCAGTCGCTCGTACAGCTTTGTTCGGCTTTCAGCGAACGTGGTAAAGTTACTGGGAGGCTTCTTCTCAAATCTGGGTCGAGGTGGATCATAACTGCCTTGTGGAGGAAGCATTTATTAATAACTTTTATTATTTGGACGGGGAGTTTGGTTTCTCGGATAAGCATTTGTTTGGTAATTTGGCGATGGGGCTTGGTAATTCAGAGGGGTATTTTGGTAGAGTGGAGCTTGGACTTGATAAACAGGAGGGGGTGCTCTGTAGCTGGACTGCACATTAGCACAGTTAGGAGTAACATTTTGGTAGTGGGGGGATGGAATTTGGCAAAGTGGAGGAGGATTTTGGTAAATAGGAGATCGAATTTGGTAATTTGGAGGGGGGCGTTTTAGTAGGTGAAGGTAGCTTTTTAATAGACTGGAGGAGGATGATGATCTTCTGGGGTGTTTCTTCCCCTCATAAGAGACATCGGCAACGTCCGCTCTCTTCTTCTTGAACAATCCCGATGATCCGGGCGACGCGGATACACGGGCTATCTTTCCTATTTTCATTCCATCTTCGATAGTCTCACCAATCTTGACTATCTCAGCAAATTTTGCACCAACGAGCAACATGATTCTGTCGTAATATTCGGGCTCTTGCACCCGTACAAACACTTCATCTATTTCTTTCTCAGGCATAGGTGACCTTACTTTTGCGGCTTCCTTTCTCCACCTGTAGGAAAACTCTCTATAGCTTTTCGTGGATTTCTGCTTCATCTTTTCGAGAGAGTAGCGATCGTGAACGATTTCTACGTTGTAAGCAAATTGATCGATGAAATCCTTTGCCAGCGCATTCCAGCTGGGCCACTGCCTGATCTCGTGGTAGGTGAACCATTCCAGAGACTGCCAGCATAGACTTCGGCTAAAGAGCCGCATCTAGCATCATTCCTACCAACTCCAACAAGTTGATCGTAGTAGGCTCTTAGATGAGCCATAGGATTTTCTACTCCTCCGAAGGTATCAAATTTTGGAATCTTGAACCCTTCTGGGAGGTCCAGGTTCGGATGAATGCACAAATCCTCATAATTAAGACCAGCGACGTCGGGGATGCTTTGGAACTCTTTCATTGCTTTCCTGATTTCTTCCTTTATATCCACCTTTTCTTCTTCCTTTGCTCTCCACTCTCTTTCCTGTTCCTCGTAATGGTCTAGATCAAAACCGTGCACGTCGTGCTCAGTAGGGACGGGAATTTGGAAAGTTGTTCTTTTAGGTAAGGGTGGACCTACGGAAGGACTTTGGGCATTCTGTGTGGTTTGGTAGTTTTGTTGATAAGTCTAAGGATTGGTATTTTGATTTAGGTGGTGGTGGGAAGTTTGGGGGTTGAAACCATTTTGGTTTGGATTCTGGCTTTGATTTTGTGGAGGTGGAGCGGTTTGAGTATTTTGGGGAAGAGGTGGTATTTGAGAATGATTATTTTGAGGAGGGGGCGTTTGGTAAGAAGCCGAAGCGTACTGGGGTTTTTGAGCAGTCAGGTATAAATTGGAGGGATTCTGAGTAGGTGGCACGTTCTAAGTTGGATCCATGTTCGATGAAGGGAAGTATATAGTAGGTCTTCCATCAGCAGCATTAGCAGTAAAACCTGGTGGAGGCAGATCCTGTCTTCTTTGCATCTCCACCCTCACTTCCGCAATCTCTTGCATTAATTGCAGAATTAATTCGTTCTGGTCCGCTATGGTGGGTTGAGCCACCACAACTTCTGTGAGACTTACTTTTTCGTTATTGTCTCCTATAACTGTTTTTCCTTTGTTTGAGTCTTGTCTGTGGAAGGAATCTGCAGGCCCTTTGGATCTAGTAAAGTAGGGATGATCTGTCAGCTTAATCAACACATATCAGTTTCAATGTACCTTAGGAGGAAAACAACTCGAAGGCACATTTGTCAGTTTGAGTTTAGAATACTAAAATGCAAAATATCACACAGAAAGCAGATAAACACACAAGTTTCTTTGTTTGAGGATATCTTTAACCCACGAGTGAGGACAGAAATAGATTTTTTAACAAGCAGGAGTTTGCTTGCTTTTTAGTTTGACACCATATCAAAAAGGCTAAATCGCGTTGAGCTATGGTCTTCTTGAAGCTGTTCTTTGACGTCGTTGATCTGGTCTTCACATTTCCTTTTAGCATGAGAGGGGGAGAATGAAAATTTTGAAGAGAGGGGCCGGCCCTTGGAAGGCTGCCTACGTATCTCACAAGGAGAATTCAGGCCCAACGTAGTTCGAGTACAAAAGGAATACTTTTCATTCATTCATACGATTACAAGGAAATTGAATATAGACAACAAAATTTAAAAAGATAAAAGCGACCCATCCCAGACGTTCTTCTTCTTGCTAAATTATCAGCCACGAGGGGCAGATTCAACTTGAATCTTTCCTATGTTGATGAGATGTTCCACGTTGTAGCGGAATGTTGTGCATTTTTCGATGCTATGGTCTTTGGTATTGCAATAGGGGCAACACTTCCGAACTTTGTACAAAAGGGAATATGGCATGTCCATGCCTTTGTAGAAATGGGTGAAGACTCCATTTAGAACCAATTCCGAGTAGATTTCCAGCATCGTTTTCTTGAAAGGCGTGAACAAGAAATGATAGAATATAGTCCTCTCGGTGATTGGTATGTCGATCAGTGGTTCATCACACGCAATGATGATGCCATCACCCCAAATGTTCTGAGTACTGTCCATGTCGAACAGATGGCGGACTGCATTCCTGAACTCTATGCATCCTTCTATCATATGCCCCTTCTGGTTGGGTTGGCACTCAAAAGTCTTGCGAAGGTCCCCTGATCCCATTGGGAAGATTCTCTCTCAAAGGGCCTCAACATACACTTAGACCAAAAATGCTTGAACATAAGGGCGCACGAGATGACTTCCCTCCCTGTTTGGTACTCTTGTGGATGTACTTCGAGAGTGATCTTCTGGTCCCCTTTTGCCAGATGTTTCTTGAGTGAAGGTTTGCGGGCAAGCGCCTCCTCATAACTTTCTTCGATGATTTCCTCTTCGGGTCTCTCAGGAGGAAAAAGTAAGATATAGGCGTTTTCCGCGCTGCTTTTGCTTTCCGCTGCTTTTTTAATAGTGACCTGCATCTTTTTTGGAAATTTAAGACAGATAGTGGATTTCCGATATCCTCATTCACAGCAACATATCACATAAGCAGTTAATAGCACATATATCTCGTCCTAAATATATTTGGGATCCTTTTTTGCCAAGGGTAGGCCTAGAGCATTTGAATGATGTACACATGGAATTAAACCAGATAATTAAACCCCCAAACAAATTTCACAAATGAATACTTAATGTTCACAAGGGAAAAGCAAAATACGAAAAGACAGACCCACGCAGGGGTCATTTAAATATACTGAAATGCAATAAAGGTAGGCCCATGCAGAGACTGAAAAGCGACAAGATACATGTAGAAAAACCCGCACAGGGGTGAAATCCACTATGCTATCCCTAATGGCCCTGCTCCTTCGCTGTCTTCCCGAGTCTTGTACTGCTGAAACATGCATCATAGTATCACCATGAAACCTTCGCCTAAACGTCCTTTTTCTTCCCAGCTCTCGTATTGCATCATCTCTATCTTCTCTTTGACCCATGAGTCAAATTCATGATAACCACGTCTTTGATTTTCCACTTCTTGAGTCGCCTTCCCAAGAGCATAGTTTTCAATAAATTTGGTGTACATTTCTTGGGCTTCGCATTTTACCTCCCTTAGCTCAATTACATCTTTAGCCTCCTTATCTTCTATACTGCAAAACTGCGCGGGATTGGAGAGGAGATACATTGTATGTTATCTTTCAACCAAGCTTTGTAAGTCTCGTCATACCTGGCGTTGAATCGGTTTGGGGCAATTGTGTCTTTATCCATCCACTTGGCTCCTTTCCATTCTCTCAGCATTTATGAAGCATTGTGCACTCAGTCGTCCACAATATCGTACACATAGGCGCCATAGTACGCCTCTCGGGGTGTGGTTTGCATCCTCCAAAACTTTCGAAGGACTCGGAAGGGGGCGTAAAGGCGAATTCCCCGAATATCTGGCAATGGAAGTACGAGTTGTTTGCGGCCCTCTACGACAATTTCTCTCAAGATAAAGCGATCGAGCATCCATTGGAGATCTTCTTCTCTTTGTTCGGAAAAAATCTGAGCCATCTTTCCCTAGTCCTCCGATTTTCCAGATTCGCCCTGTACAATATATCATTCAAATCTCTGAGAGTGTTCTTATTGTCTAGAGTATGCAACTTCTGAGTCCCATCCCCCTTGGCTAGATTAATCAAAATCCACCACTGAAGGAGCAGATTACATCCTTGAAAGTAACGATGCCCTTCTTTGCATTTTCCCAGGGCTCGATACATGTCGGACAAAATGACCGGAGCAATAGGATAGTATTTCACTTGTCCTTAGTTCTTGTATCCCTTGAACAGAGTGTGAACGAGCATTATAACTCAGGAGTTGATACTCAGGCTCGGGCCATGTGGAAAAAACATTGTTCCCAACAATGCTACAACAAATGCTAGAGGATGGATCTCGTTCCATTCTCTGTAAGTGATCTTGAATTCTTGGTTATAATTAGCGTAAAAGCTCGCGTGCCCGAATCTGCATAAATGTCTCTGAATGATATGTTAGACTCTTGGCACCAGTAGACATAATCTTTTCCTAACCCGATCCAATCTGCAATATCCTCTACAGATGGTTTGTTAGGGATGAATATATCCTCTTGCTTTCTCACTCTTCTTTCCAACCCCTGGCCCATTGTGTCGATGCAGTCTCGAATATCTTCGATAGTTGGGGTGATTCCCGCAATTCCGAATAGAAACACCATTCTTTCGTTATCTCAGTAACCTGTGAGGACTTCGATCAACTCAGGCCAACCCTTTATGTTGTTTAACTCGGTTAGCGCACCCACATACTTGTTGAGGGTTCTTCTATGATCTCCTTCAAGATTATCACACTACATTTTGAGTAGAAGTGGTGCTTCTGCGACCATGTCAACCCTTGGGAAGCGATTCATACCTACAAAATAGAAAATAGTTAAGTTAACCCACCCCCACATTGGTTTCCACATGTACATCATTCAAATGTCAAGCAAAATGATATGTTGTGAGGTCTGAGACCTTGGACATGATTTTGACGGTTTCAACTAATGGACTTAATACGCCTTGGGTATTAAGCCGTCTTAGGCTAATGCTCAAGTTTGGTTTTGGTTTTGCTCTATCTTTGTTTGTTTCAAAGTGACGGTTACCCGAGTCGGACAGACAATGGGGTGAAGCTAACAAACGACGTTGGATGACCACATTCCAACTATTCGCTTGATACTTCCAAATGAAATCTTGTGTATTTCTGAAAGAAGTTGTGGTAATCCACGTAACTTCTGCTGTCCTAATGCAACTACTTGCCGTTTGGCGGAAAAATGCCATGAAAATGCAACAGTTTTATCAATATAACAGAGAAAGCAAGTAACAAAGTTATTTACACATAGTCAAGTAAATTAGTTTTAAGGTTAGAATCCTCTTCCTCCCCATCAGAGTCGGCATTTCTGTTTTATCGGTTTTTGGAAAAAGTATTTTTTGTAAAGTTTTCGACTTTGTTAGAGTCGCGACTTAATTTTTTAAGAAAAATCAAGAAAAAAAACTTTAGCTTTCAAAAGATTTAAACAGAAAAATCTAATGAAAACTTAAAGGGGTTCGGGGATTCATATTAACACCTTAGGAAGGTTTAAAAGCACCTAAGACATCCACTTACTTGCGGCTATCCGACAACTAATCCTATTTGGCTAAAACTCAACTTTATAAAATTTCGTTTGGAGTTGTTTGAAACAAAGTAATTAATTTAATAAGTAAGTAAGAATTGGTTTGCAAATTTATTCACTCTTTTAGAATCCATTTGAAATTAAATTTAAGTCGATAGAACATTTACGATGTTTGCGGGGATTTGGATTCTTTAACTTTAAAACTACCGACAAATAAAAGTAGATAAATAAATGAAAATAAGAGAGTGAGAGAGAGAGAGAGAGGCTTGGGTCCAAATCCGGGTTATCTGTCCGCCTGGACCGGTATTTGGACCCATTTTCTTTTGGGTTTTTGACCCATTTCCACCTGTCCTAAGCTAATTACAAAAAAGGTAAATATAGAAAAGAAATACAACAAGGGCTTAGGCCTAAAAATACAAATTTTCAAAATAAAACTTTGGGCTCTTTATGGACCATAACTTCAACTCATTGGTTTGCTTCGAATTCTTCTAACTCGGGATCTGTACGCCAATTTTTGGGGACCGACTGACTCGATAAAGCAGGTTATATGAGCTTTATGGCCCTAGCCAACGGAATGCAAGAGTAAGAATCTCCAAATACTCGGGAGGGACCGGTTTATACATACGAGAACAACAAAATAAGATAAGAATTAGCGATCGGAGACACTTTAAGTTCATGCGACACAACCAGAAAACATAACCCAGAAATTTGGTAACATATATGTAAGATTGGCTCACTGTATCAATATTACCCACAAGATTGAAATAAAGCAAAAAAATATATAAGTTTGATCCACCTGACCCATGCAACAAAGAAATAACAAAGAAGAGTACACGATGTTCGGCACACTAACAATCAAATGACAGTAATGCAAAGAAGCAAGCAAATTTCATGTCCCAAACGTTACAGAGAATTTTGGCAGAAACACTTCTTAATTTATCATGATATACAAATAACATATGTGTCTTGTAATGTAAAGCATTTATGTGAAATTAAATGTCCATCGTAAATTAATATCATGTGATGGTATGTGATGCTGGGAAACCGAATTTTAGCTACTGTATTAATCTATTTTCCCCAAAAATAATGTTCCAAAGAGTCATAGTTGGCAATTAAAATCTATAAGTTAAACTAACCTTATATGGCCTATATTCAATCTTAAGGATCTTATTACCAAGCAAACAATAGAAGTTTAACTCAAAAGAAACAAGTAGGCAGATAACCTCACTAAGTCAAAACGAAATTCACATAAACGAGTTGAGGACCCTTCGAAACTTAGCAGCTAGGGACATGATAGTATCCGAAGTGTAGTCGCTGACTCACCGATTTTCTTCTTGGTACCTCAAAAGTGGTATACTTGTATCTCTTTATCTATCCCAACAACAAATAGCTGAAACCATAGAAGCACATCCATTACTTAAATTAAAATCAGACTAGCACATATGCGGGTATCGCGACGAAATCAAAACCGACTAGAAAACAACTAAAATAATAATAATAATAATAATAATAATAATAATAATAATAATAAAGTGAAGTGAATGGATCTGCAAGGCTAACACATTCATAGTCGAGATCAAATGGACACCAACTTTCTACGCAAAACAAATTAAAGCTAAAGCCGAACTTCTCAAACAAAAATGAACGCGAAAACGAATCCAATAATAAAGGAATTCAGATTTTAGTTAAACTTTTATATCCTCAAATAAAGGGGTGGCACCAATTAAGACACCCGAGACCAAACTATTGTTATTTGGCATTAACTATAAACTCAGAATCAAACGAAAAATGAACATTCCAGAAATAGAGGAGAAGCAACAGACATGAAGTTTCCTTTTCCGAACGGAACATGAGAGTGATCGTAAGAGATGTACCTTTGTAGGAGCATCAAATTTGGGACAAAAACTAGCAACGGAGCTTCCACCACGCGAACACAGGCACAAACTCGAAAACGAACAGAAAACCAAACGATGGATGAAAATCTACTCCCTAAATGACACAATGTCGAGCAGAAATACAGAAAAAATCAGATTTCACTCTGATTTGTTCCCTCCTATGATTTCCTTAAATATATATCTTATATCAACTCTCCTTTTATCACTAATGCCTTTTACGAAATCGTAACTCGATAAGAAAATCTTCCTTTTTCTCCTCTATTTTCTGCCTCCTTTTCCTAAGAAATTTTCTTCTTTCAAAATCCCCCCCCCCCTCCAAACAAGAAGTAAAAGAAAATATATATAGGGAGGCTGCTAGGATTACAAATTTTTGGGAGGGAAAAGGGTAGGACTGGAATTCCGAATTGATTCCCCAAATTTGAATTTTCTTCTCCAAGGACAAAAGAAAGATTTCTAACGTACGAAAATCTGCCAAATCCCAACAAAATCAAAAGTTAAACGGACGGGAGAAAGAAAGTGGATGGACCGGATTGATGCATTGTACTCATCGAGCTACGTGGTCTCATCTCACCATCTCAAGGACGAACGCGCAGGTTTTCTCCCGCCCAAAAGTACCGTGCGAGAAAGGACGAGACAGAGAAAGGATCTGCTTCATGCGATATCGAGTTCCTGAGTTGAATCGCTGCTCCTCGCTGTCATTCTCATCTTGTGCGAATGAATAAAGAAGGAGAAAAACCGGGAGAGGGTTGCCGCATGCGCTGGATATACCATTCCTTTTGGGTAAATCCATCACGTTTAACTTTTGGGTAAATCCCGCACGTTAAACATGCTGGGTCAAGGTGTTGGAGCTGCTATGATATACAATTTTTCTTATTTATGGGTATGTAGGGTCCTCTTTTCTGAATACGTTTTGGGCTGGGTAAGGGGAATAAGGGAATGGGCTGTTGAAAAGGGGAAGAAAAAGGGAATTGGGATGATAATAATAAGAAAAAAGGTCAGCTGATTTGGGCTGGGAGTTCAATTAGGACCCAAAGTGGAGTCTTAAAGAATTTAAAGTGTCTTGACTAATAAGATGAATTAACGTAAATTAATTCAGACGAACTTCTCAAACTCAACGAAATAAAATAATTAATTTGAATGTAAACTAAATAATTTCATTGACTTGAAATTACAACGAAATTATGACTCGACTAAATTAACAAAATATGTTCCAAAATCAAAACTTTTGAGACGATTTTCGAATCATCATAAATTATACTAATCATATAAATACTTATGCAAATAAAATATATTATGAAATTCATTTAACATAACTTAAAACATTTTAAACTTTATAAAATCTAATTATTTTAAACTGTTTAGAATTAGGAAGCTCGCTAGTTAATTTATCGGGGAGGGTCAAAATTGGGTGTCAACAGACCCTGTAGCAATAAGTCCCCCATTGAGTGGTGAAAGCAGTTTTCTCAGCGTCCTCTTCATCCATCAAGATTTGATGATATCCCGCATAACAATCCACAAAAGATTGAATCTCGTGTTTTGCACAATCATCAACTAGGATGTGGATACTTGGCAATGGAAAGTTGTCTTTTGGACTAACCTTGTTCAAATCCCGATAGTCAACACAAACTCTTGTATTCCCATCCTTTTTCGGCACAGGAACAACATTTGCCAACTAAGTAGTGTAACGAATAGCTTCGATCACATTTGTATTCAGTTGTTTCATTATTTCTTCCTTGATTTTTTCACTCACGTCCGGTTTGAATTTCCTTCTTTTCTGTTGGAAGGGTGGAAAATCAAGATAAATAGGCAACATATGAACCACTAAATCAACACTCAAACCTGGCATGTCATCATAAGACCAAGCAAACACATCTTTGTATTCAAACAAAAGTTGTATTATGGCCTCTCTAATTTCCTGATTGATATGCAAAGTTATTTTTATTTTCATAACATCCTCAGTACTTCCCAAATTGATTGTCTCAGTTTCACTAAGATTAGACTTAGGTTTGTGCTCAAACTGTTCCAGTTCCCTATTAATTTTCCTAAAAGCCTCTTCTGCATCATATTCAACCTCTTGACTTGGTGATTCAAGAATAAACAATTCTTTGAAATCTGGAAGTGAATTCCGCATGCATGTTATGTTATCAAAGACGATATTTATAGAACCGAAAAATACAGAATAAGAACTAAGAGAGGGAAAAAGACAAAATTTACTATGAAACTAGAATTTCATTTCATTGAAATCAAAAAAGGGACAGAAGGGTTAACAATAACAAAATACTTTGAAATATTTGGATCACAACCCTGACAATAACAAAATACAAAAGAGTAGCAAAACAAACTACCACGACTCCTTTTTTATGGGGAAAGGAGTGGCTTCCCAACAACTTAGCTCAACACCTGAGCCTATGAGCTGCACATCCGCATGACTTGTAGCTTCACCAACTTGGACCATATTTACTTCACAAAACAACTGACTGAGATCCTCAATAACTTCTTCAATGTCTTCAAGAGTGAATGAAACTTTCATTTCTGGAACCTGAGGTTTGATAAAAGAATGAGAAATATGGCGAATCAGTTGTGGCAACGCCCAATCAATCCTTTTGTGGTTCTTAGCCTTATCTCCATTTCTCTTGCTTTGTTTGTATCCGAGGCCAGAGGTGCCTTGGTTTCCTAAGAAAGTAATGGGATCCACAATTCCTTGCGAATATACTCCCAAAACATTCCTGGGTTGATAACCATATTTGAGCATTGTCGTTGCTACCATTGAAGCGGAAGAAGAGAGACATGATTAGATGATAGGTTCTCCTTCTTTAAAGCGATCGACTGATACAACCTCAAAAGACTGGTAAACAACGGAATCACATCCTTATTTTGCCTCAACGTATGGGATGGATGGATATCTGTAAATAGGTGAATCATCTTCGCCATGAACAATCATTTCCTGATGGTTGTAGACAAACTTGACAACTTGATGTAGAGTTGATGGGATAGCCCGAGCCATGTGGATCCATGACCTCCCTAGTAGAAAATTATAAGTTGTTTCCATATCCATTACTTGTAACACAATCATAAAGTCCACTGGTCCAATTGTCATGTTAAACTTGATTTCACCAATGGTATCCCTCCTTGAGCCGTCATAAGCTCGCACAAATACATTACTGGGGTAAATTCTGTCAAGGTTAACTTTCAAGCTTTGCAACGTAGAAATAGGACATATGTCTACTCATTATTCTCCATCTATCATGACCTTCTTTGCATAGTAACCTTCACATTTCACTGTAAGAAGCAAAGCTTTGTTGTGTTCAAATCCCTCCTTGGGCAACTCATCATTAGTGAAAATGATGGTGTTTGACTCAAAGACGCGATTGGCCATTTTCTCCAACTGATTTACTGTGGTCTCTTTCGGCACATGTGCTTCATTGAAAACCTTATTCAACACACGACGATGTTCTTCTGAGTGCAAAAGTAGAGACAACAGTGAAATCTGTGCAAGGGTCTTCTTCAATTGTTCCACGACAGAGTAATCTGGAACCTTAAGCTTTTTTAGAAATTCTTCATCTTCTTCCTCAGTAACTACTTTCTTTAGTGGTACTTGGATATTTTGAGTCATCTTCCCTTTTCTTAATTCTTCTGGAGAATAACATCTTTCGGAACGTGTCAAACCTCCCGCTTCATCAATTTCCTCAACAATCTCCTTTCCTAGATAAACCACCGCGATTTTGTTATAGTTCCAAGGGATAACTTTTGAATTAGTTACCGGAAATTGTTGGACGGGCTTAACAAAGATAGGCTCTTTCAACTTGGTCAAGTAACTTTGGTCCTGTTGTGTTAATGACAAGCCTTTTGATACATACAACTTTGGCATAGCCGCTCGAACTTGAATCCCCTTCGAAACCCACGGGACGCACAAGACTTTAGTGTCAAGATTGACACCTTCCACACTCAGAGATGCAACTGGTTCTAAACTCTTCATCGACTTGTATTCTTCTCCGATCTTCCTAAACAACTTTACCATTTTGTCGAGGATTTTGTACTCTTGATCATGAAAAACCATACCCACTAAGTTGTTTTGAGCAGGAAGTGGGTTATTGGTCACATTGAGAGTGTTTTGATCATCTGTCATAACAACAACTCCATGATCGATTAGCTTCTCTATCGCTCCCTTCAAGGTCAAACAAATATCTGTGCTGTGTCCTGGGGTCCCTGAATGGTACTCACATCTTTCATTGTCTTGGAAACCTGGATCATTTGGATTCAGACGATGTGGTGGGATACACTCAATTGCTCCTATCTTTCGTAACTTTTGAAACAAGTTGGAGTACGACTCTCCCAATTGAGTGAATTTCCATTTTTGTGATTGATCTTGAGCATAATTCTACATAAGAGGAGATTTGTGAGGGACTTGATAGGGTGGCCATTGCGGGCGAAGGTTTCCTTGAGATGGGGCCCAAAAATGCGGGCGATTGGGAGGATGCACATATGACTAAGCATTTAAGACCGTGTACGGAGATGTAGATACTGGATATTGAGGGGCATAAGGGTAGAAATGCTGAGGATAGCTAGGTTTTCCCTGAACTGGTGGGTAAGGACAATTAGAGTTCCTCTGAGCTCCCCTTGACCCTGATGCCAGCGAAATAACTTCCTCTTTCCTTTTACGATTTCCAAAACTTGCTAAACCACCTTGAATGGCCTGTGTTGTAGCTTTGATTGCTGCCTGGATCACGATCCTTCCTGTTTTGAGACCACTTTCGACTATTTCCCCAATTTTGATTGCTGTGTGAAACGGTCTTCCAATTGTGGCTGTGAGGTGGTCGAAGTAGTCAGAATCTTGAGCCTCTATGAAGATATCAACAATTTCTTGCTCATTTAATGGGGCCTTGACTTGGGCTGCTTGTTCCCTCCAATTGATAGCATATTGTCTTAAGCTTTCACTAGGCTTTTTTCTTGTATTGAAGAGTGTATTGCGATCTGGCATAATGTCGACATTGTACTGAAATTGTCTAACAAATTCTTGAGCAATATCATCCCATATGTGCCAGTGGGAGATCTTTTGGTCTATAAACCATTCTAAGGCAACACCAGTCAGGCTCTCACCAAAATAAGACAAGAGCAATTCTTCTTTACCCCCTGCACCCCGAAGTTGATTGCAATATCTCTTAAGGTGGGATATGGGAGCACCATGCCCATCATACTTATCAAAATTAGGGGTTTTGAACCCAGGTGGCAGGTGGACTTTTGGGAACATACACAAGTTTTGAATGCAACACTTTTGTACCCTCCTTACCCTTGCATGCTCTTCATGTGTTGCTCGATGCTTTTCAGTTTCTTCAACATTTATTCTTGCTCTGAGCCTGGATTGGGACTCTCAACATCAATGGGAGAGAGGAATTGTACAGAGTTAAGGGCCCCCATATTCTATCCCAGGAGTATAGTACTGCTCTGGGTGAGTGGTGAATTGTCCCTCTTGAGTTGCTCTCTGCGTCACAGTTGGTTGTGGGAGAGTATAGACCGGTGCAACTGTTGTGACAGTTGGATTATTCCTGAATGGAATGCCTTGAGGGCGTGTTGTTAATGTCCCGACCCCAAAATTATCAAATGGACCATACCCTGGAGGGAAGAAAGTGTCTGATATTGGGACCTGAGAAGATGAAGATTGGATACTAGTGATCTCGGGAAAACCAGGAATAGACGTTGGTGGTTCTTGTCCATTGGACCAGGCTTGCCACAACTGTGCGATAATCTTTCTCAATGTTTGATTTTCTTCAATAGTGGTTGTCTCTCTTTTCGTTGAATCAATTGGAGTATCCACTAGGTTAACCACAGTTTCAGTATTGGTTGTCATTGACGCTCTTACCTTAGACCTAGTAAAGTACGGGTGTTCTGCCAGTTTACCACAAACCAACCACCGAAAGCTAACTAAAGTTGAGTGAAATGAACAAACTTTTTAGGGGTTAGACAATTTTACAAATCAATCACACATTTGTTAATCACATGGATAGATGAATTTAGAAGGCCATTGTCTCATCCTAGCTTTTCTTCGCTTATTGTCTTTCTTTTCTTTTTCTTTTTTATTATTTTAGTTTTTTTTTGAAAGAATGAAAAAAAAAGGTATGTTTTTAAAAAGAGTTTTGATCGGACCCTTTGGAGGTGGCCTACGTATCATGTCGCCGCATGAATCAGATCATTACGTAGTTCAGAAATTTAGACAACTTATAAAGATTAATTTGGAATATCAAGAAAAAAAGCTCTTTCATTCATTCGCCAAATACTTCAAGCAAAACGACAAAACCAATGGGTTTAAACACAACCCGGATCAACATAATATCCTTGAATAACAAATTTTAAACTGAAACACCAAGTATTTCAACAAAACAAAATGAAATGAACAAACAAAAAACAACAACTAAACTTCTCTACAATCTTCATCACTTTCTTTGGGCTTTCTTTTTCATCCAAAGGTCTCATACAAATTCAGCAACACCTTCGGTAGATGGGGAATAATGGTCCGTGCTTGCTCATCCACTTCTTGATCTTTCATACGGCGCTGATTTTTAATAACATAGGAGGTTTGCTCTGCTAGTTGATGAACTTGACGCCTAGCCCTTCCCATGTTTTGATGACAGTCATTTAACCAAGCCTGATGATAACCAAGATTGTTCCTCAAGAGGGCCTCGCCTTTCTGGTTCTTCAAGTTGATGGCGAAGTGTTGCTCTCTCAATGATTAGTTGTCTTTGCCCCTCTTCGATATCAACATATTTGCTGATTTTTCTCTTACATTCTTCTAACTGATGCATCGAACACGACCTTTGTTTCTCGAATTTTTCCTTATGACGCATAAGTTCTCCCTTTTGATAATGCACGACATCTTCGGATGCCACTAAGTCCCTCTTCAATCGAGAGCTCTCAAAACTCTGCTCCTTTTTTATCTGTCGTGCCAAGTGGATTCTACTATCAAATTCTTCCTCCAACCTGGCTAATTTTCCCTCTACAGCTTCAATTCTCCTTCCATATCTTGCAACTCTAACTTGTGATTTCTTCCTCTTTGGACATTACTTCTTGTCGGGCAATGGTTTCTTTGGCCTTCTCCAACTCCTTTTCCAAATGTCTTATAATGTGTTGATCTCTTCTTTTTCTGCTGGCTCCTTCGGGAGCGTCACCAAATGTCATTGGATCACGAAACCACGATAGGTACCCAAGAACCACCTTTCCTTTATCTTGCTCCACAACCATTTCACTTAGCTCAGAAATTATACTCCCGTACCAAATCTTCATAATATCTTTGATATTAAAAGCAAAACCTGGTGGAGTGTCATATGCAAACCTACTCATATCATCATTGGGTGGGATTTCTTGAACTCTGGCCAGTTGACGCATAACCCGAAGTGGAGCATATGGTTGAACACCTCTAACACCAATCAGCACAGGAAATGAGATACCACTAGACATGCAAATGATATCCTTAGTTGGGAATCAATAATAATTCCACACTATTTCATCAAATGTGATCACCGAAAGTTTTTCTTCACATGCTATGATTCCTTTTGGAAAATCAATTTTTGTTTCCCTTTCCATATGGGAGGAAACATAATTGCTCCAATCTGGAGTAAACCTAGGAGCACTATCATGGTGATAAAGGTGCTCCAAAAAACATATTTGGAGCAAAATATTACAGCCTCCAAAGTACATTTCCCCACTTAAGCATTTAGTCAATGCACGAAACATATCTGCCAGGATCATAGGAATAATATTTTGACTTCCCATTGTGGTCAATGCCTACACCACACCATCCATACGAATTTTAATATTCTTGTCCCATTTGGGGAATACAATGAGCCCCAAAAATGCAACCATGAAGGTAAAGCATCCATTTGCCTTCCAAGCCTCTTCACCCCCTTGGTTTCTCAACATGTTTCGGAATTATGGGTCTTTTATTGCGTAGATAAGCACCTCGAATAGTAGACCCCTTACCCATGAAGCCGACAATGTCATCAAAAGTTTGTGTCATTACAAAGTCAGAAAAATGAAATACATTATTTTTGGGATCCCAAAAAGGAATTAATGCCTCGATCACATCCCTTCTAGTGTCAATCTCCACTAGGTGCACTAGATTCCCTAAGTGTTCTTTTACTCTCTTTTTCTTATGACTTTGCATGTCTGTCCACCATTGCCATAAAACTTTGTGTATGGTATCAACGATCATTAACTATGTAATTCCTTCACTTCTAGGCCTTTTTGAACCTTTTCCTTTGGTCGATGGTGCCATTTGTACCTTTAAATAGAATCCAATTAATGTTTTATGACAAACTCTAACCTAGGGAGGAAAGAAAAGTAAATAAAATAAATTGTTTTTTAAAAAAAGAAAAAGATAAAACACCCATTTTTACAAACACAGAATCCGATAAGGGATGCCTACGTATCTCTTTTTAGTGAGAATCAGGTGCGCGTAGTTCATAAGAGAAAAACTTGCCCTGGGAAGACTACCCCTTTTATTTTGACATTTTTTTAAAAAAAAAAAATTAAAACTCACAAAGCTATTTTGAAGTTGGTCAACAATGTCAAGACCTTTTGAATAAATTATTTTCACATAACACATAAAATGAACGTTTTGGTCTACAAAGGGTACCTATCTTAGATTTTGCTAGATCAAATGAACTTTATGCAAATAAATGTAGTCTAACCGGGAGCTAGGTTTAGCATTTATACGAAAGGTGTCTAGACTGGTTTTACTTGAGCGGACAGCTCAAGCCGGGGTGGCTCAGCGTACCGGTAGAAGAGCTATTCCGACTTAACTGGTGGTCCTACCCCGCCTAACATGTGTGACAACCTAGAATCAATAGCATAACCGCACACTGACTCATCCTAGAGAGAAGTCTTGTGGAGCGTATCCGCACACATAGTGTATTACAAAATTCCAGAGACTCAGAGGGTGTAACAACCCTAAAAATGAATAGGATCAAGACATAGGTTGTCAAGAATGCTTGCGATTAGACCAAGGTTCACACAGACTGATACGCGTAGAACCAGACCTCAGAACCCTTACTACAACCAAGACAACTAACTTGGGGAGTTAGTTGAGCTTGGAAAGGTTGGAACCAACCAAGTAAGGCTCTCGAAAATGAAGATTTAATCGAAGGAGTCTTTACCGGACTTAAAAAGAAGAAATTTTAAGTTTTGAGGGTCTAGGCGTAAAATGGTCTTTTACCAAGCTAAGGGTAATATCGTAATTACCCTAAATATATAAATAAATTAATTATTTAATAAAATGGAAGGGCAATTTTGAGATAGAGAGCCGAATGTGAGCTCTAAGAGTGAAGTTTTGCTCCACCCGGGTTCGAACCTAGGTGGAAGCAATGATTTAACTTGTTTTTATTTAAGTTGATAAATTAATTTAATTAATTAATAATTATTAGCTGATTTAATAAAAAGGAAAATCAGATTTTATTATTAATTATTTATTAATTAAGATGCCTTATTTTGACTAAGTCTTGAATTAGACTCCTCAACCTAAACTAACACTCTCCTAACACGTCTATCACCTCTCCACGCTCAAAAAAAAATCTCTTTCACGTTTATTCTCTGCCAAATTAAGGTTAAGAACTGAAAATACATCAAGAGTTCTTCACACTTGAAGAACTCACATGAAATTTTAAGAAAAACAAAGTAACCAAAACGTTAAGGCAAAGAGAAGTTGTTTGTCGAGTGGTGTGGACGTTGAGGAATCTTGGACTGATTTTTGGAGAGGATTTTGGGCAGCAACTTCACGTTTGAACAAGAAAATTAAGGTATAGGTTTTCTTACTCTTCGTACCTTTCCCAAGAGACCCTTAAGACTCAGATAATTCTATTCCGAAACTAGGATTGTTTCGATTTCATGCTCCCTGTCACTAGCTCCCAATGATTCGTAGGATGGGTATGTTTGCTGGTAGATTTAGGTATGTGTGATGTTATTGTGTTGAATGTGTATATGTTTATGTACGTGAAATCAAGAAAATGACAATCAATGTGTGTTCGAAGTTATGTGCAAGTGTGTGCGAGTTTGTGAATGTGACAAGGATCTCGGCTTGATGCTCAAAATTTGATAAGGTTGTAGTTGTTGTTTTGTGTACATAAATCCATGAAAAATCATGATGTTCATTTAAGGAAATGTGGCTGATTGAATGACAATCTTTTAGCCAAATAAACTCATGAAATAATACACCTAAAGATGTGTTAAAATGGAATATGAATACACCCGATGAATCAAGTGACAACGTTGATAAAAATGAATCGAAAATTACCAAAATTTCCAGCTACTATGCAAGGTTAAATTAGACTAAAGTTTAATAATGAAAATCTGGAAATTTAGTACATTTTAAAGAGGTGAGGCCACCAGGATTCGAACCTGTGACCTCACCCTTTGGCTACTGGAATTCGCGAGAAAAGGAGACGAAAATGGGGCTAGGGGGAATCGAACTCGGGCCACTAGTTTGGGAAAGGAGAGGAAAATTATTTAATTAAATAAATGGGAGGCGTGGTAATCGAACCCACGACCTCCAGGTAGCGAGTGAAGGATGAGAAAATAAAGAAAAAGAAAATGTGAGGCATGGGAATCGAACCCACGACCTCAAGGTTGGCGAGGAGAATGACAAAATTAGATAAGAAAATAAAGAGAGGCTGTGGGGGATCGATCCCACAAACTCACTGTCAAGGCGCCTAGTTAAGAAATCTTTAATTAAAAATGAAGATAGGATGCTGTGGGGGTTCAAACCCACAACCTAACAGCCCCTAGGGAAATTAAACTAAAATAAGGAGGCTGTGGGAGTTCGAACCCACAACCTCCCAATGCCCAGCGAAAATTAAGAATAAATAAAAGAGGATGTGGGGGTTTGATCCCACAACCTCTTGGTACAGGCGAAATTGGGCAATAATATGTTAATGAAAAATAAGAAGGGGTTGTGGGGGTTCGAACCCACAACCCTTCGGCCAAATTAAGAAGAAATCTAAGTAGAAAACTAAAGACACAATGTTAATGTTGGGGTTTGATTTAGAGTCCCAATATCATAGAGATTAAAAATAAAATCAATGAAAAATGTAAATGTTATCTAAGTTATTCGAACTTGGGTCCCTTGCCCAAACTTCCGTATTGATACATAAGTCATACGTGAATAAAATATCCAAGAATAATGCCACATACTTAGATCGAAATCAAGAACTTGGCATACATACAAGATGCATAAGTCTTCTATCACATAATCTTAGAAAGATATGAATCACTTAGATGAAATATGAATGAAGCCTCATGGCTTGTATTTATAGACACATAAGTCTAACATACGTTCAAAAGTAAGTGAACCTAAGAGGTATGTAATGAAATGATGAACCCTGGAAGGGTTAAATATGACTGTAAGATACACTAAATAGCCAAGTCCATTGGCATATGATGAAATGAACATTCACGTAATAAGGGGTGAGTAATTATAAAAAAAAATAAAAAGGTGCTAATGATAATGAATGTGGTGACAACATGATATGAGGCTATTGTAAATGATAAGAGCAATCTCAAATGAGCCTAAGTAAATGTTACCAATACGTACTCACCTATGAGAGTGTAAGATAATGAAGAGACCAGTCTCTATGAACACTCTAATGAAAGTATTGAGCTTAACACACTTAATACTAATGATGAGATGAGAAATCATCTAATGCTCTATGATGTCCTCATACTAGAAGCCAGGTTCCATGACGTATGAGATGAATGAAATGGAACTTTATACTGAGCACCGATAGGCTAGCTATGAGCGGTGATGCCTTCTTTCGAGACGGACGGAGGTTCACGTAACTCTCATGAGATGAGACTGTCCTGCTTGCCGGGTATGGGTCTCCTTATATCTCCTAGTCTTCGAACCTATACTGCCAATATAGGGATCTGGCGGGGTTAAATTCCTATGTACGCTAGCATGTTATTGGATAACCTTGGCCGGTGATTCCACCTCTTTTCGGTGTGGGGGAGACACTGCATTTCATGATGCTCACATGATCTATGTCGGTTAAAGTTCCCAATGAATGAATGAGGCCAGCCTCAAATGATGCACATAATGAAATGAATAATACCAAATATGTTAGGATAGGATAATCAAAGGTGAGTTAGATTCAAGTAATGACATTAGGTCATTCTTGGTCATTGCACAACGAACCTAATGAAAGTCTTAAACTACATCCTAGGTATAGCTGGTGGTTACACTGGCCTATGAATGAAATGAAATGAAGTACGTATTAATGAATGAAGCAGACTCTGTGTTTGCTAATGAAGATTCCCTAGTTGAGGTCCCATCTGTTGAGCCCTCATTTCTGGGATGTCATAATGTCAAGTCAATGATTCCAAGGTCTCATGGCACATGAATGAATGATATGAAAGAAGTGATGTGCTACATGCAAAATGTACTGTATGCTATATGATATGTGCTATGTGTAAATGTTATGTGCTGTGTGCAAATGTGAAAAGTATGATGATGTATGTTATTCTCATGGCATCACTTTCCTAATCCAAATTTGGAAAGCTCATTTACTTTCCTAATCCAAATTTGGAAACTTTCCTAATCTCAATTTGGCAAGTCCACTGACTTGACTTTCGAAAAATCATGTTGTTAGGAAAGAGCTATTCTTTCTCATGCATGTCCTTGGTGTGTGCTTGCATATACCCATACTTAGTACAAGTGTGTACTAACCCTATACAAACTCTACTATTTTAGGTGCAGGCACAGGTGGACGATAGAGCTACAGGATCATCTTGCAGCTATCCGGACGTCCAGCATTCATCCGGTTTTGGTAGGTCCTCATGTCTTCGAGGATGCTACTGCTTTATATTCTAGCTTAGTTTTAGAGTTGAGCAAGTGGAGCATGTTCCACTAGCATTTCTTCCTGTTTTTATTCATGTCACGACCGGAATCTAGACCCCAGATGAGACCGGCGTCGTTGACCTCTCAGAGGTCGCAGACAAGCCTACTTACGTCATTCTTACTTTAAATAGGTTAATTTTAGCGGAAAATTTGAAACTTTTTGTTTCGAAACATTGCTTACTAAACATTTCTAATACATTCGTAATTTGTTCAACATCAACCATCTAAACATTAAGAGATAATCAAATGAAAGGAATAGTTCATTAAACATAATTGTATCATTGCCAAAATGGCCCAATACATAGTCTGAAAGAAATAAGAAAGAAACGCTAGTGGAACATACTCCACTAGCTCAACTCCTAAACTAAGCTAGAACATAAATAGTAGCATCCTCGAAAGCATGAGGACCTACCAATGCCGGATGAATGCTGAACGTCCGGATAACTGCAGCGATGATCTTTTAGCTCTACCGTCCACCTGTGCCTGCACCTAAAATAGTAGAGTTTGTATGGGGTTAGTACACACTTGTACTAAGTATGGGTATATGCAAGCACACACCAAGGACATGCATGAGAAAGAATAGCTCTTTCCTAACAACATGATTTTTGGAAGTCAAGTCAATGGACTTGCCATATTAAGATTAGGAAAGTTTCCTAATTTGAATTAGGAAAGTAAATAATCTTTCCAAATTTGGATTAGGAAAGTCAGTGAGCTTTCCAGATTGGGAATAGGAAAGTTATGCCATGAGAATAATCATACATCATACTTTTCACATTTGCACACAGCACATCACATTTACACATAGCACACATCATAGAGCATACAGTACATTTCGCATGTAGCACATAACTTCTTTCATATCATTCATTCATATTCCATGAGACCTTGGAATCATGGACTTGACATTAAGACTTTCCAAAATGAGGGCTCAACATATGGGACCTCAACTAGGGAGTCTTCATTAGCAAACACAGAGTCTGCTTCGTTCATTCATATGTACTCCATTTCATTTCATTCATAGACCAGTGTAAACACCAGTTATACCTAGGATGTAGTTTAAGACTTTCATTAGGTTCGTTGTGCAATGACCAAGAATGACCTAATGTCATTACTTGAATCTAACTCACCTTTTGATTATCCTATCCTAACACCTTTGGTATCATTCATTTCATTATGTGCATCATTTGAGGCTGGCCTCATTCATTCATTGGGAACTTTAACTTTAACCGACATAGATCATGTGAGCATCATGAAATCCAATGTCTCCCCCACACCGAAAAGAGGTGGAATCACCGGCCAAAGTGATCCAATAACATGCTAGCGTACATGGGAATTTAACCCCGCCAGATCCCTATATTGGCAGTATAGGTTCGAAGACTAGGAGATATAAGGAGACCCATACCCGGCAAGCCGGACAGTCTCATCTCATGAGAGTTATGTGAACCTCCGCCCTTCCCAAAAGAAGGCATCACCGCTCATAGCTAGCCTATCGGTGCTCAGTATAAAGTTCCATTACATTCATCTCATACGTCATGGAAGCTGGCTTCTAGTATGAGGACATCATAGCTCATTAGATGATTTTTCATCTCATCATTCGTATTGAGTGTGTTAAGCTCAATACTCTCATTAGAGTGTTCATAGAGACTGGTCTCTTCATTATCTTACACTCTCATAGGTGAGTACGTATTGGTAACATTTACTTAGGCTCATTTGAGATTGCTCTCATAATTTAAATTAGCCTCTTATCATGTTGTCACCACATTCATCATCATTAGCATCTTTGCTTTTCATAGTTATTCACCTCTTATTACGTGAATGTTCATTTCATCATACGCCAATGCACTTGGCCATTTGGTGTGCTTTACACCCTTACTTAACCCTTCTAGGGTTTCATTATTTCATTGTTCATTTCATCATTTCATTGTTCATATCATCATATGCCAATGCACTTGGCCATTTAGTGTATTTACACTCATACTTAACCCTTCTAGGGTTCATCATTTCATTTGATACATCTTAGGTTCTCACTTACTTTTGAACGTATGTTAGACTTATGTGTCCATACATACAAGCCATGAGGCTTCATTCATAGTTCGTTAAGTGATTCATACCTTCCTAAGATTATATAGTACAAGACTTATGTATCTTGTATATATGCCAAGATCTTGATTTCGATCTAAGTAGATGGCATTATTCTTGGATGATTTGTTCACGTATGACTTATGTATCAAACGGAAGTTTGGGCAAGGAATCCCAAGTCTTGAATCAATTGAATGTCCTTTACATTATTAATTGATTTTATTCTAATAGTCATAACATTTTAACTCTAAGTCAAATCACAATGTTTATATTGAAGGTTTACTTTTCTACTTAAAGTCTCTCTTATATTGGCCGATGGGTTGTGGGTTCGAGTCCCCACAACCCCATCTTTTTTTTTTTATTAACATAATATTCTCCTATTCTTTCTTAAACCAAGAGGTTGTGGGATCAAACCCCCACAACCTCTTTTATTTTTCTCTTAATTTCGTTCAAGTAAGGAGGTTGTGGGTTCGAACCCCCACAGCCTCCTTTCTTTTAATAAATTTTCGCCAAGGGCTGTGAGGTGGTGGGTTCGAACCCCCACAGCCCCATAATTATATTTTTATATTTTCTCTAAGTTAAGGGCATGTACAGTGAGGTCATGGGATCGAACCCCCATGGCCTCACTTGTTTTATCATTTAATTTCGCGGCAATAGCTAAGGGGTTCGAATCCCCTTAGCCCCAACATCTTTTTCTAATTTTATTTTTCCTTCTACTGTTCATGAATTCTGACCGAGGGGTGGTGGGTTCGAATCACACTCCCCTCATTAATTTTTCTCATTATTCTAGCCCTTGCTCAGACCCAGGATCGAACCCCCCAGCCCTCACCCTTTGCCGTGTCTATTTCGCCCAAGGATGAGGTCACGGGTTCAATTCCTAGTGGCCTCATTCTTTTATTTCTTTAGTAAATTTTCCAAATTCATATGCATTTTTATTTAGTCTATATTAACTTGTACAATGCTGGAAATTTTTAGTTACTTTTAACTCATAACATCAATGTTTTACTTAGTTCATACATTCTTTCATAATTTCACTTCAACGTATTTTTAAGTGCATCCTTTAGAGAATTTATTGGCTATCAAATTCTTATTCAAGTCAGCCACATTTCTTATTTATGAACATCACAATCTTCGTGAGTTTGGGTACGTAAATTAACAAACACAACATTAGCAATTTTAAGCCTCAAGGCCGAGACTCCAAATATGGCATACATCTTTCTTAATTTCGAACACACATACATGGTTTGTCTTTTCATCAACTAACGTACATCCAACACATTAACATTT
The DNA here is from genome assembly GCA_016801875.1 of Solanum sitiens. NCBI lineage: Eukaryota > Viridiplantae > Streptophyta > Magnoliopsida > Solanales > Solanaceae > Solanum > Solanum sitiens. The sequence goes on from JABWTJ010000291.1 coordinate 1,113,541, forward strand.
AACACAAACATCACATAATCCTAAGTCTACCAGCATTCATACCAACCTACATTCGTTGGGAGCTAATGACAGGGAGCATAAAATAGGGAAATCAACCTTAGTTTTTGAGCCGAATATACTGAGTCCTAGGGGTCTCTTGGGAAAGGGACCAAGAGTAAGAAAACCCATACCTTGTTTTCTTGTTAAATGTCCAGAATGCTGCCCAAGAAACTCCTCCACAAATCAGTCCAACCGCCCACACTCACACCTCACCCGACTAGCGTAGTATGTTCTGCTTTAACGTTATCGGATTGTTTCTTCTTTGTGGTTTCTCTCTTTCAAGTTTTTGATGAACTTTTGCCTTTACTTTATTTTCCTTTTGCTGCTTGTTTTCTCACGTTTTCAGCCAATAAAGAAAAGAGTGAAAGAGAGAGAGAAGTCGTGCAAAGAGAGTGGGGAAAATGGGAGATAGAAGTCTAGTGTAGGTAGGACTTTGTGGGTTTGAATTAGTCAATTTATTAATTAATAAAAATTAATAAAAAATCTGATTTCTTTCTCCTAAATCAGATATTACTTATTATTAATTAAAACTAAATTAACACATTAAAATAAAATCAAATTAAATCTTGCTCTTAGTGGGGTTCGAACCCGGGTGACCCCATTTTGCGAAAATGGGTCACTTCGGGTTGCCCCACCCGAATTTTATTATTTTTTTTGAACTTAATTAATTTAATAATTAATTACTCAGGGTAATTACAATATTACCCTTGGCCTGGAAAAGACCATTTTACCCTTGTACCCTCAAAACTTAAGATTTCTTCTTTTGAGTCCGGTAAAAACTATTTCGATTAAATCTTCATTTTCGCGTGCCTCACATGGTTGGTTCCAACCTTTCCAAGCTCAATTAACTCCCCAAGTTAGTTGGCTTGGTTGTAGTAAGGGTTCTGAGTTTTGGTTCTACGCGTATCAATACGTGTGGACCTTGGTCTAATCACAAGCATTCTTGAAAAACCTAAGTCTTGATCCTATTCATTTTTAGGGTTGTTACATTATCCCCACCTTAGGAACATTCGTCCCCGAATGACACTACTCTTTACTAACAATAAGTATGTCATCTATAGAACCTACGCATACATAGGTACCTCAATACTTTCACTGGTGAATATCTTATTCACATATTAACATGATGGAACACCTCCTTAAAACCTACTAGTAGCTTTACATTAATAGACTAAAGAATTCTTCCCTAAACTAGTCTCATCAAAGGATACAACACAAAGTCAACATAAAAATCATATACATCTGCAACCAATATGATGACTTCAAACCTATTAACCTCATACTAGGGCATAAACACCATATACAGTCAAATATATGAAAGGCTAATTAAGGTTATGCACCCGAGGCTTCATCAGAAGTGCCTTCCCCTACACCCCTGGACTTGAGTGCGAAGAATCGTTGCTTCTTTGGAGCCTCTTCATTCGAGCCATTAGTCTGAACTCTTTCCTTCCCTTGTTCTTGACTCCTCCTATTCGGACAATCTTTCACCATGTGGCCCGGTTTTCCACAGCTGTAACAAGCATTAGAGCCCATCATACACTCTCCTCCATGCTGTTTGCCACACTTCCTGCAAGGTGGCCTCTCCTGAGGTGTATCTACTCCATTGTTTCTCTTAACTCTGGACTCAGAATCCCTATCATAGAGACCACTGGATGAACTTGACTCCCTTTGGTGGGAGAGTCCCTTCTTAAACCTTGGCTGCTCACGGACGCCAAAGTTGTTTCTATGGCCTCCGTGGCTGGGACCTGCCTGATCTTGAGGCCTAGGCCTCCTAACATCACGAATACCCCTCTTTCTACGGCTGTCCTCCACCTGCTGTACATGCACCATCAACCTGGAAAGGTCCATATTATCATGGAGCATCGCAGACCGACATTCCTCCTCCAGGTCTCCATTGATTCCTGCGAGGAACCTACTCATTTCATCCCTGGTGTTCAAAACTAGGGAAGTAGCATACCTGGATAATTCAACAAGCCTCAGTACTCTCCTCAATCTTGCTATTAAATACTAAGGAAAGTAATATACCTGGATAGCTTAACAAACTTCAAGGAATAATCCCTGACTGTCATGGATCCTTGTTTAAGGTTGATTAACTCTTCAACCTTGGCTTCCCTCATCTCCCTGGGAAAGAACCTCTCCAGAAATATTGTCTTGAACAGATCCCAAGTGACTGGCACTCCACCTAATACACGGCTATCTTGCCACATCTTGCACCAAGTCTGTGCAACATCCTTGAGCTGATAGGAAGCCAGCTCAGCCTTCTCAATATCAGTGGCCCCCATAGCCACCAGGATCTTATGCACCTCATCCTAAGGCCTTGCTATCCTGTCACACCTTATACCAGAATTGAGCTACATCCTTTAGCTGGTAGGATGTCAACTCAGACTTCTACACATCAATCAAACCCAACAGCCTGAGCTTGTAAAGTGCTAGCTTGGGCCATTTATACCAACGTTGTTCTTACTTCATCATCTGTCAACCCATCTGGGTTAACAGGCATCTCTATTCCAGCAGCTGGATCCTGGGGGAAAACTTGGATTACCCCAGCAGCTGCTCCTCCAATATCTCCGCCTGCTTTTCTCCTTGTATTGATCTTTCGGAAACTTCAAGAGTTGATGTTAGACATGCTCATAACACCAAGAAAATCAGACATTAGGAAAAGCACGATAAGATCAGAATAAGGGAAACTTTCCTACGCATCATGCAGTCTCTAATTCAGGATAGTGGTGCACTTCACTACCATGACTTAGAAACTACTCAATGTGGTTGATGTGAACATATTATTTTCGTAATTTAACCTAGTGCTCTGATACAAACTTTGTCACGACCGGAATCTAGACCCCAGACGAGACCGGCGTCGTTGACCTCTCAGAGGTCGCAGATAAGCCTACTTACGTCATTCTTACTTTAAATAGGTTAATTTTAGCGGAAAATTTGAAACTTTTTGTTTCGAAACATTGCTTACTAAACATTTCTAATACATTCGTAATTTGTTCAACATCAACCATCTAAACATTAAGAGATAATCAAATGAAAGGAATAGTTCATTAAACATAATTGTATCATTGCCAAAATGGCCCAATACATAGTCTGAAAGAAATAAGAAAGAAACTCTAGTGGAACATACTCCACTAGCTCAACTCCTAAACTAAGCTAGAACATAAATAGTAGCATCCTCGAAAGCATGAGGACCTACCAATGCCGGATGAATGCTGAACGTCCGGATAACTGCAGCGATGATCTTTTAGCTCTACCGTCCACCTGTGCCTGCACCTAAAATAGTAGAGTTTGTATGGGGTTAGTACACACTTGTACTAAGTATGGGTATATGCAAGCACACACCAAGGACATGCATGAGAAAGAATAGCTCTTTCCTAACAACATGATTTTTGGAAGTCAAGTCAATGGACTTGCCATATTAAGATTAGGAAAGTTTCCTAATTTGAATTAGGAAAGTAAATAATCTTTCCAAATCTGGATTAGGAAAGTCAGTGATCTTTCCAGATTGGGAATAGGAAAGTTATGCCATGAGAATAATCATACATCATACTTTTCACATTTGCACACAGCACATCACATTTACACATAGCACACATCATAGAGCATACAGTACATTTCGCATGTAGCACATAACTTCTTTCATATCATTCATTCATATTCCATGAGACCTTGGAATCATGGACTTGACATTAAGACTTTCCAAAATGAGGGCTCAACATATGGGACCTCAACTCGGGAGTCTTCATTAGCAAACACAGAGTCTGCTTCATTCATTCATACGTACTCCATTTCATTTCATTCATAGACCAGTGTAAACACCAGTTATACCTAGGATGTAGTTTAAGACTTTCATTAGGTTCGTTGTGCAATGACCAAGAATGACCTAATGTCATTACTTGAATCTAACTCACCTTTTGATTATCCTATCCTAACACCTTTGGTATCATTCATTTCATTATGTGCATCATTTGAGGCTGGCCTCATTCATTCATTGGGAACTTTAACTTTAACCGACATAGATCATGTGAGCATCATGAAATCCAGTGTCTCCCCCACACCGAAAAGAGGTGGAATCACCGGCCAAAGTGATCCAATAACATGCTAGCGTACATGGGAATTTAACCCCGCCAGATCCCTATATTGGCAGTATAGGTTCGAAGACTAGGAGATATAAGGAGACCCATACCCGGCAAGCCGGACAGTCTCATCTCATGAGAGTTACGTGAACCTCCGCCCTTCCCGAAAGAAGGCATCACCGCTCATAGCTAGTCTATCGGTGCTCAGTATAAAGTTCCATTACATTCATCTCATACGTCATGGAAGCTGGCTTCTAGTATGAGGACATCATAGCTCATTAGATGATTTCTCATCTCATCATTCGTATTGAGTGTGTTAAGCTCAATACTCTCATTAGAGTGTTCATAGAGACTGGTCTCTTCATTATCTTACACTCTCATAGGTGAGTACGTATTGGTAACATTTACTTAGGCTCATTTGAGATTGCTCTCATCATTTAAATTAGCCTCTTATCATGTTGTCACCACATTCATCATCATTAGCATCTTTGCTTTTCATAGTTATTCACCTCTTATTACGTGAATGTTCATTTCATCATACGCCAATGCACTTGGCCATTTGGTGTGCTTTACACCCTTACTTAACCCTTCTAGGGTTTCATTATTTCATTGTTCATTTCATCATTTCATTGTTCATATCATCATATGCCAATGCACTTGGCCATTTAGTGTATTTACACTCATACTTAACCCTTCTAGGGTTCATCATTTCATTTCATACATCTTAGGTTCTCACTTACTTTTGAACGTATGTTAGACTTATGTGTCCATACATACAAGCCATGAGGCTTCATTCATAGTTCGTTAAGTGATTCATACCTTCCTAAGATTATATAGTACAAGACTTATGTATCTTGTATATATGCCAAGATCTTGATTTCGATCTAAGTAGATGGCATTATTCTTGGATGATTTGTTCACGTATGACTTATGTATCAAACGGAAGTTTGGGCAAGGAATCCCAAGTCTTGAATCAATTGAATGTCCTTTACATTATTAATTGATTTTATTCTAATAGTCATAACATTTTAACTCTAGGTCAAATCACAATGTTTATATTGAAGGTTTACTTTTCTACTTAAAGTCTCTCTTATATTGGCCGATGGGTTGTGGGTTCGAGTCCCCACAACCCCATCTTTTTTTTTTTATTAACATAATATTCTCCTATTCTTTCTTAAACCAAGAGGTTGTGGGATCAAATCCCACAACCTCTTTTATTTTTCTCTTAATTTCGTTCAAGTAAGGAGGTTGTGGGTTCGAACCCCCACAGCCTCCTTTCTTTTAATAAATTTTCGCCAAGGGCTGTGAGGTGGTGGGTTCAAACCCCCACAGCCCCATAATTATATTTTTATATTTTCTCTAAGTTAAGGGCATGTACAGTGAGGTCATGGGATCGAACCCCCATGGCCTCACTTGTTTTATCATTTAATTTCGCGGCAATAGCTAAGGGGTTCGAATCCCCTTAGCCCCAACATCTTTTTCTAATTTTATTTTTCCTTCTACTGTTCATGAATTCTGACCGAGGGGTGGTGGGTTCGAATCACACTCCCCTCATTAATTTTTCTCATTATTCTAGCCCTTGCTCAGACCCAGGATCGAACCCCCCAGCCCTCACCCTTTGCCGTGTCTATTTCGCCCAAGGATGAGGTCACGGGTTCAATTCCTAGTGGCCTCATTCTTTTATTTCTTTAGTAAATTTTCCAAATTCATATTCATTTTTATTTAGTCTATATTAACTTGTACAATGTTGGAAATTTTTAGTTACTTTTAACTCATAACATCAATGTTTTACTTAGTTCATACATTCTTTCATAATTCCACTTCAACGTATTTTTAAGTGCATCCTTTAGAGAATTTATTGGCTATCAAATTCTTATTCAAGTCAGCCACATTTCTTATTTATGAACATCACAATCTTCGTGAGTTTGGGTACGTAAATTAACAAACACAACATTAGCAATTTTAAGCCTCAAGGCCGAGACTCCAAATATGGCATACATCTTTCTTAATTTCGAACACACATACATGGTTTGTCTTTTCATCAACTAACGTACATCCAACACATTAACATTTAACACAAACATCACATAATCCTAAGTCTACCAGCATTCATACCAACCTACATTCGTTGGGAGCTAATGACAGGGAGCATAAAATAGGGAAATCAACCTTAGTTTTTGAGCCGAATATACTGAGTCCTAGGGGTCTCTTGGGAAAGGGACCAAGAGTAAGAAAACCCATACCTTGTTTTCTTGTTAAATGTCCAGAATGCTGCCCAAGAAACTCCTCCACAAATCAGTCCGACCGCCCACACTCACACCTCACCCGACTAGCGTAGTATGTTCTGCTTTAACGTTATCGGATTGTTTCTTCTTTGTGGTTTCTCTCTTTCAAGTTTTTGATGAACTTTTGCCTTTACTTTATTTTCCTTTTGCTGCTTGTTTTCTCACGTTTTCAGCCAATAAAGAAAAGAGTGAAAGAGAGAGAGAAGTCGTGCAAAGAGAGTGGGGAAAATGGGAGATAGAAGTCTAGTGTAGGTAGGACTTTGTGGGTTTGAATTAGTCAATTTATTAATTAATAAAAATTAATAAAAAATCTGATTTCTTTCTCCTAAATCAGATATTACCAATTATTTATTAAAACTAAATTAACACATTAAAATAAAATCAAATTAAATCTTGCTCTCAGTGGGGTTCGAACCCGGGTGACCCCATTTTGCGAAAATGGGTCACTTCGGGTTGCCCCACCCGAATTTTATTATTTTTTTTTGAACTTAATTAATTTAATAATTAATTACTCAGGGTAATTACAATATTACCCTTGGCCTGGAAAAGACCATTTTACCCTTGGACCCTCAAAACTTAAGATTTCTTCTTTTGAGTCCGGTAAAAACTATTTCGATTAAATCTTCATTTTCGCGTGCCTCACATGGTTGGTTCTAACCTTTCCAAGCTCAATTAACTCCCCAAGTTAGTTGGCTTGGTCGTAGTAAGGGTTCTGAGTTTTGGTTCTACGCGTATCAATACGTGTTGACCTTGGTCTAATCACAAGCATTTTTGAAAAACCTAAGTCTTGATCCTATTCATTTTTAGGATTGTTACAATTCAGACTATGTATTGGTGCCATTTTGGCAATTATACCCTTTATAAGAATTGAACTATTTCTTTCAGTTGCTTATCTCTTAATGTTAGATGGTTGATGGTGAACAATTACGTATTAATGAGAATGTTTGTATAAGTATGTTAGGAAACAAAAAGTTTCAAATTTTCCGCTAAAATTAACCTATGTAATGTAAGAATGACGTAAGTAGGCTTGTCTGCGACCTCTGAGAGGTCAACAACGCCGGTCTCGTCTGGGGGGGTCTAGATTCCAGTCGTGACAGAGGGTGTGCGAGAGAATACAATTTATATACAATACAATATCAAAACAATAAATTACTGAAATTACACAATTAGCATACAAACATAAAATTTATCCAAACAAAAAAAATAGCCAAAAATAGTTAATGTACAAAGCTCAAATTCTAAAAGAATTTCCGAGTAGAGTTGCCAGATCTGTCATACCTCTATTGTTTATTTTTATAATTGTTTGAGGATATGATGGGAATTTTTCTTTTTTTAAAAAAAAATAAAATAAAAATAATTTTTATTTTTAGAGTCGCCACTTGGAATTGAGCTTTAGGTGTTCCAAGTCACCTGCTAATTCCTAGTTTAAACTTAAGAAGAAAAAAAAAGAAGAAAAAAAAACTCTTTTATTTTTTGTCTACGTGAACAGAGATTGCGATAGGAATTCTATTGACCAGAGGGAAGGTATGAGACACCCCCCGAGTTCCGTGGTTCTAGCACGTTCCCTTTATTAACTTATATTTGGATGGAAAAATTTTATTGAAAGAAAAAAAAATCTGCATTAGTTACTATTTTGTAAAAAAAAAATTGATTGGCCTAGGAGCGTAACCGAACACAAGACCCTCTTTTTTCTTAGAATGAGAATACACACCAAGGATCGTAACCGAACACATGATGATATTTAATTATTTTAAAAAACTACTAATTAATTAGTCAAAAAAATTTATTTTATTTTTTAAAAATAATAATTAAAAATGAATTATGAATATGTTGCAACATAAAGACAAGAAGATGATTAGTATATCTTTTTTTAGTATTTATATTTTTTTTACTAAAAGAAAACATATAAACAATTAAGTTTTACTACTAAACAATAACAACAAAAGAAAAAAGAAATTTATTTTACAAAATAATAATTAAACACCCTTTTAAATTAGTGATATACTAGTTCTAATTTCTTTTTTTTTATTGACAAAATTTCAGAAATAACAAATTTCGTAAAAAATTTTTTTATACAAAATGACCACATCGACTTATTTGAAAGAAGATTGCAAATTTTATCTAATTGTTAGATTACTAACTCAAATTAGCGAAATTTGTGTTTTTATTTTAATAGTCATTTCTTATATTTATGTAAGAGATTTTTTTTTTTTGAAAAAAAGAAGACCATATTTACCTGTATTTTTTTCTTTATTTTTTTTGCAGAAATAACCCGATTTACATTTTCTTTTGCAGAAATAACAAGATTTATAGTTTGCAGAAATAAACAGATTTACATTTTTTGCAGAAATGACCAGATTTATATTTTTTTGCAGAAATAATCAGATTTACATTTTTTTTATTTTTTTTTTCAAAAACGACCAGATTAATTCTTTTTGTAAAAATGACCAGTTCTACATTTTTATTTTATTTTTTAATTCGTTTTTCAAAAAAATAAAGTGACCAGAACCTAAAAAATTGTGATTGTTATATATATATATATATATATATATATATATATATATATATATATATATATATATATATATATATTGGAAAAAAACAAGAGTCTACTTACTAAATGTAAAATTTAAACTAAACATGATTAGTAATAAATATGTATGTCTATAATAATAAACAAAATTACATAACAATCACAATAGACTTTACTGAATCAAAACAAACATAATACAATCAACATAAACAAAACATAGAAATAATATAAACATTAATTCAAGATTACATTGTGAAATGTAAAAAGAAATACCTAAAGTTGATGACAAGAAAAATGTGGAAGCAAATTTATTTGAATTCCAAAGACCACCAAAGATGAAATATTTTTTTAAGAAGAAGAAATTTCTTATGTTTTTTTTTCTTCTTGCAATTCTTTTTCTATCTATATTTTTTTTGTGTGTCCTTGAAATGAAAAAGAAGGGGGTTTAAATAGGTGTTCAGCATTAAAACCCAACTCTTCTTGAAAACTTAAGAGCCAATGCATGCATTGGACTCTTTGTTTTCCCAAGGTGCCACCCAAGATGACCAATTATTTTTTAAAAAAAATTTCAGATTAATTGAATGATTCTTTTGCCTTTTAGATGACCCATTTACTTTATTCATTAATTGAATAATAGTTATATGTGTCATCAGAAAATAATAGGCCCAAATGTCATTTAGTTACCCATTTCTTTTATTCATTGATTGAATAATAGCTAATGGGTCATCCGAAAAAATTCTAAAATAGACCAAAAATGTTGACCCATTTCATCAAGCCCCAAAACAAATTGACCCACTAAAAAAATCTAAACATCTAAACTATTTTGAAGATCAAATACAACAAAATACGACAGAAAAATAAAAACAAAAATAAACATAAAAACAAATTTAATTAAAAGTAAAAATAAAATAATAATACTTCAAGCAACAACATCAACATGATAAACTTAAAGAACAGTAAAAAAAACAATACAAAAATCCGACATCAAACGACTTATATGGTCAAATGAAAATGATAAGGACGGATTTGGATAGAGATTGAGAGGGGGGGGGGGTAGATTGACATAAATTCCGGGTAAATGAGGTCGCTGGGAAACTTTGCCATTTTTTTGTTTATGGATTTTGGACTTAAAATTTTGATTAAATGATACCCCTTGAAGAGCTCTACACATTTATGTAAAGGGTTTTGGATGGGGATGAACGGAACTTCATAAATCTAACGAAAAAAGTGAAGATTCATAATTGGTTTACCTTAGATCTACGGAGTTTGGCTACACATATGGATGAAAGGTTTGTGGATTTGTGTAAAGGAGGTTGAAGGGAAGAGATGGTAAATTTTTTAGGATTTTTCCGGCCAAAAAGGTGGTGGCCGCCGGCGACAATGACGGCGGTGGCGGTGGTCGACTGGCGGCATGGGAGCAAATGAAAGAAGAAAAATAAAAATCTAAATAAAAAAATGTTAATTTTTGGAGTTTTGTATTTTTTTGTTTGGGTCCAATAATAGCCCTTGGATCAAAATATCATGAATGGTTGAGATTCAATCTTGACCATTTCAATTGTACCAGGTCAAAATCAATTGGGCCATCAAATTTGACCTAAATCAACCCAATTCAAACAAAATTGGGTCATTTGGGCCAATAAAAAAATACATAGAAAGATAAACAACTCAAAAATACAAATAAATGTATATATATATATATAGTCACAAATACAATAATATAAAGTGACTACTACACACTCAAAAGGAACAACACTCTTTTGATTTCACCCTTACTAAAATATCGCTCACACTTTATTTTCTTCACAAATAGTCCTGTATAGTCTATGGAATACCTCACTTTTCTCTGAAAATGGTTTTCTCTCTCTAACTTGGTGTGTTCTACAAATGAGCAAGAATACTCTATTTATAGAAGGAGAAAATCATAATTATGTCAGTAATGACATCGGTCAATATATAAATGTCAAAAAAAGTTTTCAAATCTTACCAATTTGCCAACTACCAAATGTTTATTTACAACTCTTTTCACTATTACTTCTTAACAATTACTTGTAGCAATTGAATAGAAAAAGTTGACCAAAAAATATGGGATGGACTCCACGCTTATTAGGGCCTATTTGGACATGTAAGTTTGTTTTCTTAGATAAAATACATAATTACCCCATGGAACTTATACCTTTTTTTTCAAGTAGATACCTTAAGTTTGCGTGGGGTCCTATTACCCCAAGAGACCATCATCATTCTTACCCGTTTTCAAACCCATCAGTGCTCCCAGAAAGGTTGGGCGCGTCAATGAAGAAAACAAAACATCCAACAAATTATAAAATGCCATTTGGAATTCCCAATTTGAATTACTTTCTTCATTATATAGATTCACTCCTTCTCTCCCAAAATTCTCCATTGTTAGCCGTTGGAGATTTTTTTTTTTTTTAAATATCTGAAAAATCAATTTCCTGTTATTAGTTTTTGAGGGAGAGATGTCAAATGCATGCTTGAATCGCATTTGTAATGATGAGAACGATTCAATGTTGAATTTAACAATGCAATGCAAACATGGAGACTTGATGCAATTGCAGACTTCGTGGTCTGAGGATAACCCAGCTAGAAGATTTTGGTCCTGTCCACGCTTTTGTGTAAGTTCGATACATGTTTCTTTATTTTTTGTTCAATGTCTCAATAAATGCACTCTGTATGGACTATTTTAGGAAAACTCATGCAAGTACTTTAGATGGAGGGATCTTGAGGAGATTGATATGCGATCCAAATCTGTTATTCCGAGATTGGTGAATAGAATTAATGAAATGGACGAAGCATTACATTTCAATAAAATTAAAGAAAAGAAGATGAAATGGTTTTAGAAGAAAGGTGATTAAGTATGTCATGATAAGCTAATCAAGAAGAATATGAAATGTAGCATCTTGAATTGGAAGTTTATCATAGTGTTTGTTGCAGTTTTTTTATTTATTTTAGGTATTAATAAGAATGTAAATGTTGGAAGATGTAGTTGTATTCCATTGGAATTGCCTTAGCTATTGGTTGTTGTTTTCATTTATGTTTGGCTGTGTAATACATTGGAAGTTTTCTGGTTTAAGGAAAACTTATTTGGTTGCGTAATGTTGTTGTCGTTGATGTTTCATTGTGTAATACATTGTTGTTGTCATTGATGTTTGGTTGTGTAATGAATCTATTTTCTGTGATATTTGTGACCATTTAACAATATACACAACAGTGTAATCTCTTCTACTAACTTTCTTTCATACTTGATCAAAAGATACTAATCATAATGACAAAATGGGAACTTCATTTCATTCTTACTGATGTTTGAAGTTGCTACAACTTAATTAAATGTCACAAAGAATAAAGTTGCATTAAAAAACTTGGCAGAACACAATTGATACCCAATAATACACAAAAATATAGTTTGGTATCAAGAAAAGTGTACATAACACAATAATAACCAAACACAACAAAACAACTCCAGAGTCAACTATTTCTTAGCAACAGCTGCAGACCTTGTTTATATTCTTTTTTCGCCCCTCATTTGTTGAAGTCTATTACTCGTAATGGATGATTTTCCCTTCCATTTTGTGGTTGATATCCAATATCTCTAGTAACTTCATCAGACCTCCTTGAAACTCTTGTACCAGTGTCAAGAACCCTACTACCTTGCATTCCAGACTGCATAAATAAACCTTAAAGGTTAGTAAAATTATATGAAAAATCATTATTAAAAAAAAAAAATAGTTCTACTTACGTTAACAGTTGTAAAACCGTCATCACCAACCAATACTCCAAATCCTACCATCGTTGGCCTTTTAAAAGGTCTTGAAGATTGTCTACCACTAATGCCTTCATTCTCATGATTTTTTCGAGGCATACCTATTCCTCTGCCTCTTCCTCTATTCTTGCCTTCATTCACTTGGTTTTGGTGAGACATCTCATTTCCATTGCTTCCATACCTTCCTGTGCCCCTTCCTCTACCTCTTCCACTGCCTCTTCCTTGAGGCATTGACTGTGTGTTGTGTTGCCTTCCTTGAGGCATTTGCTGTGTTTTGTGTTATCTTTCTTGAGGCATTGGTTCTGTGTTGTGTTGGCTTCTTTGAGGCATTGCATGTGTGTTCTCCTGACTTCCTTGAGACATCCCCTTCCCTTGGCACTTCTTCTCCATCTTCCTCTACCATTTTCATTGACCTAATTATTATAACACAACATATTAGTATATATTCGAATAAATATTAATGAAAATTTATACAATTACCTGTGGTAAAGTAGAAGTTGTTGCACTTTGAGTTGGAAAAAATGGAGGAATAGGACAACCTCTTTTATTGTGGCCCTTTATATGACAATTACTACAAGTCATAACCAGTCCACATTTGCTAAGCTTACCAGTTCTCTTTGTTTCATTTGCCTCTTTCCTTCTATCTTTACTTGGCCTTCTATGTAACTGCTTAATTTCTGGTGGTTGAACTGTTAATCCAACAGATGGTGTCCACATACTCATAATCTTCATTGGCTGGATTACATATTCATATGTGCTTAGGTAGATTTCTTTGTTATAATAGTTGTCCACATAATTAATGGGTTCAAATTGCTTGTCGTTTAACACATCAACACCATGAGGACAAGGTATTCCCTTAAGCTGCAAAGCTCTGCAACTACAACTGCACCTAAAAATGTCTACACAATGTATAAAGACTTTGTATACAACTTCAAAACCCCTTTCTCCATTCCATGATATGTTACAATGCATTAACTTATTAATGTTTTGTTGTAAAATCTTCAAAGCCATGGGTGAAATATCAATGACCCATGTGTTTGAGAACTCCCTTAATTGGCAAATTCTTTTTATCATCTTTACCCTAATCTCTTCCAACATTGTAATGATTGTTTTGTATGTTGCAGACAATATCCATGAATTGAAGTGCCATATTGTTATCAACTTAGTCACATTTTCTATGTTCTTTGAAGTATTTTTTACATCACCTGTCTACATTGTAGTACATAAGACCATCCAAGCATTCCCTTCCCAATTTCCTCATAGCCTCTATGTTATCCCTCAATTCAGCTTCAAATGTATGTTTTGCAATCTTCTAGAAAGATTTCTTCTCTCAATTATCTTCCAATCTTTGCACCAATTTGCAAGGACATGTCTAGCACAAATCCTGTGTTCAGCAAATGGTAATAAGTCTAACACTGCAATTTACAGTCCCTATTAAACAGAATAAATAAACATACAAAGCAGTTAATGTTAATCAAAAGTATATAGAATAAAAGCATTATTGTGAACCAAATATTCAATTAATAACCAAGGACATACCTTTTTTATATCAGTAATCAAGGAAAGATCTTGTCCATTTCCAAGATCAAGGTCATCCTTTAGTAGAGTAAAAAATCATGCCCAAGTAAATTTGTTCTCAACCTCAATTACTGCCTAGGCAAGGGGCAACATCTGTTTATTTCCATCTTTGCAAACTGCCACGAATAACTAGCCTCTGCACACCCCTTTGAGAAAACATCCATCTAGGTCAATGCATCTCTAAGCACCTCCAAAGAAAGCTTTCTTTAGAGCATGAATGCACACATAAAATCCTTCAAAAATTCTATGCCAAGTTTCAGAAGTTTCTCCAACTTTCACAATACAAGTGCTGCCTGGATTTTTTCTTAAAATATCATCTCTGTAATAAAAAATTCTTCTATACTCAAGAGTATAATCACCCATAATCTCTTTGAACACTCTAACTCCGGATCTTTTTACTGTTGTCTTTCTAACTTGAATATCCAATTCTTTTCTAATGAGCTCTTGCAACTTGATAATTCTATTGTTTGGCTGCTCACTTATTCTATCCTTGTATCTAGCAGCTAGAGACCTTGAATTGCACAAAAGGTTATGAGTTAAACACACAGAATTATGGATTGGGTTGTACCTTTTAACCAAAAAATCTGTAGTTTGGCTATCCAAACTTGCAACCAATAACCAAGGATTTGTGCTAGACATGTCCTTGAACTGCATATTTGGTTACAACTTCCCTAAATTCTCTTACATTTGCAAACACCAGACCTAATTCCCAAACAATCTTCACAGAAGTTGGATAAAAAACAACTCTATTTTTTTTCTTCTTTCTAACAATTTGTTCAACCTCTTCACCATCCCCCCAACCTGTTTCTTCTTCTAATTCAAATCTAGGGGATTCATCAGTTGGATAGTAAGGTTTATCACCCCCTAACTTACCTAATAAACTATCCTTACTACCAATATTTGTTTAATCATATCCTAGATCTGGGCCTTTTTCAGTAGTATGAACTTGTTATGTAGTCATGCCTCTAGTTCTCCGGTTTGACCGCTTGAAATGCCTTTTTGAAGCCCCTAATTCTCTATACTCTTCATGAGCATCACTATCTAAACTCTCTTCACTGCTATACACATCAGATCTCTCATCAGATTCACTATCTAATTCAGAATTTGATAATTCATATGATTCATCATCTGAACTTTCTACACTTAGATTGGAAGGTTCAGCAGCAGGATTAGAAGGATGATAAGAAGTGTTGGATGGTTCACCAAGAGGATTAGAAGGCTGAGATGAAGTGTTGGAAGGTTAACCAAGAGGTTTAGAAGGTTGTGATGAAGGGTTAAAATGTTCAGAAGGAGGACTAGAAGGTCCAAAAATAGGGTTAGGAGACTCAACTTCGTTAAAATATGTAAAAGATTCCCCACCTATCTCACCTACCCCACCTACAACACTGTGCCTCACATGGGTGACATAATCCAAAGCGAATGGAACAACTTCTAGCTCATTTACCTCATGAAAAACATAAATATCCATTCTATCCCCATTTTTAAACATAGAAGAAGTGTCACAAATAACCTTATCACTTTAAACTTCAACCCAAAAGCCATCGATTGGAGATATAATAAAAAAGAAACAATCTGTTGTATATCCTAGATCTTTAGGTAGCCTTTCAGTTCAAAATAAGACATTCGATCAGTGTTTACTTCCAAAAATTCAGTCACAAACCCACCAATATAATAGATGGGGGACGAAACATGATTCCTTCCCCCCCCCCCATGATACCATCTAAAAGTTATAAGATCAAATGAAATGGTAAGAAATCCCAAAAACACAGTTACAAACATATCTTAGAAACACTGATATTCGACAACAACAATATTCAACAACTCCAACCCAATATTGTAAGAAATCCTTAAAACACAATTACAACAATATTTGACAACAAAAATATTCAACAACACCAACCCAAAAACAACAATATTCGACAACAATAACATCGACAACAATAACCCAACATCAATAATATTCGACAACCTTAACATCGAAAAGAACAACCCAACAACAACAATATTTGACAACCCTAACATCGCAACAACCACCCACAACAACAGTATTCGACAACAATAATATCGACAACAACAACCCGACTTCCCAATAATACTGATGTGTAATATACACAACAACAACATGATGACAAACGAAAAACACATCAAACAATGTATGATAATAAACTAACCTATGAGCCTTCAATTCTTCCTTCCGACACTAATATTCAACAAATTTCCACCAGCAATGTCCCGACTAGCTTCGCCTTAGGAAGATTCTTAGGGTTTTGATTAGTAGAAGAGAAATAGAGACAATGGCAGGTGAGAGTGAAATGGGTTGAAATTTTCTTAGGGTTTGGGTTAAAACATGAATGGGTTAGGATAAAACCCGACCTTTGTTAAATGGGTTGGAGGTGTGGCACACGCGCTTCGATTGAGAGCGTCAATGATGAAAAAAAATAATATATTTATTGTGCTTTTGGATGGTTTGGAGGGGTAATAGAACCCCCACAAACTTAAGGTGTCTACTTGAAAAAAGGTATAAGTTCCATGGGGTAATATGTATTTCCTCTTTTTCTTATAAAAAAGAATAATTTTCTCAAAGTTTTTTCTTCTCTCAAAATTATGGGTAGGATAATGGGAAATGAGATATGATTATACAGTAGTAAATTGAATCGTAACTAAAAAGGTGAAAGTTGAGGTAATCAACAAACTAATTGAGTTACTAAGATTCCCTCAAAAATATTATATAGTTATACATTCGTTTTCAAGTAAAGTTTCAATCAAATCTATGTCCAAATGCTTTAGACTTAAACAATCGAAACAAAATAAACAAAGCGAGGTTGACAAACTTACTAGTTATTCATAAAATCTTCTATAGATTGTAAAAGCTTGCAAAACATCAAAGGGTTATTGGGATTCTTTAGCATTTTTATGTTTTTTGTTGTTTAACAAGAGGAAATAATAGGAATCAAAAAGGAAGTTTGTGAGTTTTTCTATTGTTTCAACAAGAACTTATATTTTTTTTTCTTGTGTTTCCAAACTAAAGTTTCACACTTAGGCGTACATATATGTAGAAACTAATCATTTCACGGAGAATATTTGAAAAAGTGTAAGTAAAAAATATTTTATGAATTAGAGATAACATTAAAATTAATATAAAATGCATACACATTAATTTTTACAAGGAAAGGTGACAGGTTTTAAATTGCACGTGACACAAGCATGTTTTGTATGACTTATTTATTTTCACTACTTAGTGGAGACATGTGGTACATTTAATGTGATCTTCTAGTTGTGGAAGTCATCACGTTAAAAATTAAATAGGAAGTATTTTATAAGTTCTTAGATAAATTTTAAATTGATATAAATACAACACACTAATTTGACATGAAAAAGTTGTAGGATGTAAATTTCTCGTGACAGACGCAAGTTCTTTTAGACTTATTTAATTTCACAAATTTATGGAGGTAGATTCTAAATTTCACGTGACACATGCAAGTTGTAGAGGTCATAAAAAGAACCCATTTAATTTATAGAATCGTCAGAAACTTTTTTTAGATAGGGGAGATTTACCCAATAATAGAAGGTCCTCCATATAATTTATTTTTGTGAAATTAAATAATTCTAAAACAACTTGGGTGTGTCATGTGAAATTTAGAACCTATCACTTTTCTTTCCAAAATTAATGCTTTGTATTTATATTAATTTAAAAATCATCTCAGAATTTAAAAATGTTTTATCGTTAATTTCAAATATGATGACCTCCACAACTTATGGGCCACATGAAATTTACAATATGCCTTCACTAAGTAGTAAAATTAAATTAGTTACACCGAACTTGCATGTGTCACGTAACATTTACAACCTTCTACCTTTTCTTGTAAAAATTAATGTGTTGTATTTAATTTTAATTTAATCATCTTGAAATTCATAATTTATTTTCTACTTGGACTCTTCCGAATCATCTACAAAGAGTATTTAGTGTCTATATATATGTATGCTTATGTGCGAAAGCTTATTGCGGACTCACAAGAAAAAGAAATATAAGTTGTTGAAACAATAGAGTACTCACAAAATGCCTTTTTGATTTCTATTATTTCCTCTTGCAAAACCAAAAAAAAAAAAAAGAAGAAAAAATTCTAATGAATCCTAATAAGCCTCCGGAGAGTTGCAAGCTTTTACAATTAAGAGAAGCCTTTTATGAATAAAATGGTAAGTTTGTCAAAATCTCTTCGTTTATATTTTCATGTTTTTGAAGTCTAAAGCATTTGGACATAGATTTGGTTGAGACTTTAATAGAAAACAAATGTATAACCAAATAATATTTTGAATGAAATCCTAGCAACTCAGTTTGTTGGTTATATGAACTTCCACCTTTTTAGTAAGGATTCAATTCCGTACTTTATAATCATAACCCACTTCCCATTCTCCTACCTCATATTTTTTATTAAATAAAACTTTTGAGACAATTTTTGTATGGATTCTTTTACAATCAGGGGGATATTTTTCGAATTAATATATGCCACAACTATAAATTATTTTACAAATAAGTCATCCCAAGTCTTATATAGTCAACTAGGAAGATTCACACTTCAATTTCAAGTATATATAAATAAGTCATAACTATAGCATATCATGATCACTTATAGTCACATAGATGAGCACATGATTTAACTTCACATATATACATAAGTCATCAAGACATTCACAATGATCACATAACCAAGTAATACATGATAATAACATAGTTCATAAAGTAATGCCGATGAGACCACATTGCTTCACAATTTATAAAGTAATGCCGACAAGGCCACAGTGTTCTCAATTCATAAAGTAATGCCGACAATGCCACATTATTCACAATTCATAAAGTAATACCGACAAGGCCACATTATTAACAATTATATACCCTAAGCACCACCACCATAAGTGGACCATACCAATCATTATAATTCTATACAATTCTACACCAATTCTACTCAATATAGACAGATCAAGTCAACTTACGACCTTTCCATCATCATCATCAACATCCCTTAGCCAATTAAATCTAATCAACTCACAAAGGCTTTTACCAATAGCCATGAACACAATTCTAAACCAACAATCCAATAGTATATTATATGAAGATAATCAATATAAGGCAGCCTATAAACAATACATTCATGATCTATTCATAAATTGATAGCGCATAACAATCTACGCATGAATTCACTACTATCAAGTCATGATCAATTCACCCATAGAATTTCTAAATATCGAGATTTGAGAAGGTCAAGGGTTCATGGAGATTTTCATTGAAAAACATCAATTATACATCAATAATATCATATCTTAATTTTTGAAAATGTTTCAAACTAGAACCCATGACATAGAGTTATGAAGTAGTACTTAGGAATCAAAAAGCTAATAAAGTCACGTCTAGTAGAGTCTTGTTCATCGTTGTGATTCGCGACACATCTATGAGTGAGAGGCTATAGGACGATAGAGTTTCCCTTTCTTCATCACTCGCGTGTCGTTCCGTAGAGTTAAAAATTATGAGTGTGTCACATCTTGAGAGTACGCCCTAGAAGATATGGCACTCTCGGAGTGCGACATGGAATATATTAATACATCTTTCATATAAATTCATAGGAAATACTAAGTCTCAACATATGTCAATATTAGACTCAAGAATAATTTGGACACGGCCCATACAATACGAAAATAGAATTACTTAGTCTATTAAAATACTTTGAATAAAATAAGTCTAAAGATGATAATGTCCTCGAATAGAGTGAGGACATACCCCAACTTTGCTTGAACGATTACTAGATTCCACGCTTTCTTCAACACACCTCTCACTTGCTATCCACACCTTTAGAGATAGACAAAATCTTTGAAATTAGTGCAATGCATGTACTAAGTATGACGTAATGCATAAAATCATGAGAAACTAACATTTATGAGAAACATGCTCTTTTTGATTAAAACTTCATAGTATAAGCATAAGAATCACACTGAAACACCAAACATCACATTAGGAACACATTCCAAGTCATATGCAATTTATATCAAATTATAAGATCTTACAGTAAGCTTACATTGAACTTCACTGTAACTTTAAATGAAACTCACACATCACAATACAACATCAAGAATATATAGAAACACATAAATATGAGATCCTCCTTCCAAAGGTGATTCTAAGGCTCACATGAGTGAGTTATGAAGCGACCGCCCATACAATCCCTTCACACACACCTAAGAGATCCTTTAGACTACTTGGGGTAAGATCATTCTCACTTTACATCGTAAAATATACACATATATATACTATGAATTTATCCTACCAAAGGTTATCAAAAGACTTACTTAAGTAATTCAAGAAGAGACCGCCCATACACCCTCTACAAGCTTACCTAAATAATCCTTAAGACTACCTAAGTTTAGATCATGAATACTTTATCAATCTACTTTCCTATCTCGAGTCATTCTTAAGACTTCCCTAGGTAAGACATGAAGAGACCATTCCCATGACCCCTTCGCACCTTAATTAGGCAACCCTTAAACTACTCTAGGTAAGTAATTATTCAGTAACATGCTTTACAACTTAAGTCATTATCTTCTTTAGTTCACTTAAGAGACATTCAACACATATGGACATTTAAGTAATGGTCTTGGAGAAGACCTAGGGACTCACTCACTAACATCTTCAAAGCCTAATCGTGCAATATCTAGATAGTGTTCCATCCACCTAAACTTCATAGAACTTCTCCAACACTAGTGGGTATGACATATGATGAGAATAGGCAATAACCGACCTAGACCATGGTAGCTAAGCATGGAATCCGGAGTCAACCCTAATCCGATAAAAGGGTGTTCTCTTGCCAATGGTAGAACTAGGATACAACCCAAGTAGGCACATAGTTCAAGAATATGAAGGGTTTTTTTGTTCTCTAATGTCATCTTATTTAGAGCAACTCACCAAGCATACTCACTCGGTGCTATCCTTTGTTCTCATTGAGTATTTTAATAAAGGAGTACATGAAGAGGTTCCATATCTTGTTCACAACCCAATCACATTACAACTTACCAAAGAGGATCCACTAAGGCTACCTACAACGGTCAAGAGGATAGCTCAATGATTTTCCTAAGGATGATTTCATGCCGTTCAAGCCAACCAACCCTAAGTCCACCATTCACAAAAGAAGGATACCATTACAACTTTCAACTTCAAGGATATCATAACCTTCCAACTAGGTTGAAATTCCACATAAGAGACCTTCTTAGGAATGTTCAAGGTCTCATGTCTATCACACATACAAGACTAATAAGCGTTATCATACTAAGTCAAGAAGTCATATTTACATTGTACATCTATCAAGCAAGGGACACAAGTCTACCAAGACAAGACACACACATACTCCACATATAGCATATCATTCAAGAAGAACATATGCATAACCAATATCATCTATAGGTCAACCTATTCACTACTACATAATCATCAATCTAAGTTATCACAAGTATCATATAATCTATCAAGAAATATCATATTTCAACATCAAGTAATCAATACAATGACTTCACTATAGCCTACTAGAGACACATATCATCAACTAGAAGAACTCATGCTTTGACTCCACATAAACACATAAGTTATCAACATCTTCATAACATTCACATATTCAAGTTATAACATGATAAATCCAATATACATAAAGTAATGCCGACGAGGCGACATTAATTCACAATTCATAAAGAAATGCCGACAAGGCCAAATCATTCATAAGTATAGCACATAAGCACCGCCACCATAAGTGGACCATACCAAACATCATTACTATCTAAGGCCTATACTAGACAATATAGAGAAAGTTAGGTCAACATACCATTAATGCAACCTCACAACTTCAATCCATAGACAATTATTAAAAGAATATATACCAAGGCTCTTACCAATAGCCATAATCAACAATTCAACCCAACAATTACAATATACAATGAATAAAATATAGTAAAAATGAATTTATATATTTAGGGCAGCCTACTAACAATTCGAGCATGATTCATTCATAATTCAATAGCCTTAATCAAAATACACAAGAATTCAATAGCATAATGACATAATCAAATCACCCACAAAGTAGTCAAAACTAGGGTTTCACGAATTGCATGGGTTCATAGAGTTTTTAGGTTAAAATAATCAATTAACATCAATTCAATCATAATACAATGATTCAAAACATTTTATGCAAGAACCCCTGGCTAGATGTCAAAACAGGACAATTCATCTTTTGAGAAATGTTTGGAAAACACGTTGAATCTTGGCTCTTTGAAGAAAGAGAGTTAAAGGATGAAGAACCATACCTTGATTATAAGTAAACCACTAAATTTGGTTGAAAACTTGTAGAAATTAGTCCTCTTCCTTGAAGCTTCAGGTCAAAAATGGAGGAATTGATTTGAGAGAGAACTTTAGGGTTTTGATTTGGGGTCTTGAAATAATGAGTTAAAGGAATGTTTTAAGACTTTAAACTATTTATATTAATGATATAAACCTTTAAAAATAAACCCCAATTAATAAAAAGTCGAATAGAATTAATTTGGATATTCATATATGGACAGCCCGCCCAATAACCACGGCCACCTTCATGGTCCGTGAAGGTCTTTAACGACCCTTATGACGGTCCGTTGTCCTTGGGTCAGTGGATTCATTTCCTTTAAAAGCCCCCAAGTGTCTAAGGAAGGTCCACGACCATCTTCACGGACTGTGAACATGAAGGCAGTGAGTTGCCAACTTGGGACAACTTTTGCCCACAAGTTTGATCCTCCTCAAGGACCCTTTGGTTGGTCCTTGGGGAGTTTTTCCAGGATTCTTTCAACCCTAATACTCTCATATACATGTTAAGGACCTCTCACAACCATTTAAACCAAAACGAACACATACAACTTGCCCAAACACACTAAGACACACAAGCACGTTTCACGGAATATCTTTTGAATGTTATGGACGTTCTTGAATGTTTGACCTCCAAACTTCACTAAAATTTAGACACTGCATATAAACATAATTAAAACCCATTTTAGGACTTTAGAACCTCATGAAACAAGCGTTAGGATCTAGTTTCACCTAAGTACTTTTAGAGGTGTTACAGAGTGTCCTTAATGTTTTTCCTTGTGTTTATAAGAAGATGACTACTGCAACGATGGCTTCTAGGAGGATTGAATAAGGGAGGGTGAATGAGGAAATTCCTCCTCAAGTGGAAAAAGTTCTCCAAGATGCATAAGTTCCACAAGGTGCTCAAGTTCCTCAAGGTGATCAAGTTCCTATTGGAGGCGAAGGTAATGAGGTTTCGGTGGTCCCCCGGACATGACTAATATGAATATTAGAGAGGATATTATTGCTTTTGCCTGATCCATGACAACCCTTGTGAATAGAGGTATTGACCTATAGTGATTGCTAGGGATAGTACTATGACCTCTAGATTGAGAGATTTTGTGAGAATGAATCCTCATAGCTTTCATTGCTCTAAGGTGGGGGAGGATCCCCAAGAGTTTCTTGATGGTGTGCATAAGGTTTTGAGTTCCATGGGGGTGACTTCTAGGGAGAAGACGGAGTTAGCTTCGTACCAATTAAGGGAGGTTGCTCAAGTGTGGTACACTCAATGGAAAGATAATAGGTCGGTTGAGTCGGGTCCTATAGATTGGGGGGAGTTTAAGGAGGATTTCTTAGGAAAGTACTTTACCCGTGAGAGGAAGGACGTGAAGGTTGAATTGTTCATTAACCTTAACAAAGGGAACATGAGTGTGGAAGAGTATTCCTTGAAGTTTACCATGTTGTGTAGGTATGCTCCATCCTTAGTGTCTAACCCTCGGGATGAGATGAGTAGGTTAATGACCGGTGTTACCGACCTTGTGAAAGAACAGTGCCGTACGACCATGCTCCACAATGACATAAACTTGTCTAGGCTTATGATGTATTCTCAATCCATTGAAGAGTCCAAGCTTAGTAGGATTTCTAGAAATTTGAAGAGGAGTGGATAAAGTGAACAAAACCAACCTAGGTTCAAGAATAAGGCTCCAATTCAAGATGAACCTAGGGATCCTAAGGTCAAACTTGAGAAGGGTAGTGGTTCTCATGGTGGTAAGCCTACTTGTGTTACTTGTGGGAAGAAGCACTATGGAAAATGTCTGGTTGGTAACGGAAATCACTTTGGTTGTGGCAGCGATGGTCATAAGGTGAGGGATTGTCCTATTATTGCGTCTAGAGGAAAATATGCCAAGCAAGTTCTTCCAAGTGTTCCGGGTGATGATATTCCAAAGATGAATCACTTCTATGCCCTCCGGGCTAAGGTATCAAAACCGGATGAAGATGATGTTGGTAAACCGGTTGAAGATGATGTTGGGGGGAGTATGGTGATTAGTGGATTTGTGATTTGTTGTCTCTTCTCTTCTTTTCTATTCAATCTTGAGAGATAGAATGTCATAGTGGCATGTTGCATGTTGCATTGTGTTTAGGATTCTTGATGAAATTGAATTTCATTGATTCATTGCATTGTGCACCTCATGAAGTTATGATTATGTTGTAAAATGAATTTATATTGTTTTGTCTCTCATATTGTCATGCTTTCATCATAGATTTCTTAAGAGATACATTTTAGAAAATTTGAGCATGTTTCACTGTAAAGCTTGGCAGTTCACTGTGAAGTTTTTGCAAATATTATTAAATTGTTATTTTATTGAAAATGGTTTTGACATAATTGATATATATGAGCATAGTAATGTGTGGGGAAGGAGTTCTTTCTATTTGAAATGAAGAATGTGAGTCTTATTGCATAATGAGTCGTAGATTAGTTTCTATCTTATTGTTGTGTTTTGAGTCTCTTGGTTCTGTAAAATTTTGGTGTTCCTCCTATATATGAGTTTTGCATTGTATTCTATGGCTATGTGATGCTAGTTTTGAGTTCATTATCTCTTGGTATTTCCTACAATGAGGCAAGTGTCATTCGAGGATGAATGTTTACCAAGTGGTGGAGAATGTATCACCTCTAAAATGACTTAGGTTAAACTAGAGTCTAGCACGTGTGTCATGAGGTTCTAAAGTCCTAAAAATGTTTATAATGATGTTTATAGGAAGTGTAAGTTTTGGTGAAGTTTGTAGGTCAAACGTCCAAGAACGTCCATGACATTCGAAAGGTTTTCCTTGAAATGTGCTTGTGTGCCTTAGTATGTTTCGTCAAGTTTTATGTGTTCGTTTTAGTTGAAATTAATGTGAAAGGTCCTTAACATGAATACAAGTGTATTTGTATTGGAAACATCCGGGCAAAACTCCCCAAGGACCAACCAAAGGGTCCTTGAGGAGGACCCAACTTCTAGCCAAAAGGTTTCAAAACCATCCCAACCAATGAGGCGCAATCAACACCCATTAGGTTAAAATCATCTAATTAAAAACAATATAATCAATACTCAATGATTAAAAACCTTTAATGGAAGAACCCATGGATAGATCATGCAATTCGACAAGTTCATCTTTAAAAACTTTTAGAAAACTTCTTTGAATTCGAGCTCCTTGATGAATAGAGTTTCAAGGATCAAAAACCATAACTAAATGATTCTAATCCTCCAATTTGATGAAGAATCACCACTCACATCTCCAATCCAATCTCTTCCTTGAGTTTTGGCTTTAATGGAGTCTTAAGGAATTTCTAAGGGATTTTGGGGTTTTGATTTGGAAGAATGAATTCTTCTAAGTGTTAAAGACTTATAAACACATTTAAAATACCCAAAAGACCCTTAAGGAACAGACAATCCTCATATTTCGAACTGTAGTGAATTTACAACTTCACCCCTCACTTAACAGTGACTGCACGTAGGAGACAATCCTCAAAGACGGAGGACCATCGATGGCCCGTCCCTTAACCAACTGGCCGTCCTACTGGTCCGTGGTATGGGAATGAGGCTGATATTTGGCCTCTACTCTTCCACGACTAAGTACCAATCGATGAGACCTCACCAATACGGCATCGACTGACCCACTTGGCATCGATTGCCATCCGTTTGTGGGCTGTCTTGGTCAGTCTTGAACACTGTTGAAGGGTCCTTCCTCAAGGACCCTTGGATGGTCCTTGGGGATGTTTTCCCGGACGTTTAACACCCAAATATGATCGTATACGAGTTTAGGATCTCTCACATGAATTTCATCCAAAACAAACACGTAAAACTCGACGAAACATGCCAAGACACACAAGGTCATTTCAAGGCAAACCTTTCAAACATCATGGACGTTCTTGTACGTTTGACCTCCAAACTTCACGAAACTTGTCAGACTGCCTATATAAACCATAATAACTCTTTTAATGACCTTATAACTTCATGAATCACACATAAACACATACAACCACATATGAGGCACATAGGTGACTTAGTCGACGAGCGTCTTAGTCGTCCCTTGACGCTTCACTTCCAATGCACCTAAACTCTTAGACACAGCCTCAATACCTAATTATAGACAAATTTAGGACCTTATAGCATCATGACAACCACTTTAGGATCTATCTTCACTTAAATCATTTTCGAGATCTTACAAAAAGGGACATTTTACTTGAAATCATACTTCATGCCTTTTAGTGAAATCTTTATAAAACTTTGATACAATATTATTTATATCATTAACATACTTCATGTAGACATAATCAAAGGCCAAACATCATATAAAACCACATATAGAATTTAAGGCACATTTCAGGTCACTTTACAATGAGCTCTTTTCACATTACAGTGAGCTATATTTTCTTTTACTCATTAATCTCCCAAGTAACCCTCTAGTGATACTTGGTGAAATGCATCACCTTAGGGCCACAAAGAAAACATATACAAACTAACTAAGCCAATACACACTATCATAGAAACATATTACATCGTAGACACATTTAAGTCAATACTCTATTGGCTTTATAGTAAGTTACATCCATTTGCACATCTATTCACTTCACATCACATGAAGAATTATAAGACCTTACCCATGACCCCAATCTTTGTCTACTAGGGCAATGTACATGTGAAGCCCCATAACCTCACACATACTTAGTAAATCTATCATGAGACCACAAGCCTTAACATCCAATTCATATATCATCATAGTAAGTGAAGACAACCTCATCCATGTCAAGCAAGACCTTCATAATATACTCAATAAGACCACCATTATGCATATCATCACATCATGTAGACACTAACACAATGTCATGCAAGAGAACCATAACATATGCACATACATTAGACCACCTTCGTAGAACTCCCTTAGAGAGCTACTTCTGCAATATCTAGATGGGTTCATTACTTCCACCTATCCTAAGTATCTTCTCTTAGGTAATTCTAGTTAGGGTCCTTATTCATTTACCTCCATTTTCCATTTTAATTTAGGAATACTATAACCTTAACCGACATTAAGACCATGGGTGTGAAACATGGAATTTAGTGTTGTAGAACCTTACACCAACGGAAGGTGTTCTCACCTAGCCAAGGTAGAACATTAACATATATCCTAGCATACTAAGTGAATTCACATGCTAGATCCTATGTGGCAATCATAGTTTATGGAACTAAGATATATATATGACCCTCTACATGCTCATTAGCATTGGAGCCTCATCTCTTGAGAAAACATGGGCGAACCTTCCTCAATGGGAAGACACCACCTCATGTAAATCCATAGGTGAATATTCCTATAAGGGAAGTCAACACTCTATAAGGAACAAATGGTTAATCTTTCTCCAAAGAAAGCCAACAACTCTCATTGTCAAGTTCACTCGTGCAAAGATAAGTTCCCTTTTAATTGAAAAGCCTTTATTACATTATTTCATAAAACATAGGCTTAGGATATTTATTCCTCATATGCTTATAGCATATTCAAGCACCTATCTAGTTTTAGAGTACTCTTGGGCACACCTTCAAGGCCCTTCTATTGACTAGATCTTCATACATGTGTGTGTGTACTTATATGTTAGAAAACCTCTCACATAACACATATATTTCACACGTGTTCATACATAAATGCATAAATCTATAGGTATAACTATATGAGCAATCCTTTCATAAAAACACACTAAGACACTATCCACATTCACACTTCCATCATATAATATAAGTCATATTCATATATGCCCATACATTCAATTTTATACACATATAAACCAAACCTAGGAACTATCCTATGAAGATACACATGTGCAATCCATAGACAAGGTGTAACACTTAAAATCCAAGATTTGTTCTAGAGCCTAACATAAGTGACATAAGGTATAGACACTGTTTTAAGGTCCATTTTAATGAATAAACGTCATTTATGAAGTTAAGAAACCAAAACGTCCAAGAACGTCCATGACGTCCGGAAACTAGTTCAAGGAGGTACTAGCATGCCTTAGCCTATTTGCTTAGCTTTTAGGAGTCGGAAATTCATGTAAATTGGTGGAAGGGTGTCTAATAAGTGTTTGAGTTTGAGATCAAAGGACTGCCCAAGGTAGTGTGCACAGACGAGTGCCATCGATGGGGCGTGTGCCAATCGATGTGGCATCGATGGCCACCGTCGATGGTCACTTAGCCAAAATCATAGAGGGGTAATGATTCAAAGTCTATGGCCAAGATGATGGATGTGCATCACCGAAGGTCACATTGGCCTTCGATTGACCCACGATCCGTCGATCGTGGTGTCGTCTGTGGTCACTGGAATTTGTTGCACGTTTTTAACTAGTTTCAAATAATTAATTAAGGGGAAGGATGGTTAGTTAGGGGTTAAGGGAACTCTAATTAAGGTTATTAACTCCCCATATAAAGTCCCCAACCACATTAATTAACCAAAACTCTCATAACTAAAAAACCCAAATTCTCATCCTTCTCTCTTCTTTCTCTCTAGTGAAGAACTCCATTGAAGACCAAGCTAGGGGAGGTTCTAAGGGCTGCAAAGATTCAAGTTTCACCATCAATCTTCATTAATTATTAATGTATGGGATATAATTCACCTTTCAGACCTCTTTCCTCAAAGGGTTCCTTCAAAAGTAATTTCAAAAGTTGAGTTTTCAAGTGGGTTTCATCGAATCTCGAAATTGATGTTATGAATTGATTTGTTTATGAGTTATTTTGGATAATATGAATAGATTAACATGTATTCTATATTAATTAGGATATATCTTGATGGTTTGGTCTATTTTGTAGAAGATGACATTTACCTCTTAACCTAGGTTATGATCTTGATATTAATTAGGTTATATTGGTTCAATTGACTTGGTTATTGGTTGAATTACTACTTTATGATGTTGTTATACCAATCATGTATAGATTAGGGTGAATTGTAGTCTTTTCGTGCTAGTTCTTGAGAAGTGATCTAGGTTATGAAGTATGTTGTGAATTGACATAAGTATCTTATCTTAAGATATGATCTAGTATTGAATTGTGATGTAGTGATTCTTCTAGACTTGTTACCATGTTGGTCATTGAATAATGATGCTGTCATTCCCTATGTGGGTTGAAGTAAGGGTTAATGGTAAGACCTTGATGATGAATTATGAAGGAGACTTCATAAGTGTTATGATCCCTATTCTTTACTTCAAATTATGGTTAATTGTGATTAAGTCATTATGTTGTATTGGAGAATGCCTTGTATTAGGATTGATAGGGTTGGAATAATGTTGAACTGAAATGTCTTGACTATGATTTGTGAGGTGTTGGCTAAGATGTAAATATTATAAGTATGGTCAATGATTTACCAATGTGCCTTATTGTTACTATGACCTAAAATAAGCTATGATGATCAATGAAGACATTAAAGACATTTCGAAAAGGGACTTAGCTTAGCACCGAGTGAACTTTACAATGGGAGGTGATGACTTCCCATAGAGGAAGATTCACCCTATAGTTACACATGTGGTGTTGACTCCCCAATGAGGGATATTCATCCAATGGATTCCCATGAGAGGAGGCCCCAATCGCCAAGTGGTATGTAGAGGGATTATACCTATATCTTAGTTATTGAACTATGTTGCCTCCATAGGAAGACTAGCTAATGTATCCACCTAGAAAGCTATGTTTATGTTTGGTTTCACTTTGGACGATAGACTACCTTCCATCGGTGTAAGGTTTGACAACACCGGATTCACCACTTAGCTCTTGTGGTCTATGTCGGTTAAGGCAAGTGTTCCCTAAACTAAAATAAAGTAATGAAGTATAAATAAACTAGGGTGACTTGAGAGGTTTGACTTAGCCTAGGTAGGGGAATGGGACTCTACCTATGCCTTGCACTAGTTTGCCTTGAGGGAAGCCTTAGTGGGTTGATATTATGTATGTATATGATAATGAATACAAATGATGATAACATGATGGTCTTATATGCAAATGACATTATATGATGATGTTTATTATTATGAACATGTATTTGGTCTATATTGCTAAAGTATGATATTATGTATCCTTAAAAGTTATGTTATGTGAAGTTGGATATTGGTTATGGTTCTTATTGAGTTACTTGATTGAGTAAGGTTATGGGGCTTTGCTTGGTAATTGCACTTGTTGACTTTATGAGTATTCATGAGTAGTTGTCTTGATTTATTATGATATGATGACTCTTAATCTTGCCTCTGATGTTATTACTTGATGATAGGGTTCTATGTAGTATGGTTATAAGTATGTTGATATGCATGTTACTTGATTGTACTTAATCCATATGTCTTGTTGATTGGTTGGCTTGATTATGCATAAGGCTTTAAATAGGTAAAACAACATGTTTTAATGAAATGTACCTTTTTAGCATGATTTGATCTTATATATGCATATGATCTCATACTTAGTACAAGTGGTGTACTAACCCTATTTTATCCCTTTTTCCCAACATTATAGGTTTCAGTCATTGAGGACTCTTTGAGACGACTTTGAGGATGACTTGGAATTTCTCAATCATCCAAGTGGGTAGGTCCTCTGTAACATTACGAAATCCCAAATTCATGTGGTAAGACTTAAACAGGCTCCTTAAAGTCTAAACCATTGTTACTAGCCAAATTAGGCGTTTAGAGAGTCGTTAAAGTGTTTTGGAACCAAAACGTTCAAGAACGTCCATGACGTCCGGAAAGTTGGTTCATAAAAGGGCTAGGGTGTTCTTTTAGTTTGACCAAGTTAAAGAGTCGGAAATTGAGTAAACGTTTGTAACAATAGGTGTAACACATAGTGCGGGATGGTTTTATGATGGAAAATTCAGGGTACGACTCCCCGAGGTCCAACCAAGGGCCCTCGAGGAGGACCCTCGTGGCAGGATGCCTCGACGGATGGCATGACGAGACGTCATGGGCATGACGTGGCGTCGAGGCCACCGTCGTGCCACCCTTAGTCTCCTGGTCAGGAACCCTCACCTGCACAGTCTCTGACTAAGACGACGGAAGTGCAGGACGGAGGGAGGGCAGTCCGTCACGCCCACGACGGGGTGTCGTCGTGGAGGGTCTGTCATGTTATCGGAACTTAGACTTTAGTTCAATCATTTTATTAAGTGTCTTAGGGGTAATTAGGGGTTAAGGGAAGACTAATTAAGTTGACTTAAGCCCCCTATAAATACCCCAAGCCTCATTAGCCTAAAGACAATTCTCTAAACAAATTCTCTTTCTTCTCTCTACTTTCTCTCTCTATTGGAAGACTCCATTGGAGGATAGCTTGGGAGGATCATTGGATGATGGTTTAGCACAAAATCACCATCAAAACGTCATCAAACCTTAAGGTATGGGATCTAATTCACCTTTGAGACTCCTTTCCTCAAAGGGCTCCTTCAAAGATTTTCCAAAAGTTGAGTTTCATATGGGTTTCATTCAATTTCGAAATTGATGTTATGAATTGAGTTGTTCATGTATTCTTTGGGTTATAATGAGTAAATTATCATGTATCTAACTTGATTATGATGAATTGAAGTAGTTTTGTTTAGATTGTGGGTGATGACCCCTAACCCTTAACCCTAGGTATGAGATTGATATGGACTTGGGTTGGAATAATGTAATTGATCTAATTATTGTTTAAATTATCTTTAATGGTTGCTATTGCATTGATAATGAATATATTGTAATGAATGGAAGTTCTTCATGCCTATTTCTTAAGTATTGAATATAGGGTAAGAATATAGACTTTGATATCATGTTACCAAGCTTTGATTTAGTATTGCATTATGGTATAGTGCTTTCTCTTAAATTAATTCTTATGTTGACAATTGAATTACATTGGTATGATGACCCAAATTGGGTTGATCTATGGGTTGATTGGTATGGCCCTTATCGGTGAACTATGGAGAAGTATTGGTAAGTCTTGATTGTCCTAATCCTTACTTCAAATTGTGATTAATTGTTATCAAGTGATAATGTTGTGTTGAAGTATACCTTGCTTAAGGTGATAGGTTGGTATGATGATTGAATTCAAATGTTTAGGTTGGTTGTGAGGTTGCCTAGGAGTACATGATATAGGGAAGTTGTTATGTAAAGATGTGCCCTATGATGATGATGAATGTACAAGGGGTTGACCCTATTATCTAACTAAGTTGAGATGATTAATAAGTTTAAAGACTTTTCTATAATGTGGACTTAGCTTAGCACCGAGTGAACTTGACAATGGGAGGTGATGGCTTTCCTTAGAGGAAGTGTTACCCTATAGTTCCATCTTGGATGTTGACTCCCCTTTGAGGGATACTCACCTAATGATTCCCATTAGATGTGGCCCCGATTACCAAAAGTTATGTGGAGGGAATACCTATCTCTTATTTCTTGAACTATTTTGCCACCATAAGATACTAGCTAGTGGATCCACCTAGATAGCTACATTTATGTTAGGTTCTACTTTGGCCGGTAGACCACCTCTCATTGGTGTAAGGTTTCATGACAACAGATTCCACATTAGCTCATGTGGTCTATGTCGGTTAAGGCAAGAGTTCCCTAAACTAAAATGAATGAATAAGATATAGACTAATCGAAGTAACTTGAGGGGTTTGGCTATAGCTTAGGTAGGGGTATGGGACTCTACCTACGCCTTGCACTCGTTTGACTTGATAGGAGCTTTTATAGGTCAATGTTATGCATTTAAGGTAGTGATTTAATGTAAATGACTTTGTACGTTAAATAACATGCTTATGAGTACAAGGTTGTTACTTTTGGTTGAAGAAGAATGTTTCATGAAATGGGAGAGTAGGTTAGGTAAGGTTAATTGCTAATTGTGGTCTTGGTAGGTTACTTGATTAAGTAAGAGACATGGGAATTTACTTGATCATTGCACTTGTGACTTCATGAAGATTATAGTTAGTATGCTTTGCTTTGCTATGCTTCACTCGTATACATGTTTTATAATGATTTTTCTTAAATGTCCTTTTCTAATTATATTTGATTGGTAATTGTTTACATGGTTCCATACTTAGTACATGTGGAGTATTAACCCCATTCATTTCCATTTTCATAAATATTTTAGGTTCCGGTCGTTGAATCTGCTTCTAGGAGCTTGAAAGGAAGACTTGGATATCCTATCATCCAAGTGGTAGGTCCTCACTCTCCCGAGGGCGTTGCCGACATCTTACTCCTATGTTACTTAGTTACTATAATTTTGTATTAACTCTATTACTCGTTTGAGACGATGTTGTATATAGCATATATGTGGCTTCTTGTATTGATGTAGGGCTATGCCCAAGATTTATTATCTTTGATAGATGGTTTGTGAGATGAGACGGCTTTTATGACTATTATGTCTTTTACTTTATAAATGGGTGAAATAAAAGTAGAAGACTATGTAATCTTCATATATGAACAAGTCTATGTATACTTGATATAAATATGATTATGTGTATGTAGAGGTCTATGTAAACCTCCGAGTATTTATAGATAAAAAGTTTTAAATTCCTTCACATTTTTTTATCGATGAATGCTATGACGAGGCTATGGGGCTTGTCTTAGTCCTCAAAGAGGACGACGATGCCGGTTACGTCTAGGGGGTAAACCCGAATGTGACAAACTTAGTATCGGAGCATGAGGTTGAATATCCTTGATGTTAACGTCTCTCTCAACCATTTTATATAGGTTTGTATTCATAATTGTGAAGCGCGCCACACTTATGAATAGGAACTTATTTGATGCTTAGGAATCACTCTCATTTTTGGAAATTCATATCGTGCCTCTAGAATTTACTTCATACATGCTTTTGCCTAAAACTTGTGTTTTGGTTATAGGAGATGAATACTAGAAGGAATGCAGCCAGAAGACTTGAGGAGGAGATTACTGCTGCGGGAATCCCTCCTCGTGATAATCCAGTTCCTCCTCTTGAAGAGATCATTGCTGATCATCAGGCTCCAGTTGACCCTCCACCTATGACAGAGGCTCAGATGAGAGCTATTCTTGCTCAAATGGCTCAAGCCATGACTACTCAAGCTCAAGCCGCAATGGTGCAAGCCTAAGCTATGACTGCCCAAGCCAACAGGGATACTGCACCTAGGGTCCATGAGCAAACTATGGCTTCCCGACTTAGGGACTTTACCCGAATGAATCCTCCTATCTTCTATGGGTCTAAGGTTGATGAAGACCCTCAAGAATTCATTGATGAGGTTTATAAGATTTTGTGTGCTATGGGGTTGTCTTCTAGTGAGAATGCTGAGTTGGCCTCATACCAACTCAAGGATGTGGCTCAGACATGGCATGTGCAATGGAAAAATAATAGGCCACTTCAAGGTGGGCCAGTGACTTGGGAGATCTTCAAGAGGGCTTTCCTTGATCGGTTCTTCCCTAGAGAAATGAGAGAAGCTAAGGTGGTGAAATTCATCAACCTCCGCCAAGGAGGTATGAGTGTTCATGATTACTCTTAGAAGTTCATTCAATTGGCCAAATATGTTCCTTCCTTGGTCTCCGATCCTAGAGACGAGATGAGCTAATTTGTGACGGGTATGTCGGATGACTTGCAAGAAGAATGTCATTCGGCTATGCTTCATGATAACATGAATATTGGTCGTCTTATGGTGCATGCACAAAGGGTTGAGGAGGCTAGAGCAAAAAGGAAGGATAACGATTCAAGAAGGGCAAGGTATTTTGAGAGTGGAACTACTAAAGACATGTTTGGAATTCAAGACAAGCCTAGATTCAAGAAGAGGTTCTCAAATCAAGTTCCATCCAAATTTCCCAAGACAAGAGATTCGAAAGCCCCTAGGCAAAAATTTACAAAGGGGAAGGGTGGAAACTCATTTAATGAGAAGCCTACGTGTGCTAAGTGTGGGAAGGGTCACCTTGGAGAATGTTTGGTAGGAACGGGGATTTGATTTGGTTGTGGAAAACGTGGTCATAGAGTGCGAGATTGTCCTAATGCTAAGGGACAAGAGAAGGGTGGAAAGCCAAGTGGTTCTAATGATGCTCCCCAAAAGAATCGCTTCTATGCTCTTCGTTCGAAAGATGATCAAGAGGCCTCTCCCGATCTGGTGACCGGTATGTTACAAATCTTTGCTATTGATGTGTATGCCTTACTTGATCCGGGTGCTACTTTGTCTTTCGTTACTCCCTAGTAGATAAAAAGTTCGATACTTTATCCGATGTTTTTCATGAACCTATTTTGGTGTCTACTCCGGTGGGTGAGTCAGTTGTAGCAACAAGAGTCTACCGAAATTGTCCTATCTCTATGCCCCATAGAGTTTCTCACGTAGATATAGTTGAACTAGACATGTATGATTTCGATGTCATTTTGGGTATGGATTGGTTGCATGCAAGCTTCACTTCTATTGATTGTAGGACTAGAGTTGTGAGGTTTAGTTTCCCAAATGAACCCGTTTTTGAGTGGAAGGGTGGGAATACTATTCCTAGAGGTCGTTTCATATCATGTCTCAAAGCGAGTAAGATGATCTCAAAGGGGTGTCTTTATCATATTGTGAGAGTCCAAGAAGTTGATTCCGAAATTCCTCCTATTGAGTCGGTCCCCGTGGTGAGTGAATTTATGGAGGTTTTTCCCAATGACCTTCCCGGCATTCCTCCCGAACGGGAAATCGACTTTGGTATCGATTTGCTACCAGAAACAAACCCTATCTCTATTCCTCCTTATAGAATTGCTCCGGTCGAATTGAAGGAGTTGAAGGCACAACTTAAAGATTTGCTAGACAAGGGCTTTATAAGGCCTAGCATTTCTCCATGGGGTGCTACGGTATTTTTCGTGAAAAAGAAGGATGGGTCCTTGAGATTGTGTATTGACTATCGCCAACTCAACAAGGTTACTATCAAGAACAAATATCCTCTTCTGCGGATTGATGATTTATTTGATCAACTCCAAGGGGCGAGTTACTTCTCCAAAATTGACTTGAGGTCAGGGTATCACAAGCTTAGGGTGAGAAATGAAGATATTCCAAAGACGGCCTTTCGGACTCGGTACGGGCATTATGAGTTTGTGGTTATGTCCTTCGGTCTCACAAATGCTCCGGCAGCATTTATGGACCTAATGAATAGGGTGTTTCGAAGTTACCTTGATTCATTCGTTATTGTATTTATCGATGATATCTTGGTGTATTCGAAGAATGAGGTTGATCACATGGGTCATCTAAGGGTGGTATTGCCAACCCTTAGAGAGCCTAAATTGTTCGCCAAGTATAGCAAGTGTGAGTTTTGGTTGAGGTCGGTCGCGTTTCTTGGGCACATCATCTCTAGTGAGGGAGTTGAGGTAGACCCAAGGAAAACTGATGCGGTAAGAAATTGGCCTAGACCCTTGACCCCGACAGATATTAGGAGTTTGTTGGGTCTAGCAGGCTATTATCGAAGGTTTGTAGAAGGTTTTTCATCCATTGTATCTCCTTTGACTTCTTTGACTTAAAAGGGTAAAACGTCTGAGTGGTCGGAGGCCTGCTAGAAGAGTTTCCAATTATTGAAAGATAGGCTTACTTCCGCTCCGGTGTTACCTTTACCAGAAGGTTCTAAGGGGTTCGTTGTGTATTGTGATACATCCCGCATAGGTTTGGGTTGTGTGCTTATGAAAAATGGGAAGGTGATTGCCTATGCTTCACGGCAACTTAAGGTTCATGAGTGAAATTACCTCACTCATGACCTTGAGTTAGCGGCCGTAGTGTTTGCTTTGAAAATATGAAGACATTACTTGTATGGTGTTCATGTTGATGTTTTCACCGATCATAAGAGTCTTCAATATGTGTTTACTCAAAAAGAGTTGAATCTCCGACAAAGAAGGTGGTTAGAATTGTTGAAAGACTATGATATAAGTGTCCTATATCACCCCGGCAAGGCCAATGTGGTGGCGGACGCTCTAAGCCATATGACTATGGGTAGTGTGTCTCATATTGATGCAGACAAGAAAGATCTAGTGAAAGATGTTCATCGTTTGACTAGATTAGGGGTGCGGTTGGAGAGTTCTCTAAATGGAGGTGCCACGGTTCATCATAGCTCGGAGTCATCATTAGTTGTTGAGGTGAAGTCCAAACAACACCTTGATAAACTATTGATGGAGTTGAAGGAATCGGTTCTTGGCAAGATGAATGAGTCTTTCTCCTTAGGAAGGGATGGTGTGTTTAGGTACCAAGGGAGGTTATGTGTTCCCGATGTTGATGTATTGAGGGGTCGGATCCTTGAGAAAGCCTATGGATCCCACTATTCCATCCATCCGGGTTCTACTAAGATGTATCATGACCTTCGAGAAATATATTGGTAGGAAGGTTTGAAGAAGGACATAGCGTAATTTGTTGCTAAGTGTCCAAATTGCCAACAAGTGAAGGCGGAACATCAAAAACCAAGTGGCTTACTACAAGAGATCCAAATTCCTACTTGGAAGTGGGAAGACATTAATATGGACTTTGTGGTAGGGTTGCCTCGGACTATAGTCTTATGATTCTATATGGGTGATTGTTGATAGATTGACTAAGTCCGCTGATTTTATTCCCGTCAAATCCACGTATTCGGCGGAGGATTATGCGAAGATCTTCATAGATGAGATTGTGTGTCGCCATGGTATTCCGTTATCCATCATTTCGGATCGGGGTGCACAATTCACATCTAGATTTTGGAAGTCTTTTCAAGAAGGTATGGGTACTAAAGTGAAATTGAGTACCGCTTTTCATCCTCAAGCGGATGGTCAAGCGGAACGCACAATTCAAACCCTTGAGGATATGCTTAGAGCTTGCATCATTGATTTTAAGGGAAGTTGGGATAAGCACTTGCCATTGGTGGAGTTTGCGTATAATAATAATTTTCATTCATCCATATCCATGGCCCCCTATGAAGCCTTGTATGGTAGGAGGTGTAGGTCTCCTATAGGATGGTTTGAAGTTGGTTAACCATCGATCTTTGGTCCCGACTTGATTTATAGGACTTTGGAGAATGTGTAATCATAAGGAACAGGTTGCAAACAGCCTATAGTTGACAAAAGTCCTATGCCGACAATAGGAGAAGGGATTTGGAGTTTGAAGAGGGTGACAAGGTGTATTTTAAAATTTCACCTATGAAGGGGGTGGTAAAGTTTGGCAAGAAAGGGAAGTTGAGCCCTCGTTACGTGGGCCCTTATGATATTTTGGAAAGCGTTGGTAAAGTTGCTTATCGCTTAAAACTACCTAACGATTTAGCTTCGGTTCATCCGGTTTTTCGTGTCTCTATGTTGAAGAAGTGTGTCGGGGATCCCGAGTCTATTCTTACGATTAAAGGTCTTGGAGTCAAGGATAATCTCTCTTATGAGGAGGCTCCGGTTCGAATCCTGGATAGGCAAGTGAAAAGGTTGAGGAACAAAGAGGTGGTTTCCGTAAAAGTGTTATGGAAGAACCACCTAGTTGAGGGTGCAACATGGGAGGCCGAGGCCGACATGAAAACCCGTTATCCTCATCTTTTTTATGTTTAAGGTTAGTCATTCTTTCTAATGATATAATTGTGTTAGATATTGTGAATCCTTGATGTTTTGTTGAAGTTTCTTCAAAAATCTTAGTTTTGGAGACTTCACAATGAAGTCACTGTAAGGTGGCCTTAAACAATAATTTGAAATTTGTCTTGCTTCTTGAATATTTGAGTCAAGTCGTGTATTGTGATATAGTGAATCCTTGTGGATGCTATATTAAGCATATTGATAAGATGAACTTTGTGCTAATTAACTTGTGTATCAAATGATTGAGCTCATGCGTGTTGTGAGTAGAAAGTATCTCATGAAGAAACTTTGAGCTTATGTGTGATAAATTGATGTTTTGAAGTGTTTTATTGAAATGATATGATTCATGCTAATTGAGTATTGTGAATTGGTTGAGCTGCTAGTCTTGAGTCTATTCCCTCATTTAAAGAGTGTTTAGTGTCATTCGGGGACGAATGTTCCAAAGGGGTGGATAATGTAACATTTCAAAATCCTAAAGTCATGTGGTAAGACTTAAACATGCTCCTTAAAGTCTAAACCATTGTTACTAGCCAAATTAGGCATTTAGAGAGTCGTTAAAGTGTTTTGGAACCAAAACGTTCAAGAACGTCCATGACGTCCGAAAAGTTGGTTCATGAAAGGGCTAGAGTGTTCTTTAATTTTTACCAAGTTAAATAGTCGGAATTTGAGTAAAAGTTTGTAACAATAGGTGTAACACATAGTGAGGGATGGTTTCATGATGGAAAAGTCAGGGTACGACTCCCCGAGGAACAACCAAGGTCCCTCGAAGAGGACCCTCGTGGCAGGATACCTCGACGGATGGTATGACGAGACGTCATGGGCATGACGTGGCGTCGAGGCCACCGTCGTGCCACCCTTAGTCTCCTGGTCAGGAACCTTTGCCTGCACAATCTCTGACCGAGATGACGGAAGTGCAGGACGGAGGGAGGGCAGTCCGTCACGCCCACGACGGCCCATCGACGGGGTATCATCGTGGAGGGTCTGTCATGTTTTCGGAAGTTAGCCTTTTGTTCAATTATTTTATTAAGTGTATTAGGGGTAATTAGGGGTTAAGGGAAGACTAATTAAGTTGACTTAAGCCCCCTATAAATACCCCAACCCTCATTAGCCTAAAGACAATTCTCTTCCTTATCTCTACTTTCTCTCTCTATTGGAAGACTCCATTGGAGGATAGCTTGGGAGGATCATTGGGGGCTGGTTTAGCACGAAATCACCATCAAAACGTCATCAAACCTTAAGGTATGGGATCTAATTCACCTTTGAGACTCCTTTCCTCAAAGGTGTCCTTCAAAGATTTTCCAAAAGTTGAGTTTCGTATGGGTTTCATTCAATTTCTAATTTGATGTTATGAATTGAGTTGTTCATGTATTCTTTGGGTTATAATGAGTAAATTATCATGTATTCTAACTTGATTATGATGAATTGATGTAGTTTGGTTTAGATTGTGGGTGATGACCCCTAACCCTTAACCCTAGGTATGAGATTGATATGGACTTGGGTTGGAATGATGTAATTGATCTAATTATTGTTTAAATTATCTTTAATGGTTGCTATTGCATTGATCATGAATATATTGTAATGAATGAAAGTTCTTCATTCCTATTTCTTGAGTATTGAATCTAGGGTAAGAATATAGATTTGATATCATGTTACCAAGCTTTGATTTAGTATTG
The DNA here is from genome assembly GCA_016801875.1 of Solanum sitiens. NCBI lineage: Eukaryota > Viridiplantae > Streptophyta > Magnoliopsida > Solanales > Solanaceae > Solanum > Solanum sitiens. The sequence continues at coordinate 1,154,337 of JABWTJ010000291.1, forward strand.
CATTATGGTATAGTGCTTTCTCTTTAATTAGTTCTTATGTTGACTATTGAATTACATTGGTATGATGACCCAAATTGGGTTGATCTATGGGTTGATTGGTAAGGCCCTTATCGGTGAACTATGGAGAAGTATTGGTAAGTCTTGATTGTCCTAATCCTTACTTCAAATTGTAAATAATTGTTATCAAGTGATAATGTTGTGTTGAAGTATACCTTGCTTAAGGTGATAGGTTGGTATGATGATTGAATTGAAATGTTTAGGTTGGTTGTGAGGTTGCCTAGGAGTACATGATATAGGGAAGTTGTTATGTAAACATGTGCCCTATTATGATGATGAATGTACAAGGGCTTGACCCTATTATCTAACTAAGTTGAGATGATTAATAAGTTTAAAGACTTTTCTATAATGGGGACTTAGCTTAGCACCAAGTGAACTTTACAATGGGAGATGATGGCTTTCCTTAGAGGAAGTGTTACCCTATAGTTCCATATTGGATATTGACTCCCCTTTGAGGGATACTCACTTAATGATTCCCATGAGATGTGGCCCCGATTACCAAAAGGTATGTAGAGGGAATACCTTCTCTTAGTTCTTGAACTATGTTGCCACCATAGGATACTAGTTAGTGGATCCACCTAGATAGCTACGTTTATGTTAGGTTCTACCTTGGCCGGTAGACCACCTCTCATTGGTGTAAGGTTTCATGACAACGGATTCCACATTAGCTCATGTGGTCTATGTCGGTTAAGGTAAGAGTTCCCTAAACTAAAATGAATGAATAAGATATAGACTAACCAAAGTAACTTGAGGGGTTTGGCTATAGCTTAGGTAGGGGTATGGTACTCTACCTAAGCCTTGCACTAGTTTGCCTTGATAGGAGCTTTGAGAGGTCAATATTATGCATGTAAGGTAGTGATATAATGTAAATGACTTTGTACGTTAAATAACATGCTTATGAGTACAAGGTTGTTAACTTTGGTTGAAGAAGAATGTTTCATGAAATGGGAGAGTAGGTTAGGTAAGGTTAATTGCTAATTGTGGTCTTGGTAGATTACTTGATTAAGTAATAGACATGGGAATTTACTTGATCATTGCACTTGTGACTTCATGAAGATTATAGTTAGTATGCTTTGCTTTGCTATGCTTCACTCGTATACATGTTTTATAATGATTTTTCTTAAATATCCTTTTCTAATTATATTTGATTGGTAATTGTATATATGGTTCCATACTTAGTACATGTGGAGTACTAACCCCATTCCTTTCCGTTTTCCCAAACATTTTAGGTTCCGGTCGTTGAATCTGCTTCGAGGAGCTTGAAAGCAAGACTTGGATATGTTATCATCCAACTGGTAGGTCCTCACTCTCCCGAGGGCGTTGCCGACATCTTACTCCTATGTTACATAGTTACTATAATTCTGTATTGACTCTATTTCTCGTTTGAGAAGATGTTGTATATAGGCTATATGTGGCTTCTTGTATTGATGTAGGGCTATGCCCAAGATTTATTATCTTTGATAGATGGTTTATGAGATGATACGGTTTTTATGACTATTATGTCTTTTACTTTATAAATGGGTGAAATAAAAGTAGAAGACTATGTAATCTTCGTATATGAACAAGTCTATGTATACTTAATATAAATATGATTATGTGTATGTAGAGGTCTATGTAAACCTCCGAGTAGTTATAGATAAAAAGTTTTAAATTCCTTTACATTTTTTAATCGATGAATGCTATGACGAGGCTAAGGGGCTTGTCTTAGTCCTCAAAGAGGACAACGACGCCGGTTATGTCTAGGGGGTAAACCCGGATGTGACATCCTCACTTTCTTAGGGTGATGCCAATATCAAGCTTATGAAGTTATTTTAGTTTTAAGACTCTTATGTTTTCTCCCTTTTCATTTGAGTACGGATTGTATAGCCTATATGTGTCTCCTTTACCTTGATGTATGGGCTATGCCCAAATTGCTATAATCTTTTTTGATGGTTATGAGATGAGACACTCTTTAAAGACTATGTTCTATTTTATATATACTTATGTACAATAAAAGTAGAAGACTATGTAATATTCCTATACGAAGGGTCTATGTATACTCGATATGAATATATTTTGTGTATGTAATGGTCTATGTAAACCTCCATGTAGAAGTAATGAAAAGTTTTAAATTTTTCTGCATTTTTACCTATGAATGTAATGATGTATGCTAAGAGGCTTGTCTTAGTCCTCAAAGAGGATAACGACGTCAGTTACATCTAGGGGGTGCTTTTTGGATGTGACAAAGTTGGTGTTAGAGCATGAGGTTTAATATCTTTATGTTGATGTCTCTCTCAACCACGTCTATTTAGATTCGTACTCATAATAGTTAAGCGTTCCACTCTTATGAATAGGAATCTATGAGATGCTTAGGAAAATCTCTCTTTCTTGGAAATCCAATATTGTGCCTCTAGAGTATACTTATTGTGTGCTTTCTCCTAAACCTTGTATTTTGTTTATGGGCAATAAATACCAAAAGGAATACGGAACGAAGACTTGAGAAAGAGATTTCCAATGCGGGAGTTCCTCCCAGTGGTAATCAAGCCCCTCCTCTTGAAGAAGATGCTAATGATGAACAAGCTCCGGTGAATCCTCCTCCTTTGACACATGAGAACATAAGGGCCGCTCTCTTCTAAATGGCCCAATCCATAACTTCACAATCCCAATCCATCGATACTCAAGGCCAAGCCATGATGGCCCAAGCTAATCGGAAGGTTGTACCCCAACCAAATCAAAAAGTTGCTACCATGGCCTCCCGTCTAAGGGATTTCACTAAGATGAATCCTCCTATTTTCTATGGGTCCATGGTTGAAGGAGACCCCAAGAGTTCATAGATGAAATCTACAAAATCCTTTATGATATGGGGTTGACTACTAGTGAGAAGGCCGAGTTAGACACTTACCAACTCAAGGATGTGGCTCAAACTTGGTATGTCCAATGGAGGGAAAATAGGCCTCTAAAGGGTGGACCGATGACTTGGGAGATCTTCAAGAAGGCTTTTCTTGATCGGTTCTTTCCTAGGGAGATGAGGGAAGCCAAAGTGGTGGAAATTATCAACCTTCGTCAAGGACGTATGAGTGTGCTTGAATACTCTTTGAAATTCACTAAATTGTCCAAGTATTCTCCTTCTTTGGTTTCCTATCCTAGGGATGAAATGAGTAATTTTATGACGGAGGTGTCGGATGATTTGCAAAAGAAGTGTCATTCGGCTATGATTCATGACAATATGAACATTTATCTTCTTATGGTTCATGCTCGACAAGTGGAAGAGGCAAGGGTTAAGAGAAAGATTAGAGATGCCAAGAGGGCAAGATCTTTTCATGGTGGTTCTTCAAAGGGTAGGCTTCACATCCAAAACAAGCCTAGGATTAAAAACATTTCTCTAATCAAGTTCCATCCAAATTCCCTAAGGCTCGTGATGATAAGGTTCCAAAACCTAGGGCCCAAAAGGGAAGGAGTGGAAACTCAAAAAATGAGAAGCCTACATGTGTCAAGTGTGGAAAGGGTCATCTTGGTGAATGCTTGGTTGGAACGCACAATTACTTTGGTTGTGGCAAGAGTGGCCAAAAGGTTAGGGATTGACCTAATAGGAAGGTTAAAGATAAGGGTGGTCAAGCTGAAGCAAGTGGTTTTAGTGATGATCCTAAGAAGAATCGCTTCTTTGCTCTTCGCTCTAGGGGTGAGCAAGAGACTTCTCCCAATGTGGTGACAGGTATGTTGAAAGTCTTCTCAATTGATGTATATTCTTTACTTGATCCCAGTGCTACCTTGTCAATTGTTACCCCACTTGTAGCTAAAAATTTTGACATTTTACCCGATATCTTGCATGAACCTTTTATAGTGTCTATCCCGGTGGGTGAGTCGATAGTTGAAAAAAGGGTGTATAGAAATTGTCCTATAATGTTGCCTAATAGAGTTTCTTCTGTTTAATTAGTAGAACTTGATATGCTTATTTTTATAACATTTTGGGTATGGATTGGTTGCATGCTTATGTTCCCTATATTGATTGTAGAACGAGGGTGTTGAAGTTTAACTTTTGAAATAAGCCCATTTTAGAGTTGAAGGGAAGAAATTCTATTCCTAGAGGTCATATCATCTCTTGTCTAAAAGCATGCAAGTTGTTTATATCACATAGTAAGAGTCCAAGTTTGAGACTCCAAAATTCCTCCCATTGAGTCCCATAGATCATGTGAGCTAAAATGAAATCTAGTGTCTTCCCCACACCAAAAAGAGGTGGTTCACCGGGTAAAGTGAAACTGAATACTTTCTTGAGCATTTAACCGACATAGATCGTGTGAGCTAACATGAAATCCAAAATATTGCCCACACCGAAAAGAGGTGGTTCACCGGCCAAAGTTAAACCGAATACTTCCTAGCTTTCTTAGGTGGAATCCACTAGCTAGTACCTATGCTGGCGACATAGTTCAAAGACTAGGAGTCATTGGAGACCATGATCCACCTTGGTGGTAGTCTCGTCTCATGAGGATTACATGTGCTTGCACAAGCTCATTGCTAGTCTGTCGGTGCTTAGCTCAGATTTATTATTATACTTTACAACTTTTAGAGTTGACTCATACATTGTGGAAGCTTGCTTCTAGTATGAGGTATGCTTAGCTCAATGGATGACTGGTCATTCCTTTCTTTACTTGATGAATGTGAACTTAATTCTTACATTATCATCATTGTGTGAGTTAGACTTTTCTCACGATTTCTAACACCCTCTTATGTGAGTATCTTTGACATAATTGATTAGGTGCAAGTGAGACTTATTTCACTTCCTTTAACACCAAATTCTGGTCAATTACATAATTCATAAGCCTTTAGTTATTTTATTACTCACCTTATCATGTTCAACGTTATTTGGTAGTCTTGTACCATTCTTTATGAAAGTTATAAGGACTTATTCAATGTGCTATTATGTTCACATTGTTCATTTAGATAGGGTATGTTGGGACTTGTCCCCATCATTGGCATACCCTAAGTTATGAGTTAATTGAGTTAAGATTGGTATGACTTAATCATTAGCCAATTCTATTACACATTTTGGAAATAATATTGCTGGCCAATTTTTTGGCATAAATCAAACTTTGATATTATCACTATCCAAGTCAATTAACTTCATATATATACTACAGTAATCTCATCATTTTAAGCAAGCCTTTGATTTGCCTATAAGAACAATTCAGTGCGTTGATTTGGCATTGAAGATTCATTAACTAATTTTGATTCTCATTCTTATTTCTTCTTGGAAACATAGAATTCCAAACACTTACAAACATATCTATTGTAAACAAACACAGTAATCGAAACCTTCATTCTTTTTAACAGTAAACTGAATTTCATAAACGACTTATAACAATTTCATCTTCTCGAACACAATTAGGCATTACATATTTCTTATCTCATATAAATGATACTCTAATCATATGGATCTAACCTATAGGTCTCATTCGACATTATCAAATCATAGAAACCCACACGTAATGATCAGTTAGCAACACATACCAATAACATGCTCTAGATTTACATTATATATACTACTAGAATCGGAAATAGGGAGAACTAGGGAGATGAACATTCGACAATTTCATTGGGAACAACCCTAGTTTCGGTTTTCTTGAATTCAAAATGTTTGAAAAGCCTCCTGGGAAAGGAATCCAAGATAGAAAACCCATACCTTACTGTAGAATTGAATCTACGAAGATCACCTTGTTCTTTGCAAAAACTTGAAGAATTGTCTTGAAATCGCCTAAGGTTTTTCTTACGTTTGCTCACTGTTTTTCAGTCGTAGGTTTCTACTGGATAAACGTGAGTCTAAGTTTTAGAAACTGAATATTGACTAATTCAAGTTAGGCTAAATAACTTAATTAAATAAATCAATTAGCTAATTACCAAAATGCCCCTCCTAAATTGACTAAAAATAGGAGAGCCGTTGACTTAGCCAAATTCTGAAAATATGCTAAGGGTTTCGGTTTGACCATGAATTTAAATTAATATATTAAGTTGCTAATTTAATTAATTAAGTGACCTAGGGTAATTACTAAAGTACCCCTAAGTCACTAGGACCATAATCAACCCCTTTACACCCTTTCATGGGTGATATCTTCAGGTAGACTTGATCACCTACCTCGAATTCAAGAGCCCTCTTCCTGTTATCAGCATAGGATTTTTGACGACTGTAAGCAGTAGCCAATCTATCCCTGATCATTCTAACCTTTTCCATAGCCTCATGTATGATCTCAGGGCAAAGGATGGAAGACTCTCCTACCTAAAACCACCCAACTGGGGACCTATATCTCCTGCCACAGTGCTTCAAAACGTGCCATCCCAATACTAGAATGGTAGCTATTATTATAAGAGAACTAAATCAGTGGCAAGTGATCATCCCAACTCCCCTTGAAGTCAATAACACATGATCTTAGCATGTCTTCAAGGGTCTGAATGGTACGTTCTGCTTGTCAATCCGTCTGAGGATGAAAAACAGTACTGAGCTTCACCTGTGTACCCAAGCTCTTTTGGAAAGATCTCCAAAAGTGAGAAGTGAACTAGGCTCCCCTATCCGAAATAATAGATAAAGGGATACCATGCCACCTCACTATCTCATCAATATACAGCTTGACATAATCTTCGGCCCTCTAAATAGACTTCACAGGAATGAAGTGAGCAGACTTAGTTATTCTGTCAACAATGACCCAAATGGAATCATACAGTTTCCTGGTCCTGGGAAGACCAACCACAAAGTCCATATTAATAGCCTCCCACTTCCATGTTGGGATCTCAATTGACTGGGTAAGACCTCCAGGCTTAAGGTGTTTGACCTTAACCTGTTAGCAATTAGGGCACTCCTCCACAAACTTAGAAATATCTCGCTTCTTAACTTCCCACCAACAGATCTCTTTGAGATCATGATACATCTTGGTGGAACCTCGATGAATGGAATACCTTGAGCCATGAGCCTCTACAATAATATTAGGTCTCAGATTATCAATATTGGGCACACACAATCTGCCCTGATATCTAAGCACACCATCCCCCCTAGGGAGAATGATTCATTCAGCTTACTCAACACTGAGTCTTTCAACTCCATGAGTACTTTGTCGAGATGCTCTTTAGCTTTAACATCTAAAACAAATGAGGATTCAGAACTTGAATGAACTGAAACACCCCAACTTGGTGTATCTACCAGCCGTTCTAACCTAGTCCATTGGTGTACCTCTTTAACCAGCTCCTTCTCATCATCAATATGAGACACACTACCCATGCTCAATCGGCCACTACATTGGCCTTACCTGGGTGATAGTGGACACTCATGTCATAATCCTTGAGCAGCTCTAGCCATCTTCTCTGACGAAGATTCAATTCTCTCTATGTAAAAACATACTAAAGACTTTTATGGTCAGTAAATACATCAACATGTACACCATATAAAATGTCTCCAAAGTCTTAATGCAAATACCACAGCAGTTAACTCAAGAACATGTGTAGGGTAATTCTTCTCGTGGATTTTCAAATGTCTTGATGCATATGCAATCACCTTGCCATCCTGCATAAGAATACATCCCAAACCTACTCGAGAAGCATCACAGTACACCACATACCCTTCACAACTCCTAGACAATGTGAGAACTGGGCTGAAGTGAGTCGGTCTTTGAGCTCTTGTAAGCTCTTTTCATAAGTTTCAGACCACTCAAACTTCGCCTTTTTCTTTGTTAAAGCTGTCAATGGAGCAGCAATAGCGGAAAAGACCTCAAGAAAACTGCGATAGTAATTAGCCAAACCCAAGAAACTCTGGATGTCTATAGGAGTGAGGGGTCTCAGCCAGTTTTTTACTGACTCAATCTTTCTCGGATCAACCTCTATACTCTGGTCGGACACAACATGACCAAGGATGGTCACTGATCTCAGCCAAAACTCATATTTGCTGAATTTTGCATACAACTAATGTTCCCTGAGTACTTGCAATGTCATTCTCAAATGTTGTTCATGCTCTTCTCTGGTCTCAGAGTATATGAGTATGTCATCTATGAATACTATGACAAAAGAATCAAGGTATTCATGGAAGACCCTATTCATAAGGTCCATAAACGCGGCTGGTGTGTTAGTGAGACCAAATGACATAACAAGAACTCGTAATGACCATACCTAGTATGGAAAGCAGTCTTAGGAATGTACTCTTGTCTCACTATAAGCTGGTGATACCCTGACCGGATATCTATTTTAGAAAAGAAGGTTGAACCTTGGAGCTGATCAAATAGATCATCAATTCTGGGAAGAGGGTATTTGTTCTTTATAGAGAATTTGTTGAGTTGCCGATAATCGATACACATTCTAAGGGTTCCATCCTTTTTCTTAACGAACAACACTGGAGCACCCCATGGGGATATGCTCGGCTGGATGAAGCCCGTAGATCTTTTAAGTGCAACTTCAACTCTTTCAGTTAAGCTGAGCCATTCTATAGGGAGGAATGGAAATTGGTTTGGTGTTGGGATCTAAGTCAACACCACAGTCAATTTCGTGTTCAGGAAGGATTCCTGGTAAATCCTCCGGAAAGACATCTTGAAACTCATTCACTATGGACACAGAGTCTATGGAAGGAAATTCATGTTCTAAGTCATTGACTATGACTAAGTGGTATAAATACACCTTAGATAATAACTTATTGGCTTTAAGATGGGAAACTATTTGGCCTATTGGATTTGAACTACGCCCTTCCCATTCCTGTTCTAACTCATTAGGAAAGTGAAACTTTACTACTCTGTGTAACAATCCTAAAAATGAATAAGATAAATACTTAAGGTGTCAAGAATGCTTGCGATTAGACCGAGGCTCACACAATTTGATACGCGTAGAACCAGACCTCAGAACCCTTACTACGACCAAGCCAAATAACTTGGGGAGTTAGTTGAGCTTGGAAAGGTTGGAACCAACCAAGTAAGGCTCTCGAAAATGAAGATTTAATCGAAGGAGTCTTTACCGGAATTAAAAAGAAGAAAATCTTGAGTTTTGAGGGTCCAGGGTAAAATGGTCTTTTCCAGGCCAAGGGTAATATTGTAATTACCCTAAGGAATTAATTAATTAATTAATTAATTTAATTAAAGAATCAATCCGGGTTGGGTCGACCCGAAGTGATCCATCTCGCAAAGGTGCACCCTACTCGGGTTCGAGCCCCACTAGAAGCAACGAATTGATGATTTAATCATCAATTAAAATATGATTTTGTAAGGGCAAAATGGTCCTTTCACGTATTAGTTGAAATAAATCAGATTTTATTAATTTAATTAAACCCTATTTTGACTAAGTCTTGAATTAGACTCCTAAACCTAAGCTAACACTCTCCTAACACGTCTATCAAACCCTCACACGATCAAACAAACTCTCTCCAAAATATCTCTGCCAAAAATAACGTGAAGAATAGAAAGTTTAACCAAGGTTCTTCACACTTGAAGAACTCACACGAATTTTAAAGAAAAAACAATGTTAATCACACGTTAGGCTTTGGGAGGTTTGTCCGTCGAAGTGGTGTTGACATTAAGAGGGTTGGACGTGATTCTGGAGAAGGTCTGGGCAGCAAATTCACGTTTGAACAAGCAAATTAAGGTATGGGTTTCTTCACTCATGGTACCTTTCCCAAGAGACCCCTTAAGATTCAAGATATTCATTCCAAAAACTAGGGTTTTTCCCCGTTGCATGTCCCTGTCACTAGCTCCCAATGATTCATAGGTTGGGTTTTGTTTGCTGGTAGATTTAGGTATGTGTGGTGTTCTTTTATTGAATGTGAATATGTTTATGTACGTGAAATCACGAGAATGACAAGCAATGTGTGATCGGAAAAAATGATGTGTGTGCGTGCACGTTGGCAATGAACTTTGGCAGTGAACTTACTCACTGTTAGAAGTATGAATTAACATGTTCATTCTTTGTATTTTATGTGTAAATTGTGTACACAATGTGATGTTCATTGTAATGAAATATGGTTGATTGAATAACAATCTTTTAGCCAAATAAATCTATGAAAGATGCGCCTAAAAATGTGTTAAGATGATTTATGAATGCACCCTATGAATCATGTGAAAACCTTGATAAAAACGAATTGAAAATAACCAAAATTTCCAGCAACTATGCAAGGTTAAATTAGACTAAAGTTAATAAAGAAAATCTGGAAATTAATATATTTTAAAGAGGTGAGACCACTAGGATTCGAACCTGTGACCTCACCCTTTGGCTACTGAAATTCGCGAGAAAGGAAAAAGAAAAGGGGGCTGGGGGAATCGAACTCGCGTCTGCTGGGTTAGTAAGAAGAGAACAAGAATTAAAATAAATAAATGGGAGGCGTGGGAATCGAACCCACAACCTCCAGGTAGCGAGTTAAAGAAGAGAAAAATAAAGAAAAGAATATGTGAGGCGTGGGAATCGAACCCACGACCTCAAGGCTGGAAAGGAGAAGGTGAAATTAATTAAGAAAAACAAAGTGAGGCTGTGGGGGCTCGATCCCACAACCTCACTGCCAAACGCCTAACTTAGAGGATTTTTAATTAAAAATAAAGATAGGAGGCTGTGGGGGTTCGAACCCACAACCTCACAGCCTAGAGAAATTAAAACTAAAATAAGGAGGCTGTGGGGGGGTTCGAACCCACAACCTCCCAATGCTCTAGCGAATTTAAATTAAATTAAGGAGGCTGTGGGGGTTCGAACCCACAACCTCCCTATTCCAGCGAAAATTTAAGAATAATAAAAGCGGCTGTGGGGGTTTGATCCCACAACCTCTTGGTTTAGGCGAGATTGGGCAATATGATGTTAATGAAAAATAAAAAAGCGGTTGTGGGCGTTCGAGCCCACAACCCTTCGGCCAAACGAACGGAAAAACCAAGTAGAAAATTAAATATACAATGTTAATGTTGGGGTTCAATTTAGAGTCCCAATGTCATGGAGATTAAAAATAAAATCAATGAAAAATGTAAATGTTATCCAAGTGATTCGAACTTTGGTTTCTTTGCCAAAACTTCCGTATTGATACATAAGTCATACGTGAATAAAATATCCATGAATAATGCCACCTACTTAGATCGAAATAAAGATCTTAGCATATATACAAGATACATAAGTCTTGTAGTACATAATCTTAGGAAAGTGTGAATCACTTAACGAATTATGAATGAAGCCTCATGGTTTGTGTGTGTAGACTCATAAGTCTAGCATACGTTTTAAAGAAGTGAACCTAAGATGTATGTAATGAAATGATGTAACCCTAGAAGGGTTAAGTATGAGTGTGAAACACAATAAATGGTCAAGTGCATTGGCATACGATGAAAATGATTATTATCTAATGAAATGACGAAAACCTAGAAGGGTTAAGTAAGGGTGTGAAACACACAAATGTCCAAGTATATTGGCATATGATGAAATGAACATTCACGTAAAATGGGGTGAGTAATTATGAAGAGCAAATGTGCTAATGTTAATGAATGTGGTGACAACATGATATGAGGCTAATGTAAAAGATGAGAACAATCTCAAATGAGCCTAAGTATATGTTACCAAAACATACTCACCTATGAGAGTGTAAAGTTAATGAAGAGACCAGTATCTATGAACACTCTAATGAAAGTATTGAGATTAACACACTTAATACTAATGATGAGATGAGAAATCATCTAATGAGCTATGATGTCCTCATACTAGAAGCCAGCTTCCATGACGTATGAGTTTAATGTAATGGAACTTTATACTGAGCACCGATAGACTACCTATGAGCGGTGATGCCTTCTTTAGGGAAGGGCGGAGGTTCACGTAACTCTCATGAGATGAGACTATCTGGCTTGCCGAGTATGGGTCTCCTTATATCTCCTGGTCTTCGAACCTATACTACCAATATAGGGATCTGGCGGGGTCAAATTCCCATGTACGCTAGCATGTTTTTTGGGTCACTTTGGCCGGTGATTCCACATCTTTTCGGTGTAGGGGAGACACTGGATTTCATGATGCTCACATGATCTATGTCGGTTAAAGTTAAAGTTCCCAATGAATGAATGGGGCCAGCCTCAAATAATGCACATAATGAAATGAACGATACCAAAGATGTTAGGATAGGATAATCGAGAGGTGAGCTAGAATCAATTAATGACACTAGGTTATTCTTGATCACTGCACAGCAAACCCGATGAAAGTCTTAAACTACATCCTAGGTATAACTGGTGTTCACACTAGCCTATGAAAGAAATGAAATGAAGTACGTATGAATGAATGAAGCAGACTCTGTGTTTGCTAATGAAAACTCCCTAGTTGAGGTCCCATATGTTGAGCCCTCATTTTGGAAAGTCTTAATGTCAAGTCCATGATTCCAAGGTCTCATGGCATATGAATGAATGATACGGAAGAAGCTATGTGCTATATGTTATGTTCTATGATATGTGCTATATGTATGATGTTATGTGTTGTGTGTGTAATTTGATAACTATGATGATGCATGTTACTCTCATGGCATGACTTTTCCAATCCAAATTTGGAAAGCTTACTGACTTTCCTAATCAAAATTTGGAAAGTTCAATAACTTTCCTAATCTCAATTTGGCAAGTCCACTGACTTGACTTCCCATAATAATGTTGTTAGGGAAGAGCTATCTTTTCTCATGCATATCCTTGGTGTGTGCTTGCATATACCCATACTTAGTACAAGTGTGTACTAAACCTATACAAACTATACTATTTTAGGTGCAGGCACAGGTGGACGATAGGGCTACAGGATCATTGTTGCAGTTATCCGGACATCCAACATTCATCCGGAGTTGATAGGTCCTCATGCTTTCAAGGATGCTACTGTTTCATATTCTAGCTTAGTTTTAGAGTTGAGCTAGTTGATCATGTTCCACTAGCGTTTCTTTCCTGTTTTTATTCAGACTATCTATTGGTGCCATTTTGGAAATTATTTACTTTATAAGAATTGAACTATTTCTTTCAGTTGCTTATATCTTAATGTTAGATGGTTGATGGTGAACAATTATGAAATGATGAGAATGTTTAATAAGTTTGTTAAGAAACAAAAAAAAAAAGTTTCAAATTGTCCGCTAAAATTAACCTATGTAAAGTAAGAATGACTTAAGTAGGCTTGTCTGTGACCTCTGAGAGGTCAACGACGCCGGTCTTGTCTGGGGTCTAGATTCTAGTCGTGACACTCTGTTCAGCAGTCTATGGTAGCATAGCATTTATGGAGCCAATCCATACCCAAAATTATATCAAAGTCAATCTTGGTTAATTCTATTAGGTCAGCATAAGTAACTCTATCAAGAACAGTTATTGGGCAATCCCTATATACTCTTTCAGCTTTAATGCTGTCTCCTATGGGAGTACTAACTAGAAAAGGTTCATGCAAGATCTCAGGAAGCAAGTCAAATTTACTAGATACTAAAGTAGTAACAAAAGAAAAGGTGAATCCTAGATCTAACAATGCATACCCAGGAAAAGTAAAGACAAGCAAGTTACCAGTGACCACATCAGTTGACTTCTCCTGCTCCTCTTTACCTTTCAAAGCATAGAACTTGTTCCTCTTGGGAGGCTTGGCTGCAGCAGTAGGATTAGGCCGAGGCTGAGTATATGCCTTGGCCTGATTCTTCACATATGGGCAGTCCCTTACCATATGCCCACTCTTGCCGCACCCATAGCAGGCATTATAACTTACCATGCGCTCACCTCCATGCGAACGGCCACACTTACCACATGGCTTTCTGTCACACTGGGCATTTCTATCATTTCCCTTCTTGCGAAGACCAGATCTTGAGTGTGGCGCCTTAGACCACTAGGCCATCCTAATTCTTGTGTTCATTTTCCCACAAGAAGGAAGTTAGACGCTAGAATGACACAAAATATCAAAACTCTACACAACACGATAAAGAGTAGAAGAAGGGAAAATTCCTAACATCACTAAGTCTCTAAGTCATGGTTGTGGTGCACTTCAAAAACCATAAGCTAGAAACTACGCAACGTCGTTGTTTTGAGCCTTAGTTCCTCGGTAATTTAACCTCATGCTCTGATACCAAGTTTGTCACACACGGATCCTAGATCCCAGATGAGAACGGTGTCGTTAACCTCTTAGAGGTCGCAGACAAGCCTTTTCTTAGCATTCATCACAATCATACAGTTAAATTTAGCGGAAAATTTAAAACTTTAGGGAAGAGTACTTAGACTTAATAAAACTGCATAAGTGTAATATAATAACAGCTCAAACTAAACAAACAACTATCAATATATTAAACAATTCAAATAAAGAATCATAATATTAGTAGTAGTTGCCAAACCGGCCTTAATACAAAAGCTTGAACGAATGTTTGAAAGGAAACACTAGGGACAACATCCATTAGCTATGTCTAATATGGTAAAGCTAGGAAGCGTAGGCATCCTCGAACTCAAGGAGACCTACCAAAGTCTGGAGGTACTAGTCCAAACAGTTTCAAACGATCTTCAATCTTCTTCAAGGACCTGCACCTAAAAAAGTAGTATTTTTTTATGGGTTAGTACACACTTGTAATAAGTATGGGTGTATGCACATAAACAAATAAGGACTATGCATTATCAAGGAAAGCTCTCCCTATAGCAACATGCCATTTTTTGAAAGTGAAGTCACTTCACTTTCCTAATTCGTTATTTATGAATCATGCTATGAATATGACATATTTTCATGCATTTAAAGCACATAACTCATTTTCTATATGATCATAATACCTTGGAATCATGAACATTTTTGCTCAAGCAAAATTAATATTTTTGCGCCCCTTAGGCCGAGAGCTCCCTCTCTCTGACTTAGTTTATTTTTTAGTCTTTTCTTCTTTTTGTTGTGTAGTTCAATGATATCCTTTGATGCTATGTTTTCATTATGAGTGCAATGATTCATTGTAGTCCCTTACCTATAATGAATCAAGTAAGTAATCCAAAAGACTAAGGAAATGATTTGACTACCTTACTCACAAGTTATTCTTTTCATTCTTGTTAAATTGGGCATGAAGTCTTTATAAGCCAATCTTTATTGGCTATGCCCATTCTTTGATTATTTTCATAATATATAGATACTGGGGAATATATTTTTACTCTAATTGATGAGTCATTAAGTTTTCTCCCTTTATTAGCATAAACCAATAACTGTTAAAACTTCATTCTTATCAAACACTGATGATTTGACATTCTTATGCTTTTGCTTACTTAGTTCACTTTGAACTTACATTTCTTCTTCTTTGATCTGTTGTTCACTTTGAACATGCTACTTTCTTTCTTTCTTACTTTCTTAAAGAAATCTTTAGCATTTAACCGACATAGATCATGTGAGCTAAAATTAAATCCAGTGTCTTCCCCACACCAAAAAGATGTGGTTCACCGGCTAAAGTGAAACCGAATACTTTCTTGAGCATTTAACCAACATAGATCTTGTGAGCTAACATGAAATCCAATGTCTTGCCCACACCGAAAAGAGGTGGTTCACCGGCCAAAGTGAAATCAAATACTTCCTGGCTTTCTTAGGTGGAATCCACTAGCTAGTACCTATGCTAGCGACATAGTTCAAAGGCTAGGAGACATTGGAGACCCTGATCCACCTTGGTGGTAGTCTCGTCTCATGAGGCTTACATGTGCTTGCATAAGCTCATTGCTAGTCTATCGGTGCTTAGCTCAGATTTATTATACTTTACAACCTTTAGAGTTGACTCATACATTGTGGAAGCTTGCTTCTAGTATGAGGTATGCTTAGCTCAATGGATGACTGGTCAGACCTTTCTTTACTTGATGAATGTGAACTTAATTCTTACATTATCATCATGGTGTGAGTGAGACTTTTCTCACGATTTTGAACACCCTCTTATGTGAGTATCTTTGACATAATTGATTAGGTGCTAGTGAGACTTGTCTCACTTACTTTAACACCCCATTCTGGTCAATTACATAAATCATAAGACTTTAGTTATTTCATTACTCACCTTATCTTGTTCAACCACTACAAGAAAAACAGTTTGTTAAGACCAACATTTAGAGACGAGCTAGTAATCTCTTCTCTAATGATATATGTATTGGGACGATATTATATTTTGGTCCTTATTAAGATAGTTTATAGGGAAGATACTAAATCCGGTCCCTAAAAAACTTATTGGCTGGTCCCAAATTGTAATTGAATTTTCTTAGCGGGAATCACTTCCACCAAAATTTAAAATTGAAGTATTAAAAAATAAATTTATTATTTATTTTAACCAAACTTTAGGCGGCAAATGTTTTTTCAATAGCCAAAAAAAGACCAGCTCCTTTTTTTAGAAAATTAGTAAACGATGGAAAAGGAATAGTCTTTTCTTGAATAAGTTGGGCGCAACCCTAGCTTTCTTCAAATCATCGCCTCATCAAAAAGACTGCTTCGACTATTTGCACGCCTCAATCTCAACGCGCAACGTCTTCTTCATTGTTTAGTTGTTGCAAAGAGTTGCTAAAAAACTGAACTCCAGGTTTGTTTCCTTTTCTTAATCGAGTTGCTTGTTTCTTCCATAGATTGATTGGTGCATTTTTTTCTTATTTTATTCAAGTTAGTCTTCTTGTTCTTCCTATTTTCTAACGTAATAGGTTAAAAGTTTCATAATATGCTCTATTTTCTTCCTTAGAATCAGTAAAAGATTAATATTGGGTTGAGCTTTCTAATAGTTGACTCGATTTTTCCGATGAATTTTCAGAGCACCTATGTCTTCTTCTTCAATTTTGATATTTTAGAGGTGTTGATGAATTGAATGAGGGGGAATATTTGAACATTCTAGGAACATCCTCTTGTATTTTAAATATTTTTGGTGCACCCTTGAAATTTTATGTACGTATAGATGATTGTATGTCTTTTGTAAAAAATCATGTTTGATGTTGATTCTCTGGTTGAATTTCCTGTACTAAGCTACCTCCACTATTGATAATTTATTTACCTTAATAAAAAGGGGGGAAAAAAGTGATAAGGGTGAATGTATATAGCCAGAGAGGAAGAAGAAAATAATAAAAAGTTGTTGTAATGACTAGTTATATTTTCTATTGAGAGTTGTTGTTAGTAGTACACAAGTTGAATGGTCTAATAAATCAATCAAGGGTGATCAATCCCAAATCAGTTGGGCTGGGTTGGTCGGCTATATGAATCCTGGGTATATATTATGTAGAGAGTATATTTAATCGGTTAACTTTGTGTTGCCTTTAGGTAAGGCAAACATAAAGTGAGAATTCTACTTTATGTGCTTATATTGTTCACTATGCAGTTCCAATAGCTAGCAACTCTTTGTTTCTGCTAAAATTTCACTCGAATATTTTGTTTGTTGAAAGTTCCATTTATCACTACTTAGAATATATTATTACATTAGAAAATCAATTTTTTGAATGCCTATTTAATGAGCAAAGGAAAAGATGAAAATCTGGTCTTATTTGTTGTATCTCAAGATAAGAAGACACGTGACTCCTAACATATGTCCATGTATATTTTGATCTTGTACCAAATCAGTACAAAAATATATTGTTCATGCTTTTCTGGTGGCTTTTGAAGCTTGGAGATTAACTCTTTTGGTGTTACTTGTATAGTAATGGGTGCCCCAAAGAAAGAATAATGAAACAATCTCTGGGCTCTTTTCTTGAGCAATTCATCAGCACCTTCGATGGATTTTTTTTGTTGTTTTATTCAAGTTAGTCATCTTCTTCTTCCTCTTTTCTAACATGAAATAGGTTAAACCTTTCATAATCTGCTATGTTTTCTTATTTGTCTGTAAAAGATTATTCGGTTGAACATTCTAATATAGTTCACTCTATTTAATTGTTTTCTTGTTTCTTGATCATCAATATTGGATAAGAAAATCTGGTATGTTTTCTTATTATCCGTAAAAGATTATTGGGTTAGGCATTCTAATATAGTTGACTCGATTTTGTTGTTTTCTTGTTTCTTGATCATCAGTATTGAACAATCATCAGCATTGAACAGAGCTCTTGTTGAACATGAAAAATCTCTCTATCTGATGATTGTATTATCCATCTATATTGGACAACATATGCAACTAATAAAAATTGACCTCCACAGAAAACAATACCCTCATCTTTCTTTCAAGCATGGGACAGTAAGTTATGAGTTGAACCAAGCGAAATACCTCTAATAAAAATCTTCAGCAGCCTTCTCCGCTGCATATAGCCTGACAGCGACCATCTTTTTCTCTACCACCCTCTTATTTTAACCTTGTATCTTCTCCAAACAATCGATATCCTCCCTTTTAAGTTCATCAATTTCTTCCGTGAATCTTCAGAACCATGTTCTCCAACCGAGGCTTCACAACATTCTCCAAGGCGTTGACCCTCCGATTTGATAGTATATTGTATTTGAAAATCCTAATTATTTTGCGAATAACATATATTTGCATAATCACAATGTTTGTGTTGTTATTGACCATTACCTTTTCAACTAAGTAACAATATATCCAACTTTTTAATTTATTTTGTGGATCTTATTTTGTGTAAGGATTGATTCTAGTCGCCTTTAAAAAATATATAATTCTTGAAGTCCTATAGTCCTCCATAAAGCTTGACGTATAGTCTATAATTTACCTCTTTTCATGTATATATATAAAATAGTTAGTGACTTTTATTTTTTTTACAGTTGTTCCCTTGTTTCATGTATATATAGCTATCATATTCAATGTCCTTGTAGAATTACGTCATGCTTACAGGAACTTGAATTATTTGACCAGTGTTGTCTATAGTTGCACACAAAATTAGTGGTTGTTTGGAGAATAGTTGGAGTCAAACTTGAACTGTTAAAATCTTCAAACAAAGTAGGTTAGAGGACGAAATGAGTTGAGGTGAGGTGACGAGATAGGACGAGGTGAGACGAGAAACTGATGTATTGCCTTGTAATAAAAATAAAAGGCGCAACAATTAGAACATAGTTTAATTTTTTATTCTGCTGCAACATTGCTGTCAGCTGCTCTGTTTTAACATTTTCTGCCGACATGTTGTTACTCCAGCTCGCCTTTTATGTTATACAGTTAGTTCGTTTGTTTCTAGTTCCTTCCAATATTGTTAAGCTGTGGTTTCTAAAAATATATGTTGGATTCTTGTCTATAAATATATGCAAAATTAGTTACTGCTTAGAGAATAGTTAGAGTTAAAATTAGATACTGCTTAGAGGCGCAATATTTAGAACTTATATTTTACATTATTTTCTGCTCTGCTGCGTTCAGTTTTTGTGTTTTAACGTTTGTTGTCAACATATTGTTATTCCAGCTCGCCTTTTATGTTATTCACTTAGTCAGTTTGATCCGATTTCCTTCCAAAGATTGTTAAGTTGTGGTTTCTAATATGTTGGATTCATATCTATAAATATCTGCAAAAACATTTACTGCTTAAAGAATAGTTAGAATTAAAATTAGCTACTGCTTAGAGGCGCAACATTTAGAACTTATTAATACATTAATTTTATGTTCTACTGCGATCAGCTGCTTTGTTTTAATCTATTCTGCCAACATGTTGTTACTCCAGCTCGTCTTTTATATTATTCATTCAGTCCGTTTGAAATTAACTCAGCAAAAATACTACAGTCTACCTGATTTTGCTCTCTGCGACTATGGTTGATCCATAGGTTCTCCATCCTTTGGAGCAGCTGTCTGCATTCAAAAATTATGTTAGTGTACGGATCACGACCTTTGTGAATTAGGTGCACTATTTCTGCTGAGTCAGTGTCACTTTGCTGATTGGAGATATTTCGTAGAGCTGCCACTTTTAGTCCTATTACTACAGTTCTATGACCTCTATTTGCACCCAACAATACTACTCCTACTGGTCTATAGTTGAATGCAAAGTTAGTGATTGTTTAGATAATAGTTGGAGTTACATTTGAACTTTAAATTTATTTAAACAAAGTAAGTTAGATGAGGAGACGAGTCGAGGAGAGGTGACGAGACAAGACGATATGAGTCAAGAGACTCATGCATTGCCTTCAAATAGAAATAAGAAGGCATAACATTTAGAGCATAGTACATTAATTTCTGAATTAACAACAACTGTACATATATTTTATGCTGACTCTATTTTATTTTTCTACACAAGTTCATAACGACATAAATTTTGTTTTGAAATTTTCTACTATGCTGCAACAATGTCACTGTTAGCTATCATGTTTTAATGGTTTCTGGCGAGATGTTATTAATCTAGCTCATCTTTTATACTAATTCGTTCCATTTGCGTATGTGATCTACCTAATGTTGTTTAGTTGTGGTTCTTCAAAATAGATGTTGGATTCTTGGCTAATGAATCTCAAAGTTTTCTAATAAAATTTTCTTATTTATTGCAGCTTCTGCTGATGTTTCAGATATCACTTGCAATGACAGAAATTTTTAAGTTTTCTGCCACACTTTTGTTCATTCTTCAATGAAGATGAAAGTTTAGAAGATGCACTAACTCATTATTAGTAATTTGCTATGAATGTTTTGCAAAACTGTGGATGTTATACAAGTGTTCTTGTAAAACATATATCGAAACTAACATTATTGGATGTTAACCAATTTATTGTAATCAATCGCACTGTTATCTTTATCTTCCTACGCCCTTTCACTATATGATCTTTTTCTATTCATATTTTTAGTAGTTCATATTTTGGTATTTGTTGATGAATTTAGATTCTTGTGATATTAATGGCTCTAGGATGGAATGTGGTTGGTTAGAGAACACAATTATTTATCGTCTCTAATGGTCAATCTAGGACAAAAGTTGCTGCTCGTCTCTAATGTATAATCTAGGACCAGAATTTTTAATCATTTTAAAACTACTCTTGGACCAGTTTGTTAAGGTCGTAACAGCTATTCTAGGACCAGACTTTTGATGGTCTCTAATGCTATTTTAGGACCAGGTCACACTCGTCTTTAAAACTCTATTACGACTACATTGTGTATAGTCACAAAAGAGGTTTAACGACATGAATACGATGATATACAGACCAGGTATATAGTCCCTAAAAGCATCTCACGACCAGTGTTTTGGCTAGTCGCAAAACCATTTAGGGATGAGTTTTTTAACTCGTCCTTAGTTACTAGTAGCGACTATAGTTTCTAGGACGAGTGACGACCACGTTTTTTCTGGTCTCAGTTGCGCATTTGGGACCAGATTGGCACTTTTAGGGACTAGATTTCCCTTCCTTAAAGACTGTTTTTCTTGTAGTGAACGTTATTTGGTAGTCTTGTACCATTTTTTATGAAAGTTATAAGGACGTATTCAATGTGCTATTGTGTTCAAATTGTTCATTTAGATAAGGTATGTTGGGACTTGTCCCAATCATTGGCATACCCTAAGTTATGAGTTCATTGAGTTAAGATTGGTATGACTTAATCATTCACCAATTCTATTACATATTTTGGAAATAATATTGCTGGCCAATTTATTGGCATAAATCAAACTTTGATATTATCACTAGCCAAGTCAATTAACTTCATGTATTCTATAGTAATCTCATCATTTTAAGCAAGCCAACTTTTAGCCTTTGATTAGCCTATAAAAACAATTCAGTGCGTTGACTTGGCATTGAAGATTCATTGACTAGATTTGATTCTCATTCTTATTTCTTCTTGGAAACATTGCATTCCAAACACTTAAAAACATATCTACTGTAAACACACAGAGTAATCGAAACCTTCATTATTTTCAACAGTAAACAGAATTTCATAAACGACTTATAACAATTTCATCTTCTCGAACACAATTAGGCATTACATATTTCTTATCTCATGTAAAGGATACTCTAATCATACGGATCTAACCTATAGGCCTCATTCGACATTATCAAATCACAGAAACCCACACATAATGATCAGTTAGCACCACATACCAACAACATACTCAAGATTTACACTATACATACTACTAGAATCGGAAATAGGGAGAACTAGAGAGATGAACATTTGACAATTTCATTGGGAACAACCCTAGTTTTGGTTTTCTTGAATTCAAAACGTTTGAAAAGCCTCCTGGCAAAAGGAATACAAGAGAGAAAACCCATACCTTACTGTAGAATTAAATCTACGAAGATCACCCTGTTCTTTGCACGAAAACCTTGAAGAATTTCCTTGAAATCGCCTAAGTTTTTTTTTACTTTTGCTCACTGTTTGTCAGTCATATGTTTCTACTCGATAAACGTGAGTCTAAGTCTTAGGAACTGAATATTGACTAATTCAACTTAGGCTAAATAATTTAATTAAATAAATACATTATCTAATTACCAAAATGCCCCTCCTAAATTGACTAAAAATAGGAGAGCATTTGACTTAGCCAAATTTTGAAAAATTGCTAAGGGTCTCGGTTTGACTATGAATTTAAATTAATTAATTAAGTTGCTAATTTAATTAATTAAGTGACCTAGGGTAATAACTAAAGTACCCCTAAGTCACCAGGACCATAATCAACCCCTTTGGACCATCCTAGGTTAGGTACTAGGATGTTTCTTTAGTTAGTTATTCGGCTAGTGTCACCCGGTTATGTCTTAGGATGTCGGGTACAATAGTTAGTTCATTTTAGTTAGTCCTAGGTTAGTTAGCTAGTTAGGTAAGTTAGTTAGAGCCTAGGATTGGTTAGGAAGCTCGTCCCCAAGTGGCTTGTCCCGACTCGTGCCGATCCCCTAACCGAATTGGTTGGGCTTGGTCTCTCGGACGGTAGCACATGTGTTTATGTGCACTTTCCTAACCGTGCACTCTGTAGTTGCACTTGCAAAGTTCATTTATTGTCCCCAAGAATCCTCACTATGTCCGTGGGCAATGCTTAATCTGCATGATCATTTTAAATGATCATATGCTATGGTACCTACGCTTAACACTTGGATGCCATGTACCTAATGTATGTAAAATATTAGAATTTTAGCTTAGGGTCTTCATTGCACGTACAACTAAACAAGCTTGGATTGTATTTTAAGTTACTTGTGTATACATAGAAATTGGCTAACACCCTTAAGTCAATATTCTCTAACATGCCCAATATTACTCAATATTGGGCATTGGGATGCCTATGTACCCCAATACATATTCTTAAAACCTAATAGACTCTTCACTAGACAAGTACATTTTTTGGAATATTACAGATATATGGGCTATGCCTAAATTGCTATAATCTTGTTAGATGATTATGAGATGATTCACTCGTTAAAGACAATGTTCTATCATATATATACTTATGTACAATAAAAGTAGAAGACTATGTAATCATCCTATACGAAGGGTCTATGTATACTCAATATGAATATATTATGTGTATGTAGAGGTCTATGTTTCCCGCATTTTTACCTATGAATGTAATTATGTATGCTAAGAGGCTAGTCTTAGTCCTCAAAGAGGACGACGATGTCGACTACATCTAGGGGGTGCTCCCCGGATGTGACACATGGTCCCATACCCTTGCCCATACTACTATACCTATCAAGTCATCCTAGTTAGGGAAACACATATCATACTTTCATAGACATAAGCTTAACATGCATAGTAGTAGACACTAGTGAATATGAGTACAACCTTTCATTAGACACTATGAACATGTACTACATTGTAAGCATGAATTTAGAGTGAGGGTGTGTGTAAATTGGTCAACATGATCAAATATTGGATATCAACAAAACATTGAGGCAGCCACCCTCTTAAGACCATATTACACTTTCAAGTATAGACCACACAACACAATTTACAATAGGAGACAAGTCAACTTCATATTACACTTAAGACTCCTAACTTTTGCTATTCATGCATTCACATAGGGGTGCATAGGTATGGTATTATTAGCCATTTTAACTCATCAATGGCAGCACCTACACTTTACCCTAACAAAGATATACACATGCTTATGCAATAGCCATACAACGTAGATCACAACAAAAATAGGAAAGTATGCATAATCTTCACATAGTGTGATCATCATAACCACATATTCATATATTCATCAATTTGGCTTCAAGGCCATAATCAACACATATATAGGTTGACAAGAAGTAAAAACTGCCACCATAAGTGGACCATTCCACACAGTGCTATACAAGGCTTCATCAATTAACAATACTATAGAAAAGTAGAGGAGAAGAGTAGACCTTACCAATTCATCAACCCTTTTGATCAACATTGATCAATACACCCTTTTTATCAATAATACATGTATATGGAAGTATATTAATGTACTTTAATCGTGAAAGAAACCATGTACACGTCATTACAAGATCATGATACAACTAGTACAAAACATCACCAGTATTCTAGAGAATAGATAGACATAGATCATCAACCAATTTCCCTAGTCTTGATCATTAATAAAAATTCATCAATAATGTACATGTAGGGAAGTAGCTAATGAAATCATATCCTAAACGATATCCTACTACAATTGCCAATAAACTCGAGATCACTATAAGCATGCTTCATATTAGGAATTCATGCAAGATAAATTTACATAGGTTAATCCTATTCAAACTATCATGCATTGATCCACATTGGATCCATTACATATAATTCATAATCACATTACATCATAGGAAGTAGCTAACCATAACTTTAACATAATTGAATCTCACAATAAGCATGCTAGAATCATCAATCTATAGGCTAAAACATGTAGGTCAATCCTTATCAAGATTCCTTTCTTTGATAACCAAGGGTTCATACCCACAATTCACCAATAACATAAATATAAGTCAGTAGCTACAATTAACTTTACATAAATGAATCCTATATACATGTACTATAGACTCGATCTTACAATGAAGTCTATACTCTAACCATCAATAGAATATAGAGATCAAGTATTCAATTCATCAATGTACATGGATACAATATCACATAATTCACCATCAATATACATAATAAACAGTATACATAAGCTATTCAACGTAATAGAATCACAATTCAATTAATAACAAGCCATGATCACAATGCCCATGTAGAGGCTAAATCAAGTTTGGTAATGGACATGGGTTTACAATGCAATTGGATTAAATTTCACGCTAAAACCAATACATTATCATAAATTCATCATGATTAAGCCATTAAAAACATTTTTAGAAAGAACCCATGGTTAGATTGAAGAAGGAGAAGTTTGATCATGAAATTTCTCTTGAAACTTTGAGATTAACTCTCTAGATGGAAGGATAACTAGAGATGAAGGATCACCATACCTGTATCTAGAAGGAAACCTCTAAAACTTGATGAAGAATCCATGGAAATCCAAGCTACAAGTTGTTCTTGAGCTTCACCATCAATGGAGGTTTCTAGGGATAATATTTTTTGATGGAAAGTCTAATTTGTGTGAATGGGATTGGGAATGTGTTGATCACGTTTTTGATCACTTAAATAAACCAAAAAATCACCAAATACACCATGTAGGGTCAGGTTAGCACGTGGGGTGAATTTCCCATTCACCTCTTTAATGAAACAGTGTGCAGGCAGCCTGTTACAGCCTGCACCAACGACCACAATCGATGCCCAGTAGGTCCATCGACGGGCCGTCTGTGGCTTCCGTCGATTGGATCCTGGGCTGTTCTTTGGTTGAGCCTTGTCCAGGATAATTTTTAATCAATGAGACATTGATTGACGGGCCGTTTTTCAACAAACAAGGCGTCGTTTGGTTTAGTCGATTGACACTGCCAAGGCAGTGTCTCGACAGCCTTTGGGTCCTTCTTGTTGGCCCTTTTGCGGGGCCCTTGGAAAGTCATATCCGGTAGTTTCCAACGTAAATATAAACATTAACAAGTCAAGGACCTTCCACATCAGTTTTACCCAGAACAATTACATTAAACACGTCCAAACATACTAGGCAACATCAAGACATACTTGAACGTCTCAAGGGAAACTTTCGAACGTCTTAGACATTCTTGGACGTTTGACCTGCAAACTTCATGAAACTCCATATACTTCCTATAAACCTCATTATAAATATATTTAGGACTTCATAAGCTCATGACACACTCAAAAACACGTAAAATCATCTAAGGCCCTATTGGCGACTAGTCGTCGAACGTCTTGGTCTTCTATTGACGTTTGACTTCTAAATCACCTCAAACTGTACATACTTCCTCAATACCGTATTATAAACTATTTAGGACCTTATACCCTTAGGACGAGCATTTTAGGCTCTAGACACCCTAACTCATTTTGGGGGTCTTACATAAAGTCAACATAAGCATAATATTTACTTTATGAGATCATTATAACATAAGAACATCCTTCTAGGACTTCCCCCAAATCCAACTAGTGCAATTCAAAGGTAGAGTCCCATACCCCTACCTAGACTAAGCCAACCTCTCAAGTCACCCTATCTAGAGTTCACATCATTACATCATATTACTTTCGGGAACATTTTCCTTAACCGACACAGACCACAAGAGCTAAGTGTGGAATCCGGTGTTGTAAAACCTTACACAGATGGAAGGTGCTCTACCGGCAAAAGTAGAGCCAAACATAAATGTAGCTTTCTTGGTGGATCCACTAGCTAGTCTTTCTGTGGTGGCAACATAGTTCTAGAACTAGTAAATATGTATTGAACCCTCTACATACCAATAGCATTGGAGCCTCATCTCATGGGAATCCATTGGGTGAGTGTCCCTCATAGGGGAGTCAACACCTCATATGGAACTATAGGGTGAATCTTCATCTATGGGAAGCCAACACCTCCCATTGTCGGGTTCACTCGGTGCTAAGCTAAGTCCCTTTTGAAATGTATCTCTTTAACAATCATCACTTAGTTTAAGCCATAGGGGCTATCCCTTGTATAATCATAGTCCTTTAGCTCAATAGGTATTGCATGAGAATATCCTTTCATGGCAACCCTCACATGTGGGATTAGCATATCATCATCATCATTTCATAGCAAGGCACATAGGAAAGTCATCACCAACCTTATATCATTTCATCTTAAGCATAATCTCACAATCACATAGACAAGACATTTCAATTAACCATCATACCAACACATATAGGCTATTCACAAGGTATACTTCAATTGAACTACATCACCAATCACAAGCCATCATACTTGAAGTAAAGGTTAGGATCATGAACACTTACCAAATCTCATTCAAAAGCCATCATCATGGTCTTACAATCGACCAACCAATTACATCCAATAATGGGTGTAGTAGCAACAACCAATAGTAATTAACGCAAGAACTAGGTCAATTGCATCATCACTATCCCAATTAACATCAATTCATAACCTAGGGTTAGGGGAATTAGGGTTCATCATAAATTCTCAAGAATTTGATCCAATCCCAACAATACATTACCCTAGTCAATCCATACATGGATTAGAATAGATAAATCAAGTCTATTAATCAATTCATAATTCAATTCCAATAAATTTATAACCAAGATCCATGATTTGGGGAATTTAGGGAAGGGAACATGATCAAAATTAAATTGCATCAATTAACATCAATTAATCAATAATCTATACTCAATTAGTAATTGGGAATCACAATTAGTCATCAATTTGAAGTTTAGAAGAAAACCAATTAGAATTGGAAAACCCCATATAATTGGGTAATTGAGAAATCAACTTTTTAAAGGACCTCTTGGGAAAGGAATCGCGAGAATTACAAACCCATACCTTAATGAATATTAATCCACGAAATTGAAGTGAAATCCTAGAGAAATCGACCTTGTTCTTTAAGCTTTCTTCCTTCTTCAATGGAGGAATTAGGGAGAGAGAAAGTAGAGAGCTTTTGGGTTTTGTTTTGGGAATTGGGTTTGGATGAGTGAAAAATGACTTAAAATTACCCTTAGGTTATATATAATCATCCCTAAATTACCCAAAACACCCCTCAATTAATTAGGTCTTTTTGTAAAGTCAAAATGTCAAAAAATATGATTTTACCGTATCTGGGAAGTTGCTCCGCGTCGCGGGGCCAACACGCATTTAAATTTCCCAAAATTTTTTTGGGACAGTGAGTTCCGTGTGGTCTGCGCGTCGCATATCATCCCACTTATATTTGACTTTCGCAGGCTGCTTTGGCAGCCTGCCCACCCACTTTGGGGTCCTTCTCCATGACCATTCGGGTGATCCTTGGGGCGTCGTTATTGGAAGTTTAGACCCTCTATACTACACTCTACCTAACAAAAGTCTTTTTACAAGTTTTAGACTTCATTTGATCCTCCGAAACAATACGCAAACCTAGCGATGTCAACTAGTTCAATTAGGCTAGTTTCCGCAAGTCATGGATGTCCTTTGACGTCTTGGCTCTAAAACTTTTTGGATGACTTATATACATTATTTTACGTCTTAAAACAATATCTAAAAACCTTAGATACTCATGTTAGGCTCTAGATTAGGTCTCTACTTTTCGGAGTGTTACAAATTGAAGAATAAACGCCATTGAAAATCCATCATCAACATCCATCTTCATCTTGAGCTCTCATGGAGGTTTTTGGATAAAGTTTGGGAGGGAAAGGGTTTTGATCTACGTGTTAGGGTCTAAATGAGATTTTAATTATTTAAATACTCTTAAAATACCCAAACACACCTAAATAAACCTTCCTCCTAATTTATAATACTTGGGGTGAATTTCTCTAAACACCCCAAGTTCACCCGTGTAGCAGGCAGAAATTGCAGGACCATCGACAAGCCCACCTACGCCCTGTCGTTTGGACGACGAGTCGTACTGGGGTGGCATCGATTCGGTCAATGGGACATTATTGGGAATTAATCTCCCACCACTAAGTGTGTAGCGATGACCCCCCATCGACAGGGCATCACATAGCCTACGGGGCGTCGATGCCAACCGTAGGTGGACACTACCTTGGGCAATTTTGACCACAAGTTAGGTCCTACTCTAGGACTCTTAATCGGTCCTAGGTGGAGTCGTACCCGGATGTTCGACCACTAAACATTCACGTCTAGATCTTAGGAACATCTCCAAAAAAATTCAACACAAACGAACATGTAAAACATGCGAAGATACACATCAACACACAAGAACGTCCAAAGGTTATCTTTCGAACGGTTTGGACATTCTTGGATGTTTGGCCTCCAAACCTTACCAAACGCAACATTCTACCTTTAAACACTATTATTAACCATATAAGGACCCTATAAACTCATGACACACAAATAAGCACATGTAAGCAAATAAGGACTAGTTGCCGAATGTCTTGGTTCTCCCTTGACGTTTGACTTCAAACTTAACCGGATCGACTTCAAAACTCACAAACACATTAATTAAGCTATTTATAATCCTTTAGAATAGTTATGAAGATCTAGATAAGCTTAGTTCATTTTAGGGTCGTTATATGATGTCAGATGATATGCGGCACCAATGTCCACAACCCAGCTTGACTCCTTAGAAGAAATATTTATCATGTCTGCATCAAGGATGGTAACAAGATCTTCAGTGGTTACGGTGGCTATGAAATTTTCATTGTTATCTTCTTTAGTTTCCTTTTTCTTTTTGTTCTCCCTCTTTAACTTCCTGCGTAATTTCTTTGGGTGCTCTTTCATGCCACAATGATAGGAGTCAATATCCTTAAGTATGCCTCTGAATTTACTTCTATTTTGTTCTCTATAATGTGAATCACGAGTTCTGTTTCTCCCCTTGGCCCAGTTATAAGGACACCTGACGAAGAATAACCTTGAGTTTTTCTTCTCATCTCTTCATTCAAGACACTACTTTTGGTGGAATCCATAGAGATCACACCATCCTAAGCATAATTTGACAATGAAGTTCTAAATGTTTCTCAAGAATCCGGTAGGGAACCAAGTAGAAACAAGCCTTGAATTTCTTCATCAAATTTGATGCCCATAGCAAATAATTGGTTCATGATCCCCTGAAGATTATTCAGATGGTCTGTCATCGGAGAACCATCACGATTCTTTAAACTCTACATTTGCTTTATTAAGAATTTTTTGTTGCCTGTCTTCCGAGCATACAAATTTCAAGATGCTCCCATAGGTTTCGAGCATGTGTCTCCCCAGAAATATGGTTCAACATATATCGCCGACCTATTGACTAGTGATTCAACAAACCTATCTGTGCAACATATTCCACTCTTCATGTGTTTTATTATCAGGATTTACAGCGGTAAATACTGGTTTATAAATATTCTTGACATAAAGTAGATCTTCCAATATTACCTTCCAAATGGCATAATTAACACCATTCCAAGTAACCATTCTACTTGTGTTGTCTTCCATTGTTTTCCCCCAAAACTATAGTTATCGCAAATCAAAGTAAATCTTTTCTGATGTTGAAGTTTAGACTGTGCTGCAACCACAGATCATACTCAGATAAAACATTGGCTCTTATAACAGTTTGTTCGGAAAAATTGGACAAACACAAAAATATATATGGTAAGAGTAATGAAATAAAATTGGAAAATAATGGCAACAACTATTTTACGTCAAAACCATTCTAAATAAGGGAAAAACCACAGGGCAAGAGGAGCAAATGATATCACTATAGTATGAAATTTTACACTTTGTTGACACGAATACAATACTCAAAGTGACTACTACACACTCAAAAGTAACAATACTCTTTTGGTTTCACTCTTACTAAAATATCGCTCACACTCTATTCTCTTCACAGACTATTTTTCTTTTATATTCTACAGAATACCTAACTTTCCTCTCAAAATGGTTTTCTCTCTCTTACATGGTTTATTCTACAAATGAGCAAGAATGCTCTATTTATAGAAGGAGAAAATCATACCTATGTCACTAATGACATAGGTAAATATAGCGAAGTGAAAAAAAGTTTGAAAACTTACCAATTTTCCAACTACCAAATCTTTATTTCAACTCTTTTGACTATCACTTTTTAACAATTATTTGTAGCAATTGAATAGAAAAAGTTAACCAAAAAATATGGGATGGACTCCACACTTATTAGGGACTATTTGGAAAAAAGTATAATTTTCTCAAATTTCTTTCTATCAAAACTATGGGTAGGAGAATGGGAAATGAGATATGATTATACAGTAGTGAATTGAATCGTAACTAAAAAGGTGAAAGTTGAGGTAACCAACCAACTAATTGAGTTACTAAGATTCCCTCAAAATATTTTTTAGTTATATATAAGTTTTCAAGGTAAAGTTTCAAACAAATCTATGTCCAAATGCTATAGACTTAAAGAATCGAAACAAAATAAACAAAGAGAGATTGGCAAACATACAAGTTTATTCATAAAAGCTTCAAAAGATTGTAAAAGAATGCAAAACATCAAAGGGTTAATTGGATTCTTTAGTATTTTTATGTTTTTTTTTTTATTTTGCAAGAGGAAATAATAGGTATGAAAAAGGAAGTTTGTGAGTTTCTCTATGGTTTCAACAAGAACTTATATTTCTTTTTCATGTGTTTCAAAACTAAAGTTTCACAGTTAGTCGTATATTTATGTAGATACTAATCACTTCATGGGGAATATTTGAAAAAAGTATAAGTAAAAAATATTTTATGAATTCAGAGATAACATTAAAATTAAATATAAAATGCATACACATTATTTTTTACAAGTAAAGGTGACAGGTTTTAAATTTCACGTGACACACATGTTCTATATGACATTTATTTTTACTACTTAGTGGATACATGTGGTACATTTAATGTGATCCGCCAGTTGTGGAAGTTATCACATTAAAAATTAAATAGAAAGTATTTTATAAGTTCTCAGAGAACTTGTTAATTGATATAAATACAACACACTAATTTGACATGAAAATGTTGTAGGTTGTAAATTTCCGGTGACAGATGCAAGTTCTATTAGACTTATTTAACTGTACAATATAGTGGAGGTAGATTGGAAATTTTACCTGACACACGCAAGTTTAGAGTTCATAAAAAGAACCCATTTAATTTATAGAATCGTCAGAATTTTTTTTGATATTGCGGAGATTCACCCAATAATAGAATGTCCTCCATATAATTTATTTTTGTGAAATGAAATAAGTCTAAAATAACTTGGGTGTGTCATGTGAAATTTACAACCTACCAATTTTCTTTTAAAAATTAATGTTTTGTATCTATATTAATTTAAAAATTATCTCAGAATTTAAAAAATATTTTCTCTTTGATTTCAAATATGATGACCTCCACAACTTGTGGGCCACATGAAATTTACAATATGCCTTCACTAAGTAGTGCAATTAAATTAGTCACATCGAACTTGCATGTGTCACGTAAAATTTACAACCTTCTACCTTTTCTTGTAAAAAATAATGTGTTGTATTTTATATTAATTTAATCATCTTAAATTCATAATGTATTTTCTACTTGGACTCTTCCGAATCCTCTACAAAGAGTATTTAGTGTCTATATATATGTATGCCTAAGAGCGAAGGCTTAGTGTGGAAACACAAGAAAAGGAAATATAAGTTGTTTAAACAATAGAGTAACTCACAAAAAACCTTTTTGATTTCTATTATTTCCTCTTGAAAAACCAAAAAAAAAAATAATAATAATGAATCCCAATAAGCCTCCGGAGTTTTGCAAGCTTTTACAATTAAAGGAAGCCTTCTATGAATAAAATGGTCAGTTTGTCAAAATCTCTTCGTTTATACTTTCTGGTACTTGGAGTCTAAAGCATTTGTATATAAATTTGGTTGAGACTTTACTAGAAAATAAATATATAACAAAATAATATTTAGAGTGAAACCATAGTAACTCAGTTGTTTGGTTATATGAACTTTCACCTTTTTAGTAAGGATGCAATTCCCTACTTTATAATCATAACCGACTTCTCATTATCCTACCTCTTATTTTTTATTAAACAAAACTTTTGAGACATTTTTTGTATGGATTCTTTTATAAACAGGGGGATGTTTTTCCAATTAATATATGCCACAACAATAAATTATTTTACAAATAGGGGGATATTTTTTCCAAACCCTCTAAGTAGCAGGCTAAAAGGCCTTTGCATCTAATGGCTAAAAAATGTTGTTAAGTGGCATATATAAAACTAAAGAAGGTGAATGATCAATTGAAATAATAATTTTCCGGTGACCCTTCTTAAGATATTATAGTGGCTCAATGAACAAAGCTAAGTGTTTTATAGACCATATTTGGGTAAAATAAAAACCTCAAAATATATCAGAAAAAAATGGGACAGATGAAATGAACCTATGTAAGGTTATATCTAGATATTACTCAACAGTTATTTAAATTTGGGTAGGAGAAGCACTCTGTCACAACCCAATGAAGAATGTGATGACAGTTTTTTATTCTCACCATGAAAAGTCAGCCTCAACCCATCGAAAATGAAAGAAATGCAGAAATTGTAAAGCTAGAACACGACATAAAGTATCACGTATACAAGACAATAAAGTGTGGCGTTTAAGAAATAAATACAAGTCTCAATATTTGTTTCTCAAATAAAACAAATATTTAGGAAAAAGAAAGAGGGCCCGCTAGGTTTACAAAAAACTGTCTCTCAAGTGATTCAATGAGCCTCTAATGTCATGTGAAGATGAAAAAGATCACACGGGTCCGGGCTCGCAGCCTACACAGTCTAGAAGCAACGGTTGAGTACCAACAACAATGTACCCCAAAACAAACCTAATAAACAAGGCATCTAGCTAGATATTGAATACGCTTTACACTCAAACTGAACCTCCTCAAACTTTAATTTTCCCAAAAATCTGCCCAACCTAGCAGTTATAATATGCACAACTCACAAGGGACAAAATCCACAGTTCAATAGTCACGATCAAAAATCAAATCAATCATGTAAGTCAATATCAAAGTGAAGTAGTTATGTTAGGTAACACCCCAAAAGTTTCTAAGGCATGACCCAAATAATTATATAACATCTCAAAAGTATACTCTTAAAATTTGTATCATTCTGGTTGCACCTTTAAATTAGTAAAGGTTAAAAAGGGGCTAATAGGCATGTCCACAACCCTAATATTGAGTGCATACCCTTCACTTAAGTCTAAAAGGATAAAGAAAGGGATCAACAGTCCATTTAAGGAAGTGGCCCAACCGTTTAAGGGATGAAAAGAGAGGAGTCCACATCGATAGACCCCTAAACTGTCCGTGAAGACGTGGATAACCCAAATAGGTGAGGTTTCCTAGTCATCCAATGCTTCTAGACAAGGGGTCTCCTGGACGGTTTCCCATAGCACACGAGGCCTTGTACAAACTATTGAGCTCTCCTTTTAGGTTGCTTCATAAGTGTTTATGTTATGATTAGCTTCACATGGAAATATCTCTCAGAACATAATGAATTCAGTATCCAATGAAGTATAAAATTAACATGTATCAATATTCTCTTTCCAATGCAACAAAGATTGCCTCATTCCGAGTTTGAAGTAAGACATTAGGCCCATTTTAGTAAGGCCCTGTCATACCTTCAAAATTTCATTGATGGCTATATGGGAGATGAAGTGTTTAGTGAACCGTGGAGCCCAAAATGACTTGTGAACCCTTCCTTTTGGTCCTTCCCCTAAGTATTTATTTCTAAACTATGTTGTTTTAATCACTATTCTATGCCTAAACCATAATATTTCACAAATAGTTAAGGGATTAGAAAGTGTTAATAAGTTCTTTTATGTTCATTAATACCACAGGACATGAGTGTAATGTTCCAATAGAAGGAAGTCTAAGTTTCAACCGTTCTTCGGTTCACGTCAATTTCGCCAAGAACTTCATTCTTCCAGGTATGCAAGGCTATCACAATATTGGACTAGTTCATCCTAACACCATACCTCTGCTTTTAAATTAGTAAAAGAGCAATTTACACTTCTATTCTTAGATTTCAGTATTCTTGAGATAAGTTTATATTGAGTTTTGAGTTGTTGATTTGTTAATTAATGGATTCCTATTTATAATTATTGAATTTTTGTATATTGATTACTGAAACTATTAAGTTTATTTTCATATCTATTTTTTAGTTGAGAATCATTTAAATAAAACATAAATGTTTAAACTGAGGTTTTGAGAAAGTAAAGAGAAGTTTCAGAAAAAGGATAAGGAAACTAAATATTTCCCAAATGTTTCATTTTTACATGAAGAAAGAGAGTACTATTTGAGAAAAGTAAAAGAGTTTTCATAATGATTTAGTACGTAGCAGTTACCCTTTAAAGAGGCCTTTTTCAGTAATTATCTCACCAAAAAAATATTCTTTCAAAGATAAAAAAGAAACCTTGCTTTCTCAATGAGCAATGATTTCAGAGATATTTCATAGAAGTTATCATCTTTATATATATTGTTACTGGGAGTAGTATGGAGCAACGATATGAGGATGAGTTTAGGAAACTCAAAATCCTAATAAAGCATGTCTTTCCAACATGGCTACTCCCATAATTTTTAAATGAACCTTTAGTACTTTCAGGAAGAGCTTAGTTTATACACTTAGTTGAGAGGTTCCATACCCCAGTACGGGATAATACCGTTCGTGAAACATGGGCAAGATGTTGTATTATAGCAACGCTCGTAGTGATTGATTTTAGTTACACAATCTCCCAATAGAGTTAAAATGTATTTTAATATATCACTTATTATGTTTAGTTTAGATATAAATAAGTATTATTGAATGTTTTAAATGATTTAAATCTTCTGTTTTTTCACATTCAACTTGAATATATTGTTGTTTATTGCAGTCCTTTCATTCAATTATTCACCTCAGCTATACTACATACTCATACATTCAAATGTATAGATGTAATTTGTAACACCTCAAAATATTGAAAAGAAATTGTTTTTGGCTGAATGCTAGTGTTACGGGACCCATCTATATAATGTATAAGCTTCTATCGGTCACAGATGGCAAATATAGGAAAGGGGGAATTAAAATTTTTAAAACAAGTCCTAGTACCCTTTGCACGATTGACTAGGATAGTCAATCTACCATTGTATAAGTTGTAGATAGGCCTAGAAGGTGAGTCCCAAAATTAGAGAAATTTATGGGTCCAATTGGGTTTTTATATTTGGTTTCCACGAACCGTAGAAAGACCTACAAACTATAGAAATCTTGTGTCAAAAGAGAGGTGAAATTATAGTCCCATTACTCAGTATACAGTTGCCCAATACGTACAATGCAAAGATCTACAGTCCGTAGGTCATGTCAGTATTTGTTTAAAGGGAGCTGGGTCTTTTCCCTAATTTTTAAAACTAAAAGTAAGTTATTTTATCTTCTACCCTAAGCCCTATAAAACATTCGAAGTCACTTATTTTACAATTTTGTATTCATTTTACTAAATTCACCAAGTCCACTACCCAAATTCTCTCAAAGCTAAGGAAGAAGAAGAAAAGGTAGGGTTCAATTCAAGTCTCTAAATCTCCAGCATTTTAGGCTTAAAAGATTGAGGTATCTTTGTATTCACCCATGGACTGCTTCTCTCTATGGGGCACCCAAAGTTTCCTTGTTCTCCCTTGAATTTCAAATTACTCAAGTTGAGGTTTTTGTCGAATTTTTTTGGTGGATTTCATTTAATTTTAGTTGATTTTTGTTGATTAAGTCTCCCAATGCGTAAACTAATGCTAATAAATTACATTTATTTGAAATTAGTTTGACACATGACTAAATTATATTTTAACTATAAATCGATGAACTCATGATCCTACAAATTATGAGTTTATGAAGATACATATGTTTTCATGAAGTTATTGGAAATGAAATGATGATTCTTTGAAAGAAAAGTATTGATGCTATTGTGAAAGGATTTCTCACTTACTATGATTATCAATATTGTAAAAGGTATTTCTCAGAAAATGAATCTTTATTGGTGAAATATTTTCTCATCCATGTTGAATTGTTTTGATGGAGTTGTTCTATCTATTGATCTAGAACGATGTGTATTGGTATTGATCATTGTCTTTTCGATATTGAATTGATGATTGACTTTTGTCTATTTTATTTAGATTTAGACTTAACATACAGAGTACTTTGAGGTGGAGCCTCAATTATGGTAGTCTCTAGTAGCAACCTCTAGTCCCAATCTTCGTGTCTCCATAGGATGTCTCCAATGACCTGACTAGTGGATCAACTTTAGAAAATCATGATATGTAAGAACTCTACCTTTTCAAGTAGATTCCCGTTCTTTTAGCATGAGGGATATAAAAAAATTCCATGATATAGCTCTCATGGTCTTATAGTAATTTAAAGCTCACATCCAACAAATTGATTATATATTCATCAAGATTGTCTTATGTCCTTTATTTCAAATGCGTTTACTATAGCCTAAGAATTTAATGTTGTACTTCCTCATGTTAAAATGTCCAAATGTTGATCATGTCTACATGGTTTAAACGATATTTACTATCATGTTCATGGATAGGCAAACTACCTCATACTTAGTACATTCCATGTACTAATGTAATACTTTTGCGTATTTTATCTAATGGATGTAGGCGCCAACCTTCCTACATCACTCAGTCGTGGATAGACATCTATTGAACGCTTCAACTAGTTGGTGAGTTATCATGTTCAAGGGGCCGAGATACTTTATAGCTTTATGTCATATCATTTTAGAATATGTATGTGATGTATTGGTTACGTCCTAGTCACTTTTCTTATGATGTATAAGATGAATTTTACACTTATGTTGGACTTCAACTTTTGTCAATCTTTTTTGTTATAAAAATATTATCTTTTGATGTTTTTAATAATATTATTTTGTATGTTGTATGCTAAGTCGTTTGTGTAGAGCGTTGATGGGTCCTATAAGCCTTCCCCTAGGGTATACATTTTGTCATGACAAACTGTGTTTTTAAAGCACAAGGTTCATAAAGGTCTTAGGATGTCTTATCAACAAAGTCGAGCAGATCTCTTATAAAGTAGTGTGATGCGCACCACACTATGAATGAGAGGCTACAAGATGTTTAGGAAATTCCACTTCTTTAATCACTCTAAAGTCGTACAATAGAATGGAACTCTATATGTCACTCTCGTAATTGTGTATCAGATGATTTTAAAGACATGGCCCCTTGAAGAGCATACATTAGAATGAATGCAAATAAGTATTTTAGAATGAAAAGCTCCTCAAGAAGCTCCACATGTTTCCGCCAACCCTTTGGTCCATCAAATTACTAATACAAAGTTTCAAGCTGATTTTAAAGTGTTTTGGCTAAAGACAATATGGAGGTCGTGGTTCCCATGAACCCAAATGTGAGTACAGTGGCAACTATAGTAAGGGTCTTTACTCAGATGAATCCTCTAGAGTTTTATGGTCCGAAGTCGGGGATGATCCTCATGTTGATATGGTTTACTTTATTTTTTATTATCATTGGTGTGTCACCGGTGGAAAATGCAAAACAAATTTATTATTAACATAAGGGTGTTTCTCAAGTTTTGTTCAACCAATGGAAGGAAATTAAGGCGGTTGATGTGGGTCCTCTAGATTCGGAAAAGTTTGAGTCTGCCTTGGTTAATACGTTCGTTCCCGTTAAGATGAGGGAGGCAAAAATACTTGAATTCATTAACCTTTGTCAAAGAGAATATGACTGTGAAGAACTATGCCCTGAAATTCACATAAGTTACTTAGTATTCTCCTACTATGGTTTCAGACTCTAGGGAAAATATGATTAAGTACATTTCGAGTGTGTCCACAATAGTGGTTAAGGAATGTCAAACCAGCATGCTTATTGGGGATATGGACATTTCTCGTCTAAGATTCATCATCAACAAATTTAAGAGAATAAGACTATGGTGAAGTTTAGGGAGGAAAAGAGGGTAAGACCGTTGATGGGGACGTCTCACATTGAAGGTCCGATATACATAGTCGTTCTTGGTTGAAACATATGTTTTTAGGTCAAGGTTCCTCCAATTCTCTGGCTTCTATGTACAGAAAAGATAGGGTGTCTTACCCTAAGCCTCAAGTAGGAAATGATGATCAAAATAGATATTCAAATAATACAAGAAAAAAGTGTGGAAGGTGTCATCAAGGACAATACATGATGGGTAAAGATAATTACATTAATTGTGGTAACAGTAGTCCCCGCTTGAGAGGTTGTCCGTCTAGAATTGTCAAGGGAAAGAATGGTAGGCAAGCTTCGCCTAGTGGATAGGGTTCAAGTGCTCCAATGCAGAGGTGGTTCTATTCACTTCAAACTCATCTTGAGTCAGAGGGTTCTCCTGGTGTGGTAATCGATATGTTGGAAGCCTTTTATCTCTATGTTTATTCTCTTATTGATCTTGGTGATAACTTTTCCTTTGTGATGTCATATGTATATTTTAGATTTGATGTTTTTTTAAAGGAGTTAATGTACCCTTTTTTCCTTGTCTATGCCTATTGATTATATTTTGTGGGTAACAGAGTCTATAGAAATTGTACCATCTCCTTATCCCACAGAGTCACTTATGTTGATATTATAGAACTTGAAATCTTACATTTTCATGTTATTCTTTGTATGAATTAGCTACAGTTCATAGGTACCATCCATACATCATGAGTTTGTCCTTCACCTCTATGCAATTTCATGGGTAATATCAATTATCTCTAGATCATTGTACAACCCGTCTTGGTTTACCATCATTCAAGTACTAGAGCTCAACTTCTCTAAACATTTCCACGACTCAATTATAAAACTTGTCGAAGTTACTACATCTCTATATTAGGCTCCTTCATTTTACACTTAGCTCCAGAAATTATTGTTTCAAACAATGAATAATTCCTAAAGATCGATAAATATCCTACAACTCGTACGTTGAGTCATCAAACACCAAAACTCAGTTGCTTCATCACATTTAATCCCGACTTCTCACAAACATCGTTTCTTGGAAAATTAATAAGGACACACACAAAACTCAAAGTTTAAAGCAATATAAGTACCATAAATAGTTAGTGCATCACATTTAAAACCTTATGATTATTAAATACTATCTACACTTTATTTCATTTTTCCTTTTTTTCATTTTTCCCATCATTTAATATCCCACCCATGTTCTCTCTCTATTCTCAAATCAATAGAAGTTTTATTTTAAGTATATGTACCCTAAAATTATTTTCATTATATGTTTTTATGGTTTACATTAAGTTTGTTTGCTGGTTCTTTAATGTCTCTCTTTTATTTAAAGTTTCATTTAAATATTTCTTGTTCAGGTTCCCTTTCATTACTCTGCAAAAAAATTCTCCTAGTGATGACAATTCGGGGTTCCCAAAGGAAATAGATTCTACGCCCTTTTGAATCGACATTATTTTAAGTGTTTCCCAGATGTTGTTATTGTATGTCAAAAGTCCTTCATTTTTATGTGTAAGCAATTCTATATGCAAGTGCTACATTGTCATTTCTTGCTCCTTATGTGTACGTGAGATTTGATGTTACTCCTAGTGTTTATTTTATTGTTGCTAGAAAAGTTTATAAAAATTATCCTAGTTTTGTTTCTCATAGAGTCACTCATGTTAATATTGTAAGGATTGATATGCATAGTTTTAATGTTATTCTTGGGAGTGATTGGCTTCATGCATGTTATGATTCCATAGATTATAGGACCCGATCGGTCACATTGAAGGATCTCAACGAACCTATCATTTCAAGGGAAGGATAAAATTATGCTACAAAGGATAAGTGTATAACTTGCCTATAGGCGAGGATGATGATTTGTAAGGGTTGAATTCATCATATAGTTTTGGTTAGGGATAATGATTTCAAAAACCTTACTCTTGAGTTAATTTTGATTGTCAATGAGTTGTTTGATCAACTCCAATGAACAAGTTACTTCTCTAAGGTCGAACTTTGGTTAGGTCATCACCAATTCAGTGAGAATGAGGGTGAC
Organism: Solanum sitiens; assembly: GCA_016801875.1. NCBI lineage: Eukaryota > Viridiplantae > Streptophyta > Magnoliopsida > Solanales > Solanaceae > Solanum > Solanum sitiens. The sequence goes on from JABWTJ010000291.1 coordinate 1,195,047, forward strand.
ATTGCGTGTTTTGTGACAGAATATTTTATGACCCAAAGTATACCCTAGGTTTAACATGGCTTATATGACCCCGAAAGGCCTTTCACTAGCCACTTAAAATCATTAATGAGTTTGACAAAAGAGGAAGTCTAACGTAACTGTAGACAAGACATATACTAATATGAAGGACTGGTTCAAACATAACTCGTACACCACGTCCAAATGTCTATAACCTAAAATGACATAAACTCTATAAAATCATATCGTTCCTTGGAACATGAGCACCCACTAATCGTTGAGCACCAAAAGATCAACTAGATACGAGCATGAGATCTAGGAGTATCAGTCCTTAAATTAGTGAAACAATATATCCACAAGTATGCATTAGTACAAAGAATGTACTGAGTTTGATAGATATGGATAAGAGTTTTGAATTCATGCCAATTTTTTCTTTTTACATACAATGACCAAGCTAAATTATAAGATAAAAGGTTAGAAAACATTAGACATAATCATGGACAATGAAAGCTTAGAATTTTTTAAACACTTGAGAGATGCTTTAAAAGTAAACTTAGTTCACTATCCTCGGAAGCTTACCATATAACCGATATAGACCATGTAATCTACACCGTGGAATCTAGTTTGTATCCCACACCAAAAAAGTATGTTCGTACATGTCTGAGCTAAAGTGGATCCACTAGCTCATGTTTGTCTTTGTCAATCAACATATGACACATAATTTATGGGACATGGGTAAGCAATGCTAGTCTACTCGGTTCTAAGTAATACATCACATATAACAGTTTTTAATCATATTATTTTCATCATCCAAGTCACATTTAGGAAACCAATCTAAGATAAAGTTCATTTAGAATAGCTCCTTAGCTTGATATAACTTAGGTGAGAAAAAATTTCAACTTATTATGAATCCTTTTTGTGACAAATCTATTAAAAATTATTCTCTTAGTAGTATGTGATAAAACATTTCACAATAAACACATTGATACTACACCCAAAAAGTATCCTAAAATCATCTACATCAAATTCATAAAAGCATGCATATGTTCATAAATTCATAATTATAGTTCATAAGATTCATCATGTGTTCATAGTCTAAAATAATGAATCACGCACGGGTTCATATGGTTAAAACTTATAATCATGTTGTTACTTCAATTGTTTCATAAAATAATAGAAAATAAACAATTGAGTCATAATTGAAAAGAACATATGAATATTGAAGAAAACCCTAACTTTGAATTAAGAATATAACTTGTAAAACATGAGAACTTTAGGAAAACTATGGAGGAAAGGACTCCATAAGTTAATACTAACATACCTTAGTAATCAATGCCCTATTGCTTTTGTGAATTGAGAATCTTGAAATAAAACCCTAAGTTTTTGTTCACTTATATAGGTCTTCAAATAGGGGTTAAATTATGTAGTTTAGATACCAAACAATAAGGGGAAAGATTGAGATGACCAAAACTCATAACTGCCAAAGTGACTTATATGGGAGGATACATGGACAATTAGGGTCCCAGGGTCAGTGCAGCCAACCATGGAGGTGGCCCTTTCAAGGGGTGCCTTTAATGACAAACCCATTGCCTCTATATGGCTAGTGGTACCTTAAATCAAATGTTTAGGGTACTTTTGAAGAGTTTGTGGCCTGTTTTAGGCTTTTGGAATTGGTCGTTAAGTCACTATAACCTTTCTAAAGTAAGAGGCGTTACAACATCTCAAACTAGCATGAAAAAGGATAGAAGAAAATCTAACAATATGTAACAAACCGTATTCTCGAGAGACCAGAAATGTAGATTCCATATTCATAGAAATTTTAAACAAATTCTTCGCCCACGCTGGACTTATTGACCATAGGTGGGACCACGCTTGGTGGGCTAGGTCTGTGTTTCAGAATCTCCAGAACCCCAACAAAATTATAAGTATACAACCATGACAGGACCTGTGGTTCATAGGTAAGACCACGTTTCATGGTTTAGACCCCAGGTATGAGCCTCATAAGCCAGTTGACAACTTCCCAGGACGCACCTTATCTGGGAACACAATTTGTGGACCAGGTCTGTTGGTTTTTCCTAACCACATTTAAGTCAGGGTCATTTTGTTCTTTTTCTTATGCATCTGACCCTTATACTACGTCATTTAACCCCAAATTAGGTCATTTTAGTCAGTTTTAGCCTAATAAATTAATTAGAACTTGCCCTAGAAACTCATTCTCCAAAGTTCATCCGAGTTGAACGAAAAGAAGGTGAACGAGTTGACCAACCCTCTCTAACATCTCAACAAGGTTTCCTCCAGTTCCACCCGTGAAATTTGTTACCAGGAATGTCGGATTTCAGTAGTGGGTTCATTTCACCCATTAGTTCCCTATAATTAACTTAAATTCTTGATTCTCTACATAATAATAGACCTAAGGTTTCTAAAATTTCTGAATTTGTGTTTTTATTTAGTTTATAGGCTATCCCAAATCAAATTATCGTGTTTTGTGGAATTGTTGTTTAGTTATTGCTTGAAACTTTGAACCCTAGTTGTATAGATTCGTTTAGTTTAGTAATTGCACTTGCTACATAAGTTATTTTAGATATATATGCCTTAATTAAGAATTCTTCATTATTAGTACATTAATGTTGTATGTTAAATTATCATGTCAATATTTTAAGCTATTCAACAGTTCAACATTTCAGTCATAATATATCATATACGAATTCCGTTGGGAGTAGGCTTAGTAATAAGTGGACTAAGTGTCATTCACTCTTATAGTCCCAAAACTACATGCCTTGTAGGTAAGTGCCCTTTGTGGGCATTATACTTAGTGATCACGCAAGTCATGCTTCTATACCCTTGACAAGGTATATTGTGTCCCTCGATGGTGAATATACATCAAACTCCAAATTTATCGCATGTGATTTTATGTCAGTTATTAGTGGCTCCCACAGATAGTTCTAGTGTATAGACCAGGTTATCAGTTACAATCCATAATAAATTTTACTATATTATGAATTTGGTTACTACATTCAGTTAGTTGATATTCAGCATGTTCAACATATTCATCATGTCCAGATTACATTATTGCTTTATCAGTTATATGTTTCTTCAAAAAAAAATTACTATGCATGCTCAGTACTTTTAAAGTAATGACACCTACTCTTCTACATCTTTTTGTGATGTAGGTTTACGTCCTGAATATTCAGATCACGCATAGATTGGTTCCCAATCTTCAGTTCAGCAGCTTCAGTGGTGAATCCTCGTATATAAAGGACAATAGACATGTTTCTATATTTAGTCTTTTGATCATTTCAGTTTTAAGAATTTTCTAGGATTAGCTGGGGCATGTCTGTAACACCTCTAAAAATGACTTAGGTGAAACTAGAGCCTAACACTTCTGTCTTGATATTTTGAAGTCCTAAATAGTTTATATTTTTTTTATAGGTAGTGTGTAAAGTTTCGTGAAGTTTGGAGGTCAAACGACCAAGAACGTCCATGACGTTCGAAAGGTTTGCCTCGAAATGTCCTTGTGTGCCTTAGTGTTTTTTTTCAAGTTTTATGTGTTTGTTTTGGATGAAATCGATGTGTGAAGTTATTAACATGTGTACGACTTTGTTTGTCTTGAAAATGTCCGGGAAAACCTCACCAAGGACCAACCCAAGGGACCTTGAGGAGGACCCAACTCAAGAGCAAAAACTGTCAAAACCAGCCCCACCAACGGAGGCAATCGACGCCATGTAGGCTTGTCGACGCCCTGTAGGTGGAGGGAGTAGGTTGAGACTTGGCCTAGGGAATTTAATCTCCCATTTGTCATGATCTGTACCAAATGAAGGTTACCAGCATTGGCCATCGATGGGACGACGCCTCGTCCGTTGATGGCACCTACAATTTCTGCAGGTGTCTCAGCCAACCAAAGGGAACTTTGGGTGTTACACCCCAAAAATGAGGTAGATCAAAATAGAGACTAACATGGGTTTCATGAGCTTATAAAGTCCTAAAATGACTAAGAAATAGTGTTAAGAGTCAGTATGTAAAGTTTGGGAGTTTTTGGAAGTCAAACGACCAAGAACGTCCAAGACGTCCGGAAACTAGTGGAAGTCGAACGAGTGTAATTTAGTGTTTTGTAGAGGAGTTTTGGAGGATGTTTTGAGGGTTTAATTGAGTATATATTGTTCCTATACATATTCTGACATGTAAAGGGTCGAAAAATCCACCCGGCGACCAGCCTAAGGGTCCCCGAGGAGGACCCAAACTTAGGCTAGTGAAACTGTCGAGCAGCCTATATCTGGCACGCGACACGGAGACATAACGCAAAGAGTAATTTTCCCCTGCAATATGCAGGGATATCACGAACCATTCTGTCCCAAACTACTTTCCTGAAGCAAGAATCACAAATGCCTCTGCGACGCGCAGTAAGTGTCCAGATTTGGTTGCATCATTTTTAACTCAAATTTGAGTTAGTTAAATTGTCCAATAAGTTCAGGGGTCTTTTGGGTATTTAAGGGATTAAATATTGGCAGTTATTTTAGGTATTTAAATAGTATTTAAGCAGTACAATAGCCAATTAGACCCTATAATCCAAATCAAAACCTTTCTCTCCCACTGTTCTCCCAAAACCACCATTAAAAAAGAAGAGAAATTGCAGTAGCTTTTAGGACGAATTGATCAAGGTTTAAAGCTTGTTTTAAGGACCTAATCTAAGGTATGTGAATCTTATTCATTGATGGATCCTTCCATCAATGAAGCCCCCTATTATCAATTCAATTGTGAATCCAAAGAACCCCATTCAAGAGAGGGTTGTGATTGCATTATGGGTAAGGCTTAATTGTGATTCCAATCTAAGGGGTAGCATTCAATGATATTTATATGATAATTATATGCTGTTTTTATGGAGGTTTTATAGTTACTTATGGTAATTTAATTTGAAGGTGATCATTGTGATCTTAGGACATTAGAGACTAGATGTAGGTTTTGTATTGATTCTTCTTAAATTGATTTTATTCTATATTAATTGATCATGATTGAATCACATATGTATTAATTGAACTAGATTTGATGAATTAAGATTGGTCTTGATTGAATTGAACCCTAAAGAAGGAATTATGGCTATATTCACCTAGTATTGAAGAATGTGACAAGAAAGCTAAGGCTAGAAGACTCCATAATCTACCTATGAATGAAGATAGAATGAATTGATGAATAATGAACCTTAGGATGGTTGTGTTGTCTGTAGATTTAGGATTATTGATAGAAAGCGATATAATTCACTTGAGCATGGGGAGATTGTCTAGGACATCCCTCCATGCAAGAAAAGATTGAGCAAGGCTTAACAAGAAAACATTGGAGTATATGCTTGACTCCTAGTGTGTCACGACCCGAGAGTACACCTTAGAGGTATGAATTTGTCGAATTGCGACACGGCGTACTTGACCGCTCAGAGATCTTGTACAAGACCTTTGATATCCTTCATTAAACAACATGTATTAAAAGTAGTGCGGAATTAAAAGAATTCACTTGAAATAAGAATACTTCAAAATATCTCTTTTATAGAAAAACATAATGAAAGACTATTTCTCAAAGTCACCATCTCATACATACAAATATATTGGGAAACGGCCCATACTTCATTATATAGAAAATTGCTAAGTCTATTACAATACTTTCAATAAGGAAATCTAAACATCAAGATGTCCTCAAATCTACTGAGGACATACCAACTCTTTGCTTGAATGAACACTAACCCAAGATTCCACTTCGAGACTCCTCTCAAATGCCACCTACACCTTTAGAGATAGACAAAAGTATATGGAATTAGTACAAATAGTTATACTAAGTATGACATAATGAATAAAATCATGATAAACGTAATTTTGTATAAAATATGCTCTTTTTGATTGAAATAGCATAGTATAAGCATAAGAACAATATCTAGCACCTTAGAAACATATTAGATATCACATAAAAATTTTTATCAAATATTGAAGAATGTTACAGTGAACTAAGTTCAACTTCACAGTGACCTCTATTAACTTGCAACCCTCTCACAAAAGGTTATCCTAAGACTCACTTAAGTGCAACAAAGAGGGACCACCCATACACCCTCTCTACGCACACCTAAATGACCCTTAAGACTACCTAAGATAAGATCATTTTCACTTTATTTGTTAAACTCCCTACCTAGAGTTACTCTAACACTCACCTAAGTAAGACATGAATAGACCGCACATACACCCTCTTCAAGCCTACCTTAGCAATCCTCAAAGCTACTCTAGATAAGTACTTTTTCATTATCATTCCTTGACTAAAGTCATTATGTTCATTAAGTCATTATGAAAATATTAATCTCAAATGTACATTCACATAATGGTCTTTAAGAAGACCTAGGGAACTCACACACTAACATCATCAAAGACTAATCATGAAATGTCTAGGTAGTGTCCCATTCCACTATCTAAACTTCATAGTACTTATCCAGCACTAGCATGTATTCCACATGATGAGAATAGACAATAACCGACATAGACCATTCCAGCTAGGCCTGGAATCCGGAGTCATAAACCTACTCCGATGGAGGGTGTTTTACTTTCCAAGGGTAGAACTAAGACACATCCTACGTAGACACATGGTTAAGGAATATCAAGGTGTTTTATGCAGTCTAGTCTCATTCTCACGTAGAGATACATCATACTCTAGTCTCCTTTTTAAGTAGAGCTACAAACCATAACATATTCACTCGGTGCTAGCCTTTGTTATCATAGAATAAGTTCATTAAAAAGGGGCATTTGAAAAGGTACCATCTCTTAGTCATTACCTAGTCATAATGCACCTATCAAAGATGGGTCCACTAGGGCTGACACTCAATGGTTAATAAGGATAGCTCATACTTAAACTTCTATCTATATAGAAGGTTCCACATATTAGCCATGCTTAGAATGGAACCATCTTAGGTCTACCGATCCTAGACTTTCATTCAACATTCATCTATACAGATACAAGACAATGGTACATAACCCTACTAAGTCAAGATGTTCATATTCACATATCTTTCGTGTATCAAGAAGAAGGACATAGTCTACCTATCAAGACACACACATCATCTCCATATCACATGTACAATAGTGTTCAAGTATCATGTAGGAATAACCAAGTTAACATATCAAGATACACTAGTAGTACAACTAGAGACATCCCCCTAGTCTATCATGATCACATATAGTCAATTAGGAAGAATCATGCATCAACTCTAAGACTACACACCTAAGGCCATAGTCATAGTCGAACATGATCACCCAACAACATCAATAGAAGAACACATACATTCACCTTCATCACATGTAGATAGATATGATCATACTTCACATAAATCAACTACACAAATCATCATAATATATCAAGTAATTGCCGACAAGGCCATGATCATAATAATACATAAAGTAACGCCGACGAGGCCATATCATTCACAAGTAAAATACATAGCACCGCCACCATAAGTGGACCATACAAATCACAACATATTTCAAGAGCTACATTACATAAATAAAGAGCATTTGGGCAGCGTACCACCAATCAATTTTAGCACTTCAATCCATAGCTAAATCATCCAATTCAATACCAAAAGGCCCTTACCTGTGGCCATGATCATTATTTCAATACAAAAATCACAATACTCAATGAGTATACATCAATTCAATATATATTTATTAATCATAGACAGCCTATACATCAATACACTACAATTCTTACATCATTCAATAGGCCAAAGAAAACTACACTAGAATTCATAAGCATTGAAACATGATCACTTAACCCATAAAATAGTAAAAACTAGGAATGCATGGTTTGCATGGGTTCGTAGGAATTATAGCTTTAAAACATTGAATTAACATCAATTCAAACCTAAAACATTGATTCAAAACCTTTTATGCAAGAACCCATGACTAGATCACAAAATTGGAGAATTCATGTTTTGATTATCTTTGAAAAATCATTGAAATTTACTCCTTGAATAAAGATATTTCAAGGATGAAGAACCATACCTTACTTTTGATGAAAATCCCACAAAATTGATAGAGAAAACTTGAGAAATTCTATCTTCTTCCTTGGAGCTTCAAAGCTTCAACAATGGAGTTTTGGAGAGAGCGAATGGAGAGGTTTTGTTTTGAGTTGAGGGTTTTAGCTTTGATTGGTGAATTTAGGGGTTTAAATAGGTCCTACAACCGTCCATAATGCACCCTAAATTACCCAAAAGACCCCTACATTTATTGAACAAATTAACCAACTCAAATTTGACTTTAAAATGACGTAACAAAATCTGGGACTTTACTGCGCGTCGCGGATTCACTTCCAAATATTATTTTTCAAAAATTCTTGGACAAAATGGTTCGTGACAGCCCCGTGACCCTAAGATTATTTATGTCATGTCTTTATGTTTGTCTTGTGATGATGATTTTTCTTAGTATTGATGAAATACCTCCTTTTTATATTAAATATCGTGAAAAGTTTTAATTTCGCACTACTTTTCATGTATTATGAAATGAGTGATAGTTAAAGGGCTTGTACAAGACAACAAAGGGTCAAGTACACCCTATCCCGATCCAAGAGTTCTCCCTAAATTTTAGGGGGTACCTGCGGGTTGTGACAGACTTGGTATCAGAGCATAAGGTTATGAGAGATAGTTTAGAGTCTAAAAGTCTCACAAGACACATCTAAAAGAGTCTTGGTCATTGGTGTAAGTCGGGACACATCCATGGACAAGAGGCTATAAGATGATAGACGTTACACTTTCTTCTCTATTCTAATGTTGTGCCTTAGAGTTAAGTTCTATAAGATGTCTTCTCTCAACCTCTTCTATTTGTGTTTATTGGAGATAAATACGAGGAGATCAACCGCTACATTGGAGGAGGGAGGTGTAGCTAATGAGTGGATCCCTCCACGTGTTGACCAAGTTCCTATTGTTGGCCTAGAGGGATAGAAGGAGGAGGTTACCCTTCAAGAACCTCAAGTGACTCCGGAACCTCAAGAGCCTCAAGTGACCCAAGTGCCTCCTATGCCTCAATCTCATTTTGTTGAAGGAGATATGGCTATTGCGAAGTTGAGGGCTGACCTAATGAATTTTACCCAACTCATGACGGCTCAAGCTCATCTAGTCAATAATCACTTTGTTGCCCAAGCTAATCAAAGAGTTGGACCTCAACCTAATGATAGTACTCCCGCTTCTAGAATTTGGGTTTTCATGAGGATGAACCCTCCCACTTTTCATGGCACTAAGGTGGATGAAGAGCCACAAGGTTTCATAGATGAGGTGTTCAAAGTTGTAGATGCTATGGGTGTGACCCCGAGGGAGAAAGCAGAGTTAGTCGCTTACCAACTCAAGGAGGTGGCTCTAGTGTGGTTTGACCAATGTAGGGGTGAAAGACCGGAGGGAGAAGAAGATGGTTGAGTTTATTAACCTTTGTCAAGGGTGAATGAGTGTGCAAGAGTACTCTCTCAAATTCACCCAACTCTCTAACTATGCCCCAACCATGGTGGCCAACCCTAGGTTTAGGATGAACAAATTTGTGATGGAAGTGTCTAGATTGGTGGAGAAAGAGTGTTGTACGTCAATGCTTCTTAATGACACGGATATTTCTAGGCTCATGGTGTATGTACAAAAAGTTGAAGAGTCCAAAATTAGTGAGATAAGGAAAGAGGGAAAGAGGCCTAGGTAGTCACCAAAAACCTAAGATGAGGTTCTATTACCAAGATTCTTCCATGGGAACCAAGGATAGGGCTCCAAACCCAAATTCCCAAGGTTGTGGCCATAGTACTTGTGGGAAGCAACATTTGGGTAAGTTTCTTGCCGGAATGGATGTTTGTTTTAGTTGTGGTAGTAAAGGCCACAAGATTAGGGATTTCCCTAGCATCAAACAAAGAGGGAAAGAGGTCAATCAAGCTCCTCAAAGTGTTCTAGATACCAATGCTCCAAAGAAGAATCATCCCTATGGGATGGGAGCTCGGAAGGATAACTAATCCGGAGTTAATAGTCCCAGGTAAGTCTTAAATCTTTATGCTTGTTGTTTTTATGTTATGATATGAGTTTATATGGTTTTATATTTCATATGATCATGTCTTCTTGATGAATTGCTCAAAGAATGAATTTTCAAAATTTTAGCATGTTCACTGTGTTACAGTGATGCTCTCTGTAAGATTTCTCATTTTTTAAAAAATTTTATTGTCATGATTTGTGGCTCTAATGTTGGATAATGTAGTTTCTCCATTAAAGAAGGATAATGATGAGTTTTGAAATTGTGAAGTTGATGCAAAAGTTGCTTATGTTGCAAAGTGTGTGAAAGTGTGAGTTTGTGCTCCTTGTTAGTTGGTGCTTTGATTATGAATGTTTTACCATGATTTTAATTTGTTATGTGTTTCTAATGGAGTCCTTTATGGTCTTAAACTTTTAGTGTCATTCGAAGACGAATGTCATTCCAAGTGGGGGAGAATGACCATAAAACGAACTAAGTTAAATTAGATCTTTGTGATTGTTTATTGAGATAATTTTTTTATAAAATGAGTTATATTAGTGTCCTTAGTCAGTGTGTGAAGTTTGGTTAAGTTTGGAGTTCAAACGTCCAAGAACGTCCATGACATTCGGAAGATATGCCTTAGATAGTGCTTATGTGTTCTCATGTGTTTGAGTGAGTTTTACGTGTTCATTTTGTTTGAAATTGGTGTGGGGTGTTAATATTAACTATAATAATGTGTTTAGGGGTTTAGTGTCCCGGTAAGACCCCACCTAGGACCCACAAGGGGCCCTAGATAATGATCCAAGATAAGGACCCAAAACTGCCTTGGTAGTGTCCACCAACGAGAGCAAACGATGGCCAGTGGTCCAACCAAAGGCCCATAGACTTTCCCCGTCGTTTGGACGTGCAAGGTAGGATATCCAGGACCCAAATGAATCTAAGTGTCAACCTATAAAACCCCACCAACGGACTGTTGATGGATAGACGGTCCGTTGGTTGCATCCGTCGATTGTAGGAATTCCAAAAAGCTGCTTTTCCTGTAATGACTTGGGGTGTTTGGTAAATTCACCCCAAGTCTTTTATGAACCTAGGAATTCATTTTAAGGTTATTTAGGTATATTAAAGAGGTATAAACCCTGAGACCTCATTTTAGACCTCATTTTCCTAAAACCCAGAACCCCTCTCTCTTAGAACTCTCTCCCAAACTCCATAGAAGCTAGAAATCAAGAAGAAGCTAGGAGGGCTGTTGGTGGTCAAGTTCTTAATCAATATCATTGGGGTTTATTCTACTTAAGGTATTTTCTCAATCCTTGAACTCTCTTCCATTAAAGGACTCACTTCTAATGGATTTTCAAAAAGGGTTTTCAACCCTAGTTTCTTCTATCTTCAACTCTAAATATGGTTCTTGCATAAAAACATTTTGAATGATTTAAAGATGATGTTTCTAATGTTAGTTGATGATTTTAATGCTAAAAATTCAATGAAAACATGTTAAATCTTTTTATCAAATTTCGGCATAAGGAATGGGTTAGCTGAGAATGAATTGATAGTCTTTGAGCTTTAGTTTCTTATGGTTGATATTGTTGTTTAGCTACGGCACTAAAGCCTATTTTATGATGAATTGTTGAGTAAAATTGTAAATAGGTGTTAAGGCTTTGGAATAATGGTAAGTTGGTCTCATTGCTAACTCTCTTTATGAATTTCTCTTGAGTGGTATGGTCCACCTTCTTGGTGGCGGTGTTTACTTGATGAATTTTGTTATACTTAGTATGTATCATAAGTGTTGATTTGGAGGAATAATATGTGAAATTAAGTGATAATCAATATGGTTATTGTATTGCGCGTTATGATGCTTAAATTGCATGTTTTGCTTAGCCTAAATGATGTAATGTATATGTTGAGCATGTTACAGTGTGTAATCTGATGAATTCAGGTCTAAGCATGTATATAAGTTAATGTAACTTGAATGATTCTTTATGCAAGATGTGGTCACATGTACACACAAACACATTTAAATGAATGAATGAAAAAAGGTAAGTAAAAAAGAGAGTTTTGGGGTGAACACTCTTCGTGAGTTGAGATGAAGTGTTTAGTAGCAACCTTACTACATCCTAAGAGCTTTCTAAGATAGGTCGTAGGATGAATACCCTTCGTGAGCTGAGATGTGGTGTTCACTAGTTATCCTTAACCTATATAATAAAAATGTTGTGAATCCGTGGGGATTTATGCTTAGCACCGAGAGGATATGAATAAGGGATGGTTACACTTCGTGAGTTTAGATGTTGTATTCCAATGTACCTGTTGAGATGAGTACTCCTCATTAGTAGAGAATGAGTTAAATAGTAGAAATCTCCTTATCCCTTAACTATGCGCCTGCATAGGTGTAGCTATTGGGAAATCCGTGTAAAATCTAAGATAATGACCTTACTCTAGGCAAGTGAAGATCCCTCATATGATAGGGGTTAATATCGGGATTACATGTCTAGCTCTCATGGTCTATATCGGTTAAGATAACCCCCACAAAAGCAATGAATCTTCTAAAAGAGTGTGCAACTTAGGGTAGGTAGTGGAGTGGGACGCTATCTATCAAGTTCACTAGGTAGGCATTCGAAAGGTAAGTCTTGGTGAGTTTAATATGAATTGAATGAACTAAGTCTTCTAAAAGAACGTAGTACTTAGGGTAGGTGGTGGTATAGGACGCTATCTATCCATTGCTCTAAGTAGACCTTCTGAAAGGGGAGTCTTGGTGCCAAGCCTTCTAAAAGAGTGTACTACTTAGGGTAGGTGGTGGAATGGGATACCATCTACTCATTGCACTAAGTAGGACATCCGAAAGGGAAGTCTTGGTGTGTTGTTTGAGTGTTCTTCTAATGTCTTGTTATTGAGTGGTGATTTGTTCTCCCGAGTGGAGTAAGCCTATGATGGGTAGTCTTAAGGATCTTCTTGGTGTGCATTGAATGAGGTGTATGGGCATTTCCTTCATGTCTTACCTTGGAGAGTCTTAGGATAACCTCGGTTAGGGAAACTCCTACGGAAATGAGTTCACTTCCTCTTGGCAATACTTTGGGAGTTCAGTGTTTTTGAGTTATTTTGGTTCATAATGTTACAATAGTTTAATGTAAAATTTGGAAGGCTTACTGTAAAGTGTCTCTTTTTGTTAAAATTAAGGAAATCCTTCTCTAAGTGTTAAATGATGTTTATTATGTTGTTTTGTTTATAAATTCATGAATGTTTTACTTATTTGGCATGAAAGCTTAATTTACAATAATGTCCCTTTTACATGTTTTTGCATATGCCATACTTAGTACATTGTTTTGTACTAACCCCATACTTTTCTATACTCTATAAGTATAGGTTTTGGAAGCAAGGTTGAAGTCTAGAAGGGAAAGCTTGGGAAAGTTTCTCTCAAGACAAAGTATGTCCTTATATATCTGAGGGCATAATTCCTATCTTCTTAGTTTCTTTACGTTAAGACTTATTATGTATTTCTTTCAAATGTAAAGGGCCGTGTCAGCATGACAGCTGCGCCACGCACAACAACTGCCCAAAACAGGCTGGCGCGGCAGCATGGCAGTCCAAGTTCAGGTCCTCCTTTGGGACCTTTTTGATGGTCCCTGAGGCGTCGTTCTCGGACGTTTCGACCCTTGGCATGTCAGGATACGCGTAGGAACTCTCGGTACTGAATTTCACCCTTCAGACCATCCACCAAAGTATCACTACAAAACACTACGACACACTAGTTCAACTTCGACTAGTTTCCGAACGTCTTGGACGTTTGACCTGCAAAAACTTCCAAAATTTATATACTGCCTAAGAACACAATTATTAACAATTTTATGACTTTAAAACATCATGACACAAGTGTTAGGCTCTAGTTCAACATAGCTCATTTTTAGGGTGTAACAACACTCCCCCACTTTGACAACATTCGTCCTCGAATGACATTTTCAATTATTTAGGCACTTTCTAGAGATAAGAAACTCCGGACTAGAAGCACATAACCATACCACATACTATACCATACACATAGATATGAGGAACATCACTCCACACAACAAAGAGACTCAAAACACAATAAGAAGGTAGAAACTACTTCTATAACTGATCATGCAATAAGACTGAAATTTTAATTTCGTATAGGAGGAACTTCCTTCTCCACATATTATGATATTCATATACAACAGTTCTATACACATTATAACCATTTTCATGTAAGAAACATTTAGCCAAATTTTCAAAAATTTTACAGTGACACCCAATTTCTTTACAGTGAATCATGTTGAATTATTCCTTAATGCAACTCTTAAGCAATTTATGATGAAAACATGACAATATGAGAGAATAATACATATAACCTCATTTTTAAACATAATCATAATTTTATGAAATGCACAATGCAAGGAATAAATGAAATTCAATTTCAACTAGACTCCTAAACACAATGCAACATGCAACATGCTACTATGACATTCTATCTCTCAAGATTGAATTTAATAGAAGAGATGAGACAACAAATCACCATTCTACTACTCACCATACTCCCCCACTTACAAGGAACTCATATAACTAAAGACAAAAAACTATAACTTGCCGGCATAATCATCATCATCCATTTTTGTTCCTTTTGGCTCGGATATCATAGAAGTGATTCCTCTTTGGAGCACCACCATCCAAAACATTAGGAGTAACATGCTTGTCCTCTCTCCCTCTAGCCGCAATAGTACGACAATCTCTCACCTTGTGATCATCTTTCCCACAACCAAAGCACCCAGTAGTACTGGCTAGGCACATCCTAAAGTTCTTCTTACCACAAGTAGCACAAGTCGGCTTTACCACATGGGAACCACCACCTCTCTCATAGTTAGCCTTAGGAGCACTAGAACCATCTTGATTTGGAACCCTGTTCTTAAACTTAGGTTGAACTTACTCATCGGTTCTTCCCCTCTTAGCATCTCTACTTATCCTCCCAAGTTTAGACTCTTCAATGGATTGAGCATACACCATAAGCCTAGATAGGGTCATGTCACCATGGAACATGGCTGTACGACACTCTTCCTTCACAATATCCAAAACACCGGTCAAGAACCTACTCATCTCATCCTTAGGGTTAGACACCAAGGATGGAGCACACTTAGATAATAGGATAAACTTCAAGGAATACTCCTCAACATTCATGTCACCTTGTATAAGATTTATGAACTCTTTAATATTAACCTCCCTCTTCTCACGGGGAAAGTATCTCTCTAAGAATGCTTCGTTAAACTCTTCCCACTCTAAAGGACCCAACTCAACCGGCCTACTATCCTTCCATTGAGTAAACCAAACTTGAGCAACATCTTTCAATTGGTACGAAGCTGACTCCGCATTCTCCCTAGAAGTCACTCCGATGGCATGCACTATCTTATACACTTCATCCAAGAAGGCTTGGGGATCTTCTCCCACATTAAAACCAAAGAACATAGGAGGATTCTTACTCACAAAGTCTCTCAATCTATAGGTCATAGTACTCTCCATAGCATTTTCCCTATGCCCAATGTCTCTATTTACTTGAGTTGTCATAGCTCGGGCTAGGGTAAGGAGAGCCTCTCTAATCTACCCATTAGCCATAACCGGGAGAACCACCGGAAACTCATTCTCTTGTTCCACATTAGGAACTTCAGAATCTCTATCACCTTGAGCCCCTTGAGCAACTTGAGGAACTATCTCAACTTGAGGAGGAATCTCCCCATTCACATCATTCTCCTCAACTCTCCTAGCCGGTGTCCTCATCGTATGCATCTCCTATAACACAAGGAAAACCATAAGAAAAGAGTACTCATAACTTTTCTTATTCTGCGACACGACATAGGAGTAGAAAAGATGGGAAACTCTATCGCCTATAGCCTCTCGCCCATATATGTGTCGCGACTCACACCGATGGTCAAGACTCTACTATAAATGTCTCTTTGAGACTTTTGGATCCTATAGACTACTTCATAACCTGATGCTCTGATACCAAGTTTGGCACTTCTTGAGAATACACCCTAGCAGACATGGCATTCTCGAATCGCGATATGGCTTACTTGACCTCTCGAAGTTCTTGTTTAATCCCTTTGACATCCTTCATTGCATAACATGCATAAAAAGTAGTGCGGAATTAAAACATTTCATAGGAAATAATAATACCTCAAAATATCTCTTTTATAGAAGAACATAATGAAAGGGTAAGTCTCAAAGTCACCATGTTAGACATACGAATATATTGGGACACGGACCATACTTCATCATATAGAAAATAACTAAGTCTATTGCAATACTTTCAATAAGGAAATCAAAACATCAAGATGTCCTCGAATCTAGTGAGAACATACCAACTCTTTGCTTGAATGAACACTAATCTAAGCTTCCACTTCGAGACTCCTCTCAAATGCAACCTACACCTTTAAAGATAGACAAAAATGTATGGAATTAGTACAAACACCTGTACTAAGTATGATATAATGCATAAAATCATGATAAACGGACTTTTGTATAAAACATGCTCTTTTTGATTAAACTATCATATTATAAGCATAAGAACAACATCTTGCACCTTAGAATATAAGATATTACATAAGCATTTTATCAAATATTAAAGAATGTTACAGTGAACTATGTCACTTTACAGTGAACTAAGTTCAATTTCACACTGACCTCTTTTAACTTGAAACCCTCTCACCAAAAGTTATCCTAAGACTCACTTAAGTGGGATGAAGAGAGACCGCCCATACGCCCTCTCTAATCACACCTAAATGATCCTTAATACTACCTATGGTAAGATCATTCTCACTTTATTTCTTAAACGGCCTACCTAGAGTTACTCTAAGACTAACCTAAGTAAGACATAAAGAGACCGCCCATAAACCCTCTTAAAGCCTACCTAATCAATCCTCAAAGCTAATCTAGATAAGTACTTTTTCATTGACATTCCTTTACTAAAGTCATTATGTTCATTAGGTCATTATGAAAACATTCATCACTATGGACATTCACATGATGGTCTTTAAGAAGACCTAGGACACTCACACACTAACATCATCAAAGAATAATCGTGCAATGTATAGTTAGCATCCCATTCCACTACCTAAACTTCATAGTACTTATCCAACACTAGAAGGTATGCCACATGATGAGAATATGCAATAACTGACATAGACAATACTAGCTAGGCATGGAATCAAGAGTCATAAACCTACTCCGATGGAAGGTGTTCTACTTTCCAAGGGTATAACTAGGACACATCCCATGTTGGCACATGATTAATGAATATCAAGGTCTTTTATGCACTCTACTCTCATTCTCAAGTAGAGATTACTCTAGTCTCCTTCTTAAGTAGAGCTACAAACCATGACATATTCACTCGGTGCTAGCTTGTCTTCTCGTAGAGTAAGTTCATTAAAAGGGGCATATGAAAAGGTACCATATCTTAGTCATTACCTAGTCATAATGACCCTACCAAAGATGGTTCCACTAGGGATTCCACTAAATTTTCTATAAGGATAGCTCATTCTTAACCTTCTTTCTATATAGAAGGTTCAACATATTAGCCATGCTTAGAAAGGCTCCATCTTAGGTCTACGGATCCTAGACTTTCATTCAACATTCATCCATACACATACAAGACAAAGGTGCATAAGCCTACTAAGTCAAGATGTTCATATTCACATATCTTTCGTGTATGAAGAAGAATGACACATTATGCCTATCAAGACACACACACTATCTCCATATCACATGTACAATCGTGTTCAAGTATCATGTAGAAATAACCAAGTTAACCTATTAAGATACACTAGTAAGAGAACTAGAGACATCACCCTAGTCTATCATGATCACGTATAGTCAATTAGTTTTAACTATCTTATGGGTTAAGTGATCATGTCTCAATGCTTATGAATTCTACTTTAGTTTTCTTTGGGCTATTGAATGATGTAAGAAATGTAGTGGATTGATGTATCGGCTGTCTTATGTTGATAAATCTACATTGAATTGATTGAGATTAACTGAGTATTCTCATTTTTGTATTGAATTGTTGATCATGGCCATGGTTAAGGGCCTTTTGGTATTGAATCATATGATTTAGCTATGATTGAAGTGCTGAGAATAGATTGGTGGTACGCTACCCTAATTCTCTTTATTTTATGTAATGTAGCTCTTGAATTATGTTATGATTGGTATGGTCCACTGATGGTGGCGGTGCTATGTTCTTTACTTGTGAATGACGTGGCCTCGTCGGCGTCACTTTATGTATTATGATGATCATGGTCTTGTCGGCAATTACTTGATATATTAATTGTAGTTGATTTATGTGAAGTATGATCATATCTATCTATATGTGAGTAAGTTGAATGTATGTGTTCTTATATTGATGTTGTTAGGTAATCATGTTAGACTATGACTATGGCCTTAGGTGTGTAGTCTTAGAGTTGATGAATTGTATTAACATCAATTAAAACCTAAAATATTGATTCAAAACCTTTTATGCAAAAACCCATGGCTAGATCATGAAATTGGAGAATTCATGTTTTGATCATCTTTGAAAAATCATTGGAATTGAATCCTTGAAGAAAGAGATTTCAAGGATGAAGAACCATATCTTAATTGTGATTAAAAGCCCACAAAATTGATGGAGAAAACTTCAGAAATTTTATCTTCTTCTTTGGAGCTTCAAAGCTTCAACAATGGAGTTTTGGAGAGAGTGAATAGAAAGTTTTTTTTTTAGTTGAGGGTTTTATCTTTGATCGGTGAGTTTAGGGGTTTAAATAGTTCCTACAACCGTCCATAATGCACCCCTAAATTACCCAAAAGACCCCTACATTTATTGGACAAATTAACCAACTCAAATTTGACTTAAAAATGACGCAATGAAATCTTGGACTTTACTGTGCGTTACGGAGGCACTTTGAAATGTTATTTTTTGAAAATTCTTGGACAAAATGGTTCGTGACAGCCACTGCCCAAAATAGGCTAGCGCGGCAGCTTGGCAGCCAAAGTTTGGGTCCTCCTTGGGGACCCTTTTGATGGTCCCCGGGGCGTCGTTCTCAGATGTTTTGATCCTTTGCATGTTAGGATACGCGTAAGAACTATTTTTACTGAATTTCACCTTCAAACCATCCCACAAAACATCACTACAAAACACTACGACACACTAGTTCAACTTGTACTAGTTTCCGAACGTGTTGCACGTTCTTGAACGTATGATCTCCAAAAACTTTCAAATTTTATATACTTCCTAAGAACATCATTATTAACCTTTTGATGACTTTAAAAATCATGACACATGTGTTAGGATCTACTTCAACCTAACTCATTTTTAGGGTGTACCAAAGTGGATATGAAAAGTGAGACGGGTCCGGAATCCAAGTATAAAGGAGAGCCGCACCTAGTTGTTGTGATGACTATCCACTTAGGTCTCATGAGATGGGAGTCCTTCACGTAGTATAGTCAAGGTATCCTAGTATAGAGCTCCATATCCTATGAACTTAGACGTGCTTGAGAAGCATCTCGTAGTGTTCAAAGGAAAAGATGAACATAGACATGCCCAAGGGGTATCTCATAGTGTTCATAATGTGTGAATGAACTTACACATGACCAAGGGGTATCTTGTAGTGTTCATGATTAAGGGATCAAGACATACCTTAAAAAGTATCTCGTAGGATCCATATGATTAAGGAACTTACATATACTTAAAAGAGTATCTCATAGTGTTCAAAAGATAAAAATAGGGGCTAGACTCCAAAGTAAGAAGTAATAAAGAAAGGATCCAAAAGTAGTACCTTGTATGAATGGTGGTATGGGACATCATGAGTGTGTTGCACAAGGTATAACCTAGGCTCACTAATGAAGAAGATATTGAAGATAGGATTGAATTATTTTTTTGCCTTTCCTAGTATAGTAGACTAAAGATGAGAGAATCTTAGTAGATGAAGTTAAGTAATAAAGAAGCTATGGAGGGTGAACGTGTTAAGGATGTCTTTCGAGATACACTTATTATGTAGGGTAGTAGGGGTTGTCTTATATACATTGCACAAGCATGTTTTGAGATGAACACAAGAGTATAGTACTCTTTAGTATGAATAACATATGTCTTAATTATGATAGTGGATTATGATCAAGGATTACCAAAGAGAGGTACTTAGCTTTGGTAGAAGTATGGGATGCTACCTTAGCCTTGCACAAGTATTCGTTGAGGTATCTTATGATATAGTTCACTTGAGTAAGAAGGATTAGTAAGTAAGTATGAACACTTATATGATTTATGAGGCTTTATTATGTTATTATATTCATGTTATGCTTATGACTTTATCTCTTATGATTATGTCTATTATTGACTAACCCTTTGAGATATCTTATGGTTGTATGTAGTTTCCATACTTAGTACGTGTCGTACTAACGCATATTGCCTGCATGTTGTCTATGTAGGGTCTTAAGAAGATAGAGTTGCTTGAAGGGTAGAGTTTCAAGGTTTCCAAGAATAGAAGAGGTGGTGATTCCTCATAGCTTCGAGGACGAATCTTTATGTTTCTTTATGTCTTTCCTTATGTTTTAAATTTTACGTGGGATGCGTCCCAATGCTTTTCATTCATGTCAATGTTAGATAGTTTTTGAGACAATGTTATAACAGATGCTTCCGCGTTTATGAAATACCTTTTGGTTTATGTTTAAAGAATGTTTTTAAAGTCACTCCATTTATGCATGATGTTATGTAATGAATTGCAGAGCTTGTACAAGACCTCCGAGAGGTCGAGTACACCGTGTCGCGATCCGAGGGTTGCCCTAATTTCTATGGTGTACTTGCGGGTTGTGACATTGGGGTTTTCACCTAGACTTCCTAAAATTAGTTGGAGAGTTCATTAAGGTCATTTTAGGTATTTAAAGTAACTTTACAAGTCTATAACCCCTATTCAAGTCATTATTGAACTCTCTAGAACACCATTGGAGCTTTAAGGGATATTGGAGCTTGAAGCTTTTCTCCATTAATTCTTCTCAATTTTCGTGGTCTAGCATCAATTAAGGTATGAATTTCATCCTTGAATATATTTTCTTCAAGTAGCCTATGTCAAAGATGGTTTTCCAAAGCTTTCTCAAAAGATGAACTTCTAACTTGTGATCTAGCCATGGGTTTTTCCATAAAACATTTTGAATCATTGTATTATGATTGAATTGATGTTAGTTTGAATATTTTAACCTAAAGAATCTATAAACCCATTCAAATCATGAATTCAATATTCTGACTAGATTATGGGTATAATAATCATGTCTCTACATTATTGAATTCTTGTGTAGTTTACTTTGGGCTATTGAATTGTGAAAGAATTATGTTAGAATAATGTTTAGGCTGTCCTAAATTGATGAATTCATATTGAATTACTTTGGATTCGTTTTATATTATAATTATGGGATTGAATTTGTAATCATGGTCATTGGTAAGGGCCCTTGAGTATTGTGTTGGGTGATTTGGCTATGGATTGAAGTTGTGAGATTTAGTTGATGGTATTCTGCCCTAACTCTGTCTATATTGTATTGTATAAGTCTTGAATTGTAATGATGATTGGTATGG
This sequence comes from Solanum sitiens, assembly GCA_016801875.1. NCBI lineage: Eukaryota > Viridiplantae > Streptophyta > Magnoliopsida > Solanales > Solanaceae > Solanum > Solanum sitiens. The sequence continues at coordinate 1,216,608 of JABWTJ010000291.1, forward strand.
TCCACTTATGGTGGAGGTGCTTATGTGTTATACTTGTGAATTATGTGGCCTCGTCGGCATTACTTTATGAATTATGGATTTATCATGTTATATATTGAATATGTGAGTATTTTAAAGGTCTTTATAACTTATGTATATATGTGGAGTCAAAGCATGAGCTTCTAGTTGAAGATGTGTTTGTCTAGTAGGCTATATTGAAGTCATTATGTGTATTGCTTGATGTTAAAGTATGATGCTTCTTGATGGATTATATGAGACTTGTGATAACTTAGATTAATGATACTATAATAGTGAAGAGGGTGACCTATAGATGATATGCTTCTTGAATGATATGTTATATGTTGTATAGTAGAGTATGAGTGTGTCTTGGTATGAGTGTGTCTTGTCTTTGTAGACTTATGTCTCTTACTTGATACAAGTATAATGTGAATATGCCTTCTTGACTTAGTATGCTAAAGCTTACTAGTCTTGTATGTGTGATTGACATGTGACCTTGAATATTGTTAAGAATGTCCTTTATGTTGAACCTTGTTACCTAGATGAAGGTTAGATATCCTTGAAGTTGAAAGTCGTAATGGTATCCTTCTTGTGTGAATGGTTGAATTAGGGTTGATTGGCAGGAACGACATGAAATCATCCTTAGGAAAGTCATTGAGTTATTCTCTTGACCATTGTAGCTAGCCTTAGTGGACCCTCTTTGGTAAGGTGTAATGTGATTGGGTTATGAACAAATTATGGTACCTCTTCATATGCTTCTTTTATTGAAATACTCTATGAGAACAAAGTCTAGCACCGAGTGAGTATGCTTGAGGAGTTTATATAAATTAGATGATATTAGAGAACAAAGAAACCCTTCATATTCCTTAACCATTTGCCTACATAGGATGTGTCCTAGTTCTACCATTGGAAAATAGAACACCCTCCATCGGAGTAGGGTTTGACTCTGGATTCCATGTTTAGATACCATGGTCTATTTTGGTTATAAGTTCTATGAAGTTTAGGTATTGGAGTGGGACGCTATCTAGACATTGCACGATTAGGCTTTGAAGATTTTATTATGTGAGTTCCCTAGGTCTTCTCTAAAACCATTTTGTGAAAGTCCTTATGTGGTGAAGGTCTCTTAGATGGTCTAATGAACATAATAAATTAAGTAAAAGTATGTTAATGAAAAGGTATCTATGTAGAGTAGCTTTGAGGATTGCTTAGGTAAGCTTGGAGAGGGTGTATGGGCGTTCTCTTCATGTCATACTTAGGTGAGTCTTAGAGTAATTCTAGGTAGGCAGTCTAATTAATAAAATGGGAATAATCTTATATTAGTTAGTCTAAAGGATCTCTTTGGTCTGTCTGAATGGATTTTATGGGCGGTCACTTCATAACTCACTCAAGTGACGCTTAGAATCACCTTTGGTAGAAGGGTCTCATGTTTATGTGTTTTGGTGTGTTCTTGATGTTATCATGTGATTGTGAGTAATATATGTGAAGATTGTGTGATATGTGGGTTTTCGTATTGTGATATGAAGTTACTGTAAAACATTACTATAAAATATCATATTTAACTATAATGTCCATTTCTCATGATTTTATGCATTATGTCATACTTAGTACATGCATTGTATTAATTCCATAAATTTTTTATATATCTAAAGGTGTAAGTGGAATGTTAGAGGCGTCTTGAAGCAAAGCTTGGAAACTAGTACTGTTTCAAGAAAATTTAGGGTATGTCCTCACTTCATTCGAGGACATTACTATCTTTAGACTTCTTTTATTCAAAGTATTGTAATAGACAAAGTATTTACATATTTCGATTGTATGGGTCGTGTCCCAAGTATTCTTGAGTCTAAGATTAGCGTACGTTGAGAATTAGTGTTTTCTATCGTTTGCTATGAAATATTTTTGAAAATATTATTCGTGTGAAAAGTTTCAATTCCGCACTACTTTTCATACATGTATGAAATAAATGATGCCTAAGGTCTTGTACAATATTTTGAGAGGTCAAGTACTCCATGTTGTAATTCGAGAACAACATATCTTCTAGGGTGTACTCTCGGGGTGTGACAATGTTTTAGTATCTCTAGTAAGTTAGAGACTTTATTTTAGAGGAAGGCAGATTCACCATTAGTATTTGAGTTTTATTTGAGTATTTTAAACTCTTCATAGTTTATACACTCATATAGTATTGGATATTCTCCATTATTTTTGTTTGTCTTATGCTTATGATTTTGTGTTGTATTTCTTGTTTCAGTCTATATTTAAGTGTGTTTATGATATGTCAGCAGGGTTAGCTTGGGGTCACTCCTGATCCTAGGTCTCGTGTATGCGTCCTAGGAGTAACCTCGGGGTGTGACAAACTGGGTATTAGATAAATAAGCTTAAGAGTCCTAGGATGTCTAAAAGGCCTTACTAAGTATAGTCCTTTTCATGGGTGTGAAGTTCACCACATCTAATGAGAGGGAGGATAGAAAGTGACTCAGGAAAGCTTCACTCTCATTGTTATTCTTATCATGCGTTGGTATGATATCCTTTCTAATCAATCGTCATGCACTTAAGATCATGCCTCTTCATAGAGATTACACAAGGAATTCTAATGCACTCAATATATTTTCCTAAATTACTGTAGGAATGAGGAAAAACTTCCCACTCATTTCAGGTTTTTCAAAGTGAGAAAGATAGTCTAGCAAGGGTCCGGACTCCAAGTAGAAAGGAGAGCCACACCTAGTAGTTGTGATTACTAGCCACTTATATCACTTGGGGCCGGAGTACTTAACGTAGTAGAGTCAAGGTATCCTAGTAGAGATCTCCATATCTTATGAACGTAGACGTTCTTGAGAATCATCTTGTAGTTTTCAAAGCAAAATATGAACTTAGACATGCCCAAGGGGTATCTCGTAGTGTTCATAATGTGTGAATGAACTTAGACATTCCCAAGGGGTATGTCATAGTGTTCATGATTAAGGGATCAAGACATACCTTAAAAAGTATCTCGTAGGATCCATATGATTAAGGAACTTTGACATATTTAAAGAAGTATCTCATAGTTTTTTTAAGATAAAGATAGGGACTAGGCTATAAAGTAAGAAGTAATAAAGAAAGGATCCAGAAGTAGTAACTTGCATGAATGGTGTTATGGGGCATCATGAGTGCATTGCACAAGGTATAACCTAGGGTCACAAATGAAGAATAGATTGAAGATAGGATTGGACTAGATTTGCCTTTCCTAGTATATTAGACTAAAGATGAGAAAATCTTAATAGGTTAACTTAAGTAATGATGAGGATATGGAGGGTAAACATGTTAAGAATGGATTTCAAGATAGGATTAGTACGTAGGGTAGTATAGTTGCCTTATGTACATTGCACAAGAATTTTTTTAGATTACCACAAGGGTATAATACTCGTTAGTATGAGAACTTAGGTCTTAATTATGAGAGTGAACTATGATCAAGTATGATCAAAGAGATGTACTTAGCCTTGGTAGTAGTATGGAATGTTACCTTAGCCTTGCATGGATGTGGCTTTTGATGTTGTTCATAATAGTAAGAAAGACAAGGAGTTCAGAATTGACTCTTATATGCTTATTGATGATTTAATTATGCTTATGTTATGTATGCTACACCTATGTTTTTATCTCTTATGATTATGTCTATTATTGACTAACCCTTTGAGATATCTTATGGTTGTATGTAGTTTCCATACTTAGTACGTGTCGTACGCACGCATATTGCCTACATGTTGTCTATGTAGGGTCTTAAGAAGATAGAATTGCTTGAAGGGTAGAGTTTCAAGGTTTCCATGAATAGAAGAGGTGGTGACTCCTCATAGCTTCGAGGACGAATCTTTATGTTCCTTTATGTCTTTCCTTATGTTTTAAATTTTATGTGGGCTGCGTCCCAATGCTTTTCATTCATGTCAATGGTAGATTGTTTTTGAGACAATGTTATAACAGATGCTTCGGCGTTTATGAAATACCTTTTGGTTTATGTTTAAAGAATGTTTTTAAAGTCACTCCATTTATGCATGATGTTATGTAATGAAGTCCAGAGCTTGTACAAGACCTCCAAGAGGTCGAGTACACCGTGTCGCGATCCGAGGGTTGCTCTAACTTCTATGGTGTACTTGCGGGTCGTGACATTGGAGTTTTCACCTAGCCTTCCTAAAATTAGTTGGATAGTTTATTAAGGTCATTTTAGGTATTTAAAGTAACTTTACAAGTCTATAACTCCTATTCAAGTCATTATTGAACTCTCTAGAACACCATTGGAGCTTTAAGGGATATTGGAGCTTGAAGCTTTATTCCATTAATTCTTCTCAATTTTCGTGGTCTAGCATCAATTAAGGTATGAATTTCATCCTTGAATATATTTTCTTCAAGGAGCCTATGTCAAAGATGGTTTTCCAAAGCTTTCTCAAAAGATGAACTTCTAACTTGTGATCTAGCCATGGGTTCTTGCATAAAACCTTTTGAATCATTGTATTATGATTGAATTGATGTTAGTTTGAATATTTTAACCTAAAAAATCTATAAACCCATTCAAATCATGAATTCAATATTTTGACTAGATTATGGGTATAATAATCATGTCTGTACACTATTGAATTCTTGTGTAGTTTACTTTGGGCTATTGAATTGTGAAAGAATTATGTTAGAATAATGTGCTGTCCTAAATTGATGAATTCATATTGAATTACTTTTGATTCATTTTATATTATAATTATGGGATTGAATTTGTAATCATGGTCATTGGAAAGGGCCCTTGAGTATTGTGTTGGGTGATTTGGCTATGGATTGAAGTTGTGAGATTTAGTTGATGGTATACTGCCCTAACTCTCTCTATATTGTATTGTATAAGTCTTGAATTGTAATGATGATTGGTATGGTCCACTTATGGTGGAGGTGCTTATGTGTTATACTTGTGAATTATGTGGCCTCGTTGGCATTACTTTATGAAATATGGATTTATCATGTTATATATTGAATATGTGAGTACTTTGAAGGTATTTATAACTTATGTATATATGTGGAGTCAAAGCATGAGTTCTTCTAGATGAAGAAGTGTTTGTCTAGTAGGCTATATTGAAATCATTATGTGTATTGCTTTATGTTAAAGTATGATGCTTCTTGATGGATTATATGAGACTTGTGATAACTTAGATTAATGATACTATAATAGTGAAGAGGGTGACCTATAGATGATATGCTTCTTGAATGATATGTTATATGTTGTATAGTAGAGTATGAGTGTGTCTTGTTTTTGTAGACTTATGTCTCTTACTTGATACAAGTAGAATGTGAATATGCCTTCTTGACTTAGTATGCTAAAGCTTCTTAGTCTTGTATGTGTGATTGACATGTGACCTTGAATATTGTTAAGAATGTCCTTTATGTTGAACCTTGTTACCTAGATGAAGGTTAGATATCCTTGAACTTGAAAGTCGTAATGGTATCCTTCTTGTGTGAATGATTGACTTAGGGTTGATTGGCAGGAAAGAGATGAAATCATCCTTAAGAAAGTCATTGAGTTATTCTCTTGACCATTGTAGCTAGCCTTAGTGGACCCTCTTTGGTAAGGCGTAATGTGATTGGGTTATGAACAAATTATGGTACCTCTTCATATGCTCCTTTATTGAAATACTCTATGAGAACAAAGGCTAGCACCGAGTGAGTATGCTTGGGGAGTTTATATAAGTTAGATGATATTAGAGAACAAAGAAACACTTCATATTCCTTAACCATTTGCCTACATGGGATGTGTTCTAGTTCTACCATTGGAAAATAGAACACCCTCCATCGGAGTAGGGTTTGACTCCGGATACCATGTTTAGATACCATGGTCTATTTTGGTTATAAGTTCTATGAAGTTTAGGTATTGGAGTGGGACGCTATCTAGACATTGCACGATTAGTCTTTGAAGATTTTATTATGTGAATTCCCTAGGTCTTCTCTAAAACCATTATGTGAAAGTCCTTATGTGGTGAAGGTCTCTTAGATAGTCTAATGAACATAATAAATTAAGTAAAAGTATGTTAATAAAAAGGTATCTATGTAGAGTAGCTTTGAGGATTGCTTAGGTAAGCTTCGAGAGGGTGTATGGGCGTTCTCTTCATGTCATACTTAGGTGAGTCTTAGAGTAATTCTAGGTAGGCAGTCTAATTAATGAAATGGGAATAATCTTATATTAGTTAGTCTAAAGGATCTCTTTGGTCTGTCTGAATGGATTTTATGGGCGGTCACTTCATAACTCACTCAAGTGACGCTTAGAATCACCTTTGGTAGAAGGGTCTCATGTTTATTTGTTTTGGTGTGTTCTTGATGTTATCATGTGATTGTGAGTAATATATGTGAAGATGGTGTGATATGTGGGTTTTCGTATTGTGATATGAAGTTACTGTAAAACATTACTATAAAATATCATATTTAACTATAATGTCCATTTCTCATGATTTTATGCATTATGTCATACTTAGTACATGCATTGTATTAATTCCATAAATTTTGTATATATCTAAAGGTGTAAGTGGAAAGTTAGAGGCGTCTTGAAGCAAAGCTTAGAAACTAGTACTGTTTCAAGAAAAGTTAGGGTATGTCCTCACTTGATTTGAGGACATTACTATCTTTAGACTTCTTTTATTCAAAGTATTGTAATAGACTAAGTATTTACATATTTCGATTGTATGGGTCGTGTCCCAAGTATTCTTGAGTCTAAGATTAGCGTATGTTGAGAATTAGTGTTTTCTATCGTTTGTTATGAAAGATGTTTTAAAATATTATTCTTGTTAAAAGTTTCAATTCCGCACTACTTTTCATACATGTATGAAATAAATGATGCCTAAGGTCTTGTACAATATTATGAGAGGTCAAGTACTCCATGTTGCAATTCGAGAACAACATATCTTCTAGGGTGTACTCTCGGGGTGTGACAATGTTTTAGTATCTCTAGTAAGTTAGAGACTTTATTTTAGAGGAAGGCAGATTCACCATTAGTATTTGAGTTTTATTTGAGTATTTTAAACTCTTCATAGTTTATATACTCATATAGTATTGGGTATTCTCCATTATTTTTGTTTGTCTTATGCTTATGATTTTGTGTTGTATTTCTTGTTTCAGTCTATCTTTAAGTATGTATATAATATGTCAGCAGGGTTAGCTTGGGGTCACTCCTGATCCTAGGTCTCGTGTATGCGTCCTAGAAGTACCCTCGGGGTTTGACAAACTGGATATTAGATAAATAAGTTTAAGAGTCCTCGGATGTCTAAAAGACCGCACTAAGTATAGTCCTTTTCATGGGTGTGAAGTTCACCACATCTAATGAGAGGGAGGATAGAAAGTGACTCAGGAAAGCTTCACTCTCATTGTTATTCTTATCATGCGTTGGTATGATTTCCTTTCTAATCAATCGTTATGCACTTAAGATTATGCCTCTTCATAGAGATTACACAAGGAATTCTAATGCACTCAATATGTTTTCCTAAATTACTGTAGGAATGAGGAAAAACTTCCCACTCACTTCAGGTTTTTCAAAGTGAGAAAGATCGTCTAGCAAGGGTCCGGACTCCAAGTAGAAAGGAGAGCCACACCTAGTAGTTGTGATTACTATCCACTTATATCACATGGGGCGGGAGTCCTTAACATAGTAGAGTCAAGGTATCCTAGTAGAGATCTCCATATCCTATGAACTTAGACGTTCTTGAGAATCATCTTGTAGTTTTCAAAGCAAAATATGAACTTAGACATGCCCAAGGTCTATCTCGTAGTGTTCATAATGTGTGAATGAACTTAGACATTCCCAAGGGGTATGTCATAGTGTTCATGATTAAGGGATCAAGACATACCTTAAAAAGTATCTCGTAGGATCCATATGATTAAGGAACTTTGACATATTTAAAGAAGTATCTCATAGTTTTTTTAAGATAAAGATAGGGACTAGGCTATAAAGTAAGAAGTAATAAAGAAAGGATCCAGAAGTAGTAACTTGCATGAATGGTGTTATGGGGCATCATGAGTGCATTGCACAAGGTTTAACCTAGGGTCACAAATGAAGAATAGATTGAAGATAGGATTGGACTAGATTTGCCTTTCCTAGTATATTAGACTAAAGATGAGAAAATCTTAATAGGTTAACTTAAGTAATGATGATTATATGGAGGGTAAACATGTTAAGAATTGATTTCAAGATAGGATTAGTACGTAGGGTAGTATAGTTGCCTTATGTACATTGCACAAGAATGTTTTGAGATTACCACAAGGGTATAATACTCTTTTGTATGAGAACTTAGGTCTTAATTATGAGAGTGAACTATGATCAAGTATGATCAAAGAGATGTACTTAGCCTTGATAGTAGTATGGGATGTTACCTTAGCCTTAAATGGATGTGGCTTTTGATGTTGTTCATAATAATAAGAAAGACAAGGAGTTCAGAATTGACTCTTATATGCTTATTGATGATTTAATTATGCTTATGTTATGTATGCTACACCTATGTTTTTATCTCTTATGATTATGTCTATTATTGACTAACCCTTTGAGATATCTTATGGTTGTATGTAGTTTTCATACTTAGTACGTGTCGTACTAACATATATTGCCTACATGTTGTCTATGTAGGGTCTTAAGAAGATAGAGTTGCTTGAAGGGTAGAGTTTCAAGGATTCCAAGAATAGAAGAGGTGGTGACTCCTCATAGCTTCGAGGACGAATCTTTATGTTCCTTTATGTCTTTCCTTATGTTTTAAATTTTATGTGGGCTGCGTCCCAATGCTTTTCATTCATGTCAATGTTAGATAGTTTCTGAGACAATGTTTTAACATATGCTTCCGCGTTTATGAAATACCTTTTTGTTTATGTTTAAAGAATGTTTTTAAAGTCACTCCATTTATGCATGATGTTATGTAATGAAGTCCAGAGCTTGTACAAGACCTCCGAGAGGTCGAGCACCGTGTCGCGATCCGAGGGTTGCGCTAACTTCTATGGTGTACTTGCGGGTCGTGACATTGGGGTTTTCACCTAGCCTTCCTAAAAATAGTTGGACAGTTTATTAAGGTCATTTTAGGTATTTAAAGTAACTTTACAAGTCTATAAGCCCTATTCAAGTCATTATTGAACTCTCTAGAACACCATTGGAGCTTTAAGGGATATTGGAGCTTGAAGCTTTTCTCCATTAATTCTTCTCAATTTTCGTGGTCTAGCATCAATTAAGGTATGAATTCATCCTTGAATATATTTTCTTCAAGGACCCTATGTCAAAGATGGTTTTCCAAAGCTTTCTCAAAAGATGAACTTCTAAATTGTGATCTAGCCATGGGTTCTTGCATAAAACATTTTGAATCATTGTATTATGATTGAATTGATGTTAGTTTGAATATTTTAACCTAAAAAATCTATAAACCCATTCAAATCATGAATTCAATATTTTGACTAGATTATAGGTATAATAATCATGTCTCTACACTATTGAATTCCTGTGTAGTTTACTTTGGGTTATTGAATTGTGAAAGAATTATGTTAGAATAATGTGTAGGCTGTCCAAAATTGATGCATTCATATTGAATTACTTTGGATTCGTTTTATATTATAATTATGGGATTGAATTTGTAATCATGGTCATTGGTAAGGGCACTTGAGTATTGTGTTGGGTGATTTGGCTATGTATTGAAGTTATGAGATTTAGTTGATGGTATACTGCCCTAACACTCTCTATATTGTATTGTATAAGTCTTGAATTATAATGATGATTGGTATGGTCCACTTATGGTGGAGGTGCTTATGTGTTATACTTGTGAAGTATGTGGCCTCGTCGGCATTACTTTATGAATTATGGATTTATCATGTTATATATTGAATATGTGAGTATTTTGAAGGTCTTTATAACTTATGTATATATGTGGAGTCAAAGCATGAGTTCTTCTAGTTGAAGATGTGTTTGTCTAGTAGGCTATATTGAAGTCATTATGTGTATTGCTTGATGTTGAAGTATGATGTTTCTTGATGGATTATATGAGACTTGTGATAACTTAGATTAATGATACTATAATAGTGAAGAGGGTGACCTATAGATGATATGCTTCTTGAATGATATGTTATATGTTGTATAGTAGAGTATGAGTGTGTCTTGTTTCTGTAGACTTATGTCCCTTACTTGATACAAGTAGAATGTGAATATGCCTTCTTGACTTAGTATGTTAAAGCTTCTTAGTCTTGTATGTGTGATTGACATGTGACCTTGAATATTGTTAAGAATGTCCTTTATGTTGAACCTTGTTACCTATATGAAGGTTAGATATCCTTGAACTTGAAAGTCGTAATGGTATCCTTCTTGTGTGAATGATTGACTTAGGGTTGATTGGCAGGAAAGAGATGAAATCATCCTTAAGAAAGTCATTGAGTTATTCTCTTGACCATTGTAGCTAGCCTTAGTGGACCCTCTTTGGTAAGGTGTAATGTGATTGGGTTATGAACAAATTATGGTACCTCTTCATATGCTCCTTTATTGAAATACTCTATGAGAACAAAGGCTAGCACCGAGTGAGTATGCTTGGGGAGTTTATATAAGTTAGATGATATTAGAGAACAAAGAAACCCTTCATATTCCTTAACCATTTGCCTACATGGGATGTGTCCTAGTTCTACCATTAGAAAATAGAACACCCTCCATCGGAGTAGGGTTTGACTCCGGATACCATGTTTAGATACCATGGTCTATTTTGGTTATAAGTTCTATGAAGTTTAGGTATTGGAGTGGGACGCTATCTAGACATTGCACGATTAGGCTTTGAAGATTTTATTATGTGAGTTCCCTAGGTCTTCTCTAAAACCATTATGTGAAAGTCCTTATGTGGTAAAGGTCTCTTAGATAGTCTAATGAACATAATAAATTAAGTAAAAGTATGTTAAATTAAAGGAATCTATGTAGTGTAGCTTTGAGGATTGCTTAGGTAAGCTTGGAGATGGTGTATGGGCGTTCTCTTCATGTCATACTTAGGTGAGTCTTAGAGTAATTCTAGGTAGGCAGTCTAATTAATGAAATGGGAATAATCTTATATTTGTTAGTCTAAAGGTTCTCTTTGGTCTGTCTGAATGGATTTTATGGGCGGTCACTTCATAACTCACTCAAGTGACGCTTAGAATCACCTTTGGTAGAAGGGTCTCATGTTTATGTGTTTTGGTGTGTTCTTGATGTTATCATGTAATTGTGAGTAATATATGTGAAGATGGTGTGATATGTGGGTTTTCGTATTGTTATATGAAGTTATTGTAAAACATTAGTATAAAATATCAGATTTAACTATAATGTCCATTTCTCATAATTTTATGCATTATGTCATACTTAATACATGCATTGTATTAATTCCATAAATTTTGTATATATCTAAAGGTGTAAGTGGAAAGTTAGAGGCGTCTTGAAGCAAAGCTTGGAAACTAGTATTGTTTCAAGAAAAGTTAGGGTATGTCCTCACTTGATTCGAGGACATTACTATCTTTAGACTTCTTTTATTCAAAGTATTTTAATAGACTAAGTATTTACATATTTCGATTGTATGGGTCGTGTCACAAGTATTCTTGAGTCTAAGATTAGCGTATGTTGAGAATTAGTGTTTTCTATCGTTTGCTATGAAAGATGTTTTAAGATATTATTCGTGTGAAAAGTTTCAATTCCGCACTATTTTTCATACATGTATGAAAGAAATGATGCCTAAGGCCTTGTACAATATTCTGAGAGGTCAAGTACTCCATGTTGCAATTCTAGAACAACATATCTTCTAGGGTGTACTCTCGGGGTGTGACAATGTTTTAGTATCTCTAGTAAGTTAGAGACTTTATTTTACAGGAAGGCAGATTCACCATTAGTATTTGAGTTTTATTTGAGTATTTGAAACTCTTCATAGTTTATATACTCATATAGTATTGGGTATTCTCCATTAATTTTGTTTGTCTTATGCTTATGATTTTGTGTTGTATTTCTTGTTTCAGTCTATCTTTAAGTATGTTTATGATATGTCAGCAGGGTTAGCTTGGGGTCACTCCTGATCCTAGGTCTCGTGTATGCGTCCTAGGAGTACCCTCGGGGTGTGACAAACTGTGTATTAGATAAATAAGTTTAAGAGTCCTCGGATGTCTAAAAGACCGCACTAAGTATAGTCCTTTTCATGGGTGTGAAGTTCACCACATCTAATGAGAGGGAGGATAGAAAGTGAATCAGGAAAGCTTCACTCTCATTGTTATTCTTATCATGCGTTGGTATGATATCCTTTCTATAAATCGTTATGCACTTAAGATCATGCCTCTTCATATAGATTACACAAGGAATTCTAATGCACTCAATATGTTTTCCTAAATTACTGTAGGAATGAGGAAAAACTTCCCACTCATTTCAGGTTTTTCAAAGTGAGAAAGATAGTCTAGCAAGGGTCCGGACTCCAAGTACAAAGGAGAGCCACACCTAGTAATTGTGATTACTATCCACTTATATCACATGGGGCGGGAGTCCTTAACGTAGTAGAGTCAAGGTATCCTAGTAGAGATCTCCATATCCTATGAACTTAGATGTTCTTGAGAATCATCTTGTAGTTTTCAAACAAAAATATGAACTTAGACATGCCCAAGGTCTATCTCGTAGTGTTCATAATGTGTGAATGAACTTAGACATTCCCAAGGGGTATGTCATAGTGTTCATGATTAAGGGATCAAGACATACCTTAAAAAGTATCTCGTAGGATCCATATGATTAAGGAACTTTGACATATTTAAAGAAGTATCTCATACTTTTTTTAAGATAAAGATAGGGACTAGGCTATAATGTAAGAAGTAATAAAGAAAGGATCCAGAAGTAGTAACTTGCATGAATGGTGTTATGGGGCATCATGAGTGTATTGCACAAGGTATAACCTAGGGTCACAAATGAAGAATAGATTGAAGATAGGATTGGACTAGATTTGCCTTTCCTAGTATATTAGACTAAAGATGAGAAAATCTAAATAGGTTAACTTAAGTAATGATGAGGATATGGAGTGTAAACATATTAAGAATGGATTTCAAGAAAGGATTAGTACGTAGGGTAGTATAGTTGCGTTATGTACATTGCACAAGAATTTTTTAAGATTGCCACAAGGGTATAATACTCTTTAGTATGAGAACATAGGTCTTAATTATGAGTGTGAACTATGATCAAGTATGATCAAAGAGATGTACTTAGCGTTGGTAGTAGTATGGGATGTTACCTTAGCCTTACATGGATGTGGCTTTTGATGTTGTTCATAATAGTAAGAAAGACATGGAGTTCAGAATTGACTCTTATATGCTTATTGATGATTTAATTATGCTTATGTTATGTATGTTACACCTATGTTTTTATCTCTTATGATTATGTCTATTATTGACTAACCCTTTGAGATATCTTATGGTTGTATGTAGTTTCCATACTTAGTACGTGTCGTACTAACGCATATTGCCTACATGTTGTCTATGTAGGGTCTTAAGAAGATAGAGTTTCTTGAAGGGTAGAGTTTCAAGGTTTCCAAGAATAGAAGAGGTGGTGACTCCTCATAGCTTCGAGGACGAATCTTTATGTTCCTTTGTGTCTTTCCTTATATTTTAAATTTTATGTGGGCTGCGTCCCAATGCTTTTCATTCATGTCAATGTTAGATAGTTTTTGAGACAATGTTATAACATATGCTTCCGCGTTTATGAAATACCTTTTGGTTTATGTTTAAAGAATGTTTTCAAAGTCACTCTATTTATGCATGATGTTATGTAATGAAGTCCAGATCTTGTACAAGACCTCCGAAAGGTCGAGTACACCGTGTTACGTTCCAAGGGTTGCCCTAACTTCTATGGTGTACTTGCGGGTCGTGACATTGGGGTTTTCACCTAGCCTTCCTAAAATTAGTTGGACAGTTTATTAAGGTCATTTTAGGTATTTAAAGTAACTTTACAAGTCTATAACCCCTATTCAAGTCATTATTGAACTCTCTAGAACACCATTGGAGCTTTAAGGGATATTGGAGCTTGAAGCTTTTCTCCATTAATTCTTCTCAATTTTCGTGGTCTAGCATCAATTAAGGTATGAATTTCATCCTTGAATATATTTTCTTCAAGTAGCCTATGTCAAAGATGGTTTTCCAAAGCTTTCTCAAAAGATGAACTTCTAACTTGTGATCTAGCCATGGGTTCTTGCATAAAACATTTTGAATCATTGTATTATGATTGAATTGATGTTAGTTTGAATATTTTAACCTAAAAAATCTATAAACCCATTCAAATCACGAATTCAATATTTTGACTAGATATTGGGTATAATAATCATGTCTCTACACTATTGAATTGTTGTGTAATTTACATTGGGCTATTGAATTGTGAAAGAATTATGTTAGAATAATGTATAGGCTGTCCTAAATTGATGAATTGATATTGAATTACTTTGGATTCGTTTTATATTATAATTATGGGATTGAATTTGTAATCATGGTCATTGGTAAGGGCCCTTGAGTATTGTGTTGGGTGATTTGGCTATGGATTGAAGTTGTGAGTTTTAGTTGATGGTATACTTCCCTAACTCTCTCTATATTGTATTGTGTAAGTCTTGAATTGTATTGATGATTGGTATGGTCCACTTATGGTGGAGGTGCTTATGTGTTATACTTGTGAATTATGTGGCCTAATCGGCATTACTTTATGAATTATGGATTTATCATGTTATATATTGAATATGTGAGTATTTTGAAGGTCTTTATAACTTATGTATATAGGTGGAGTCAAAGCATGAGTTCTTCTAGTTGAAGATGTGTTTGTCTAGTAGGCTATATTGAAGTCATTATGTGTATTGCTTGATGTTGAAGTATGATGCTTCTTGATGGATTATATGAGACTTGTGATAACTTAGATTAATGATACTATAATAGTGAAGAGGGTGACCTATAGATGATATGCTTCTTGAATGATATGTTATATGTTGTATAGTAGAGTATGAGTGTGTCTTGTTTTTGTAGACTTATGTCTCTTACTTGATACAAGTAGAATGTGAATATTCCTTCTTGGCTTAGTATGCTAAAGCTTCTTAGTCTTGTATGTGTGATTGAAATGTGACCTTGAATATTGTTAAGAATGTCCTTTATGTTGAACCTTGTTACCTAGATGAAGGTTAGATATCCTTGAAGTTGAAAGTCGTAATGGTATCCTTCTTGTGTGAATGGTTGACTTAGGGTTGATTGGCAGGAACGACATGCAATCATCCTTAGGAAAGTCATTGAGTTATTCTCTTGACCATTGTAGCTAGCCTTAGTGGACCCTCTTTGGTAAGGTGTAATGTGATTGGGTTATGAACAAATTATGGTACCTCTTCATATGCTCCTTTATTGAAATACTCTATGAGAACAAAGGCTAGCACCGAGTGAGTATGCTTGGGGAGTTTATATAAATTAGATGATATTAGAGAACAAAGAAACCCTTAACCAAGAATCAAAAATGCCTCCACGACGCACAGTAAGTGCCCTGATTTGGTCAGGTCGTTTTTAAGTCAAATTTAAGTTTGTTAAAATGTACAATAGTTGCAGGGGTCTTTTGGGAAATTTAGGGATTAATTATTGGTGGTTATGTTAGTTATTTTATGAGTATTTAAGCAGTATAATAGCCAATTAGACGCTACAATCCAAATCAAAACCTTTCTCTCCCAAAGTTCTCCCTAAACCACCATTGAAGAAGAAGAGAAATTGCAGCAGCTTTTAGGACGAACTGATCATAGTTTCAAGCTGGGTTTAAGGTCCTAATCTAAGGTATGTGAAGCTTATTCATTCATGGATTCTTTCCTCCATGAATCCCCCCCTATTTTCCCTTCAATTGTGAATCCAAAGAACCCCATTCAAGAGAGGGTTTTGATTACATTGTGGGTAAGGCTTGATTATGATCCCAATGTAGTGTGTAGCATTCAATGATGTTTATATTATGATTATATAATTTTTATGGAGTTTGCATGGTGAATTATTGTAT
The DNA here is from genome assembly GCA_016801875.1 of Solanum sitiens. Taxonomy (NCBI): domain Eukaryota; kingdom Viridiplantae; phylum Streptophyta; class Magnoliopsida; order Solanales; family Solanaceae; genus Solanum; species Solanum sitiens. Next base: position 1,232,581 of record JABWTJ010000291.1, read on the forward strand.
TTGAATTTGAAGGTGATCATGGTGATCTTAGTTCATTAGAGGCTAGATAAAAGTTTTGTGTTGATTCTTCTTAACTTGATTGTATTCTATGTTAATTGATCATGAATGAATCACCTAGGTATTAATTGCAATGGACTTGATCAATTAAGATTGGTCTTGGTTGAATTAAACCTTAAAGAATGAATTATAGCTATATTCACCTAGTATTGAAGAATGTGAGAAGAAAGCTAAGTTTAGAAGATCCTATAATCTACCTATGAATGAAGATATAACTACTTGAATAATAATGAACCCTATGATTGTTGTGTTGGTTGTAGATTGAGGATGATTCAATGAAAGTGATACACTCACTTGAGCATGGAGAGATTTTCAAGAACATCCCTCCATTAGAGAAGGTTGAGCAAGTCCTGACAAGTAAACCTTGGAGTATATGTTTGACACCAAGTGGATATGTAAAGTGAGACGGATAGTCTAGCAAGGGTCAAGACTCAAAGTAGAAAGGAGAGTTACACGTAGTAGTGCTGATGACTATCCACTTACGTCTCATGAGACGAAAGTCCTTAACGTAGTAGAGTCAAGGTATCCTAGTAGAGATATCCATATCTTATGAACTTAGACATGCTTGAGAAGCATCTCGTAGTGTTCAAAGCAAAAGATAAACTTAGACATGCCCAAGGGGTATGTCGTAGTGTTCATAATGTGTGAATGAACTTAGAGATGCCCAAGGGGTATCTCGTAGTGTTCATGATTAAGGGATCAAGACATACCTTAAAAAGTATCTCCTAGGATCCATATGATTAAGGAATTTAGACATACTTAAAGAAGTATCTCATAGTGTTCATAAGATAAAGATAGGGGCTAGTCTCTAAAGTAAGAAGTCATAAAGAAAGGATCCAAAAGTAGTACCTTGCATAAATGGTGCCATGGGGCATCATGAGTGCATTGTATAAGGTATAAACTAGGGTCACTATTGAACAACAGATTGAAGATGGGATAGGACTAGAATTGCCTTTCCTAGTATAGTATTCTAAAGATGAGAGAATATTAATAGGTGAAGTTAAGTAATGATGAGGCTATGGAGGGTAGACATGTTAAGAATGACTTCAAGATAGGCTTAGTATGTAGGGTAGGATGGGCTGCCTTATGTACATTGCACAAGCATGTTGTGAGATGACCACAAGAATACAATACTCTTTAGTATGAGAACTAAGGTTTTAACTATGAGAGTGAACTATGATCAAGTATGACCAAAGAGAGGTACTTAGCTTTCGTAGTAGTATGGGATGCTACCTTAGCCTTGAACAAGGATACATGGAGGTGTCTTGTGATGTTATTCATAATAGTAAGAAAGACAAGGAATTAACAAGGAGTTCATAATAGGCAATATGGATCAGTACATTAGTACTAAGTATGGAAACATCATACCAAACATAAGATAACTCAAAGGGTAAGTTAATAATTGACATAATCATAAAAGATAAAGACATAAGAATAACATACATAACATAAGCATAATTAAAGCATAAATAAGCATATAAGATCTTATATGCTTATTGATGCTTTAATTATGCTTATATGCTTATTGATGATTTAATTATGCTTATGTTTGGTATGTTATGCTTATGTCTTTATATCTTATGATTATGTCAATTATTGACTAACCTTTTGAGTTATCTTATGTTTGGTATTATGTTTCCATACTTAGTAATATTGTACTGACCCATATTGCCTACATGTTGTCCATGTAGGCACTTGAGAAGATTGAGTTGCTTGAAGGGTAGATTTTAAAGGTTTCCAAGAAGAGAAGAAGTGGTGAGTCCTCATAGCTTCGAGGACGAACCTTTATGTTCCTTTATGTTCCTTTATGTTTTATTTATATTCTAGACGATATGTGGGCTGCATCCCAAGATGTTTCATTTGTGTAATAGTTAGATGGTTCTGGGTACAATGTTATTAGAGATGCTTCCGCTTTTATGAAATACCTTTTGGTTTATGTTTTATGAAAGTTTTTAAATTCCCTCTATTTATGCATGATGTTATGCAATTGTCACGACCGGGGTCTAGACCCTAGTCGAAACCGGCATCGTTGACCTCTCAGAGGTCGTAGACAAGCCTACATACGCCATCAGTACATCGTATAGGTTAATTTTAGCGGAAAATTTAAAACTTTTGTTTGTTTTGAAATATACATAGACTTCATAGTAAGAAATACAATATATCACATCAGTTCACCACAACCATCTAATAATGAGATAATCAAATGAAGGAAATAATTCATAACTGCATAACTATAAAGTTGCCAAAATGGCACCAATACAACGTCTGAAATTAGTAAGAAAGAAACGCTAGTGGAACACTTTCCACTAGCTCATGCCTACGTCTAAGCTAGAATATAAAATATAAGCATCCTCCGAAAGCATGAGGGCTTACCAAGTCCGGATGAATGCTCCACGTCCGGATATCTCCAACGTAGTCTCGTAAGCTCTAGCGTCCACCTGCACCTGCACCTAAAAGTACAGTATTGTATGGGATTAGTACACACTTGTACTTAGTATGGGTATATACAAGCACACACCAAGGACATGCATTATTAAGAAGAGCTCTCTTCTAATGACATGATTTATGGAAAGTCAAGTCAGTGGACTTGCCAAATCAGATTAGGAAAGTCATGCAATGAGAGTAACATGCATCATCATTTTTTTCATATTGCAAACATCACATAACATATTTCATATAGCACGTACATATACCACATATCATTTGTTCATATGCCATGAGACCTTGGAATAATGGACTTAACATTAGGACTTCCCAAAATGAGGGCTCAACATATGGGACCTCAACTAGGGAGACTTCTTTAGCAAACACAGAGTCTGCTTCATTCATTCATGCATAGTTCATTTTCATTACTTTCATTCATTCATAGACTGGTACAATACCAGCTATACCTAGGATGTAGTTTAAGACTCTCATCGGGTTCACTGTGCAATGACCAAGAACGACCTAGTGTCATTACTTGAGTCTAGTTCACCTCTTGATTATGCTAACCAAACACCTTTGGTATCATTCATTTCATATTGTGCATTACTAAGGCTGGCCTCATTCTTTCTTTGGGAACTTTAACTTTAACCGACATAGATCATGTGAGCTCCATGAAATCCTGTGTCTACCCCACACCGAAAAGAGGTGGAATCACCGGCCAAAGTGAAACCAAAATATGCTAGCGTATATAGGGAATTGAACACCGCTAGATCCCTATGTTAGTTGCATAGGTTGAAAGACTAGGATATATAAGGAAACTCATACCCGCCTAAATGGACAATCTCATCTCATGAGATTTACACGAACCTCTTCCTTCCCAAAATAAGGAATCGTCACTCATAGCTAGCCAATCGGTGCTTCGTATAAAGTTCCATTACATTCATCTCACACATCATAGAAGCTAGCTTCTAGCATGAGGGCATCATTGATCATTAGATGATTTCTCATCTCATCATTAGTATTAAGTGTGTATTAATCTCAATACTTTCATTAGAGTGTTTCTTAGAGACTGGTCTCTTCATTAACTTTACACTTTCATAGGTGAGTACGTTATTGGTAACACTTACTTAGCCTCATCTGAGATTTATCTAATCTTTCACATTATCCCCTTATCATGTTGTCACCACATTCATTAACTTTAGCATATTAGCACATCATAATTACTCACCCCTTTTTACGTGACTGTTCATTTCATTATATGCCAATGCACTTGGCCTTTTAGTGTGTTTCACACCCTTACTTAAGCCTCCTGGGGTCACATCAATTTGTCACATACATCTTAGGTTCACTTACTTTTAACGTACGCTGGACTTATGAATCCATACGTACAAGCCATGAGGCTTCACTCATAATTCATCTAAATGACTTATACTTACCCAAGATTATGTGGTACAAGACTTTTGTATCTTGTAAGTATGCCAAGGTCTCAATTTTGATTCCTATAGGCAGCATTCATTAATTATTTAATCACGTAAGACTTATGTGTCAATACAGAATTGGGCAAGGGAACCCTATTTCAAATCCCTTGTATAACACTTAGTTAGTTTTCTTTATCCGAGAGGTTGTGGGTTCGATCCCCACATACCTCATTTTATTTTTTTATTTCATTTTTTTCTCCTCTCTCCCTCCCCTATCCCAGAGGGTTTGGATTCAAACCCCACACCCCTCATTTCATTTTTCTTTCATTTTTCTCCTAACTCTTCACTCGAGCCTTACCCCATTTCGAATCACCCTTGCCTTATTTTTATTATTGAATTTTTCTATAACTTGTATATAGTGAGGTCTTTGGTTCAATCCCCAATGACCTCATGTATTTTAAAAAAAAATTAAAACTCAATTTTTTTTTCCAGTAAGCTGGCCGAACCAAATTTCCAGAATGCTGGAAATTTGATCACATTTTTCTAGCCCCTTTTTGCAGCATTTACACGTTAGTTCTTAGGACATTTCGTGGATCATTTAGTACATCTTTAGGTGCATTTTCATGGTTACATTTGATCAAGAGTTAGCACTCAATTCAACAACATTACACCACTTATGAACATCATAATTTACACAAGCAATTGCACTTAAAATACATGAAATTAAACATGCCATTTCATGCTCCAATCCGTGACTACCTATTTTTGGAAAAACATCTTCCATTTCTCACATAATTCCGAACATACATACATACACATAATTATCACGAAAACACGTTACACGCCTAATATCTACAAGCATACATACCAACCTACAACCATCAATAGGAGCTAGTGACAGGGACATGCAACGGGGAAACAATCCTAGTTTTCGGATTAGAATCGACTGAATCCTAGGAGTCTCTTGAGAACGAGACCAAGAGTAAGAAAACCCATACCTTTTGTCGATCAACACCCTACAAATCTTCACCAATGGCAGCAAATATCTGCGACACCAAAGCCTCACCACCCAACTCCAAGCACAACCCGTCAAGAACAATGTTTTTGCTTTTTCTTTTTTAGCTTAGTTTTTCGTTTGAGTTTTTGTGTGTAAGGTTTTTCTCTGTTCTTTTACTGATGGTCAGACGTGAGAGAAATGGTGGAGAGACGTGAGAATTGAGAGTAAAAAAGCGTGAGAAAGAGAGTGGATAGGTAGCTTATGATTAGGAGTTTTAGTTTAGGAATTAGTCAAACTAGGACTCCTCATTAATTAATTAAAATATGATTTTTTAAAGGCTTAGGTGAAATTACTAATTATACCCTTACTTAAATCAGATAATTAATATAAATTAATTAATTTAACATTGCTTCCACCAAGGATCGAACCCGGGTGAAGCTTAACTTGCGAAAAAGGGTCAAATTCGGCCAACCCTACCCGAATTGCCCTCCACTTTAAATTAATTAATTAATTACATAGGGTAATTACAATACTACCACTAGCCTAGAAAAGACCATTTTACCCCTAGACCCTCCAAACCTAAGATTACCCCTTTCAAGTCCGGTAAAAACTCATCCGCGTGAATCTCTTCAATTCGGGTGCCCTACATGGTTGGTTCCAACCTTGCCTATCTCAACTAACTCACCAAGTTGGTTGGCTAGGCTAGTGCATAGGTTCTGAGGTCTGGTTCCACGCGCAAGAAGCCGTGTGAACCCGATCTAATCTAGGCATTCTAGGTACGTTTAGGCATTACTTAGCATAGTCATTTTTGGGTTGTTACAGTAATGAAGTCAAGTGGCTTTTACAAGACATCCTATAAGTCGAGTACGCCTTGTTCCGATTTGAGAATGCCCTAACTTCTACGGGTAACTCTCAGTTCGTTACACGTCCCATCACCTACTTGTTATGAATTGAAGACAACACCTTCGGCAATCCTTATTTAGCTCGACAAAGAGGTTCCGCGATTTGCCAATCTAGTTGGTAAAGCTGGCAACAATAGATTATCTATGCTTATGTTTAATTTTCTTTTAAATATTTCTGATCTTTTGAAAATAAAGTACGTACATACTCAGACATTCCACTCAAGAAAGCAACATAGGGTATTAAAATCAAACAATGGGGGTCAAATCCTCCAAAGAGGGGAATAGAGGACCTCCCACCAAGAGATAAAGGCAAGAAGAAGAATCATATAGCAAGGAAATGAGTAGTTGTTGAGGCCGACGTTGAGTGGATTGAACCTAAAAATGATCAAGCCTTGATTCAGTGACAGAATAGGCTTAGAGAAAAAACTCAACCCGCATCTGTCGGGGTTGCGTCAGGTGTAACTCTTCCAAAAACAAAGTCACAACCAGCTCAGGCACCTCTAGTGACCTCTATACCTCCTATTGTGTGTCAGCCTAGACTGCTGAACAGTGTAAAGAGTGATGTGTGCGAACAATTCTAGAGGACAAGCTCTTATCTATGGAGGTCTCTAGAGGGAAAATATCCTGACGTTCAGGATAGACTTCGCCACTATGAGTTTGAGCAATTCCCAAGGCCTCGATGCCCCTATAATCATTATTGGGTTAGGGAATTTTACACAGCTTATGGGGAGTTGGTGCCCAAGAACAAGAAGAAGGCGAGCGATTTTTGATTGGTAAGATTAGTCATGATTAGAGGTAAAGGGTTGGAGTGCCACATCTAGTACATTAACATTGTATTGAGTAATGCATTGCACTCTATACTCCCTTATGAGGGGTTGCATGTTGTTCCTTCCTTGGATGATCTGAAGAGCTGGATGGCTCCTATGATTTCTAAAACCACTGAGAGGTGGACCAGGGTAGGAGTCCTACTGAATATTCTTGCCAGGTTCCGGTTTGCTTCATCAGCAACACCATAATGCTTCCCAAAAAGTAGTCTATTATGCACCTCGTAGAGGCATTTTTATTGGGCTGCATCATGTACAGGAAGCGAATTGATATGAGGTTGCTGATTTCACAAGAGATGGCCATGAGGTCCAAGCAAAAGATGGCTTCCCTTCCCTTCCCAATCTTAGTTAATGAGCTATGAGAACGTGTTGCAGTACCTCAGTAGACTACATAGGATATTGAGGTCATCCTGTCTCCCTCAACTGATATTGGGTGAATTAAGGTCGTGTACACACAAGAGAAGGCTGACAGGAGGAGAGCAACTCTAGTAGACACTACCCTAGAGATCGATCTAGACTGGATGGCAACAGAGACACCTTTGCCTACTCCGACCTCTTATCCTTCAAGTACATCTACACCTTCCTCTTCTCCGTCGCTTCGAGATACCTTGTCATCCTCCCAGCCAATCATGATTACTGAGGCCATGATCCCAAACATGGGAGAGGTTAGTACAATTAGCCAATGCACGAGCAACTCAACTTGATAGATCCGTTCCAAGAATGATTGAGAGTTCCATTCCTTCTGCTCTCACATCACTTCTGTCAATTATTAATACATTGACTATAAGAGCCTCAACATGTGAGAATAGATAGAGGATAGCATGCGAGGTAATGACTTTGAAAGAAAGTTTGCAGACTCGAGGAATGACATCGACTACCTAAAGTCTACCGACATCAATTCACATGGGTAGACGACTCAAATACCCTTAAGATCTCGGGGATTCCTTTTGTTAAAACCAAAGAAGTATAGAGGGATGGAACAATAGATGAGGAGTTCGAGGCCGAGACTGACGAGGAGATGATATCAATACAGGAGGAAAAGATCATATATGGCAACTTGCCAAATTTGGTGTAGAATATGGTGCAGCAGGGGTCTCATACATCACCGGACGAGACATCCACAATAGAGCCTAGTTGATTTTACTCTGCTATTCCTTCCAAGGAGATTTTGGCCACTGATGCCTAAGTGAAGGATGCGGCAACGAGACCGCGACAGAGATATTGATTGCATAGACATGACCATTATTTACCTCCATTTTTGTCTTATTATATTATTACTTTAGTCTACTTTTATTAGAATGTGAGGAAAAATTTGTTATTTTGCTGGGGTGAGGCCCACTCTATTTTTTTTATAGTTATGTTTTTGTGTTTATATTTGGGCTGCTTTGCTTTAAAATTTTGTATTATCTGTTTTTGAGGTTGTTTGAGGTTATGGCTCCCTTTTTGTATATAATTGAAAAATGATTTTGACTGTTCTGAAATTTTTTATATTTTTTGTAAGGTTTCTTCTGCTCTTTTTGTACTTGAAAACGTGGTTGCTCTAAGTCAAATTTAAATCCCGGTTTAGATCAATACAGATGACTTTGCAGAGATGCCAACTAGCTAAGCTAGGTAGTTATGTTAGAATATCTATCCTAGTAGGAATAGTCATTGTAATCGAACGAACATGAATGCATGGCTACAATGAGGGAAAATAAAGTTGCATAGACAATATATGAACTCCTTGCATCTCGTTGTGAATAGGAAATTGTCAAATTGATTATCTTGTAATGACTGTTTCACACTAGCAAAAGTGTGGAGTCTTGTTTGACTCATGTGTTGATGCCTTGTGTGATAAGATTACCTCGAAGCATGCTAGAGAAGACCTAGAATTTGCTCCGTTGGTCTTGTTTACTAATTAGTAAAGCTTTCTCTAGATATTTTCTTAGGCAATCTGGAAGTGTGCAAGCCAATTTGACATCTATATCTTTTTTGACCTACCTTGTGAGTATGTGAACCTTTCATGAACACCCCTTGAGCCTTAACATGCTTTATGGAGAAACCTTATAACAACTAGACCTTTCTTAATCCATTTCCCATAATTCTCATGACTGTTGGTTTGATTGACATAGCCAACTCAGGCCAACATCCTAAGTTGGGGGTGTGGTGAAAGAAAAAGTGATATTTAAGAAGTGCAAAGAAAGTCTCCCTTAATCCATGGTGTTGCAAACATTGGAAACCCTCCATGTAAAAAAAAAGTGAAAATGAAGGGAAAAGAATGTTGTGGAATAAAATACAAAAGAAATAGGGTTTCCAAGATATCCATGGAAATGAATAATAGTATGACTTATGAGCATAAACGAAAATGAGGAAGGAACAAGAAATGAAGTGTTGTGAGCACCATAATTCATGAGGATCATAGTCACAGAGCCTAAATTACCATACGTTTTTGCTTTGCACTATTACAAGCCTTAGATTGACCTTTCTTATCCTGAGAAATTTGAAATAAATGTCGATAGGAAAATATGGGCAAGCCTATAGGTGAAAGCATGCATTTTGTTCCTCTTTTCTACAGTGAGTGTTGTATCTGATTCCTGCATGTAAATTTATTATACTTTGTGTGTGCAAATGTATTCATCGTTTGTATGAGGACATTCAAATACTTTTGTTCAGCTTGAACTTGCATCTGAAGCATGTATTGCGAGCTTGAGAATATTTTGTAATGGTGTGTAACAACTTTAATCTTTTGGTACACACTTGATCCTTGCAGAAGTAAATTGAGTTTTTTTTTGTGTGTGCATTCATGATTGAATCTTTTGTAGCACTATTTGAGACATCCCTTGTTGAACTGTTGAACTAGAGTTTTACTTGAGACAAACAATTGTTTAAGTTGGGAGTGTTGATGAGTCCGCATATTGGACTCATATAGGGCTATATTTTGATAGATATAATGTCCTTAAATACTTGTTTTGTCTCAATTACTGATGAATAACCTGGTTTTTCAATTATATTTTAGTTTTGGGAAAAGCAAGGACACTACCTGGAAAAAAAGAGTAAAAAGGATAAGAAGAACGAAGAAATAAAGGCCTGAGCAATACTGAGTCCACTTGGCATGTCACTAAAGGGTCTTTCTTCGCCTTTTTCTTCAGTGTGCTGAGCCATGCAAGAAAGAGTCAAATCAGCAGAAAAGAGGAGTAGTCTGAGCATCATAGAGAATTTTAGCGAACTAGTACTTCATTGCCCAATGGACCAAAGCACGACGATACTGAAGGTTGTGCCATATAGTGGTAGACTTCACCAATAGGCTAATCACTGAGTTGATCGGGAATTCCATTAATGACGCCGAACGAGTCACTGTAGAAGAGATCTATAAAAACTATAACTACTAGTTAGAGTTGTACTTTTTTAGAAAAGAGAACGATTATTATATTTTCGCTTATAATTTTAGTTTTTCATATTTTTACTCTGAGTTTGAGAGGGTTTTAAAGACTAGGAGAAGAAGAGGGTTTCATATTCAAGATTTGGAGTTTGGTCTTCTTTATTGTTCATTCTTAGCTTGTAAGGAGACTTAAATCATAATACCCATTTGAATACAAACTCATTTAGGTATAAATTTCTATTTCTTTTTCATGTCTTGCTAAAAAACCCAATTCTCAGGGTGTGACTTAGCGAATGTGGGTTTAGATTGTCGTTGGGTCTTGCTAGCTGATAGATTTATCGTAGTTTAATTGTTATTTTGTTTAGTAGTTGTCGATGAATATAATTAATTTGTAGTTGCAAATACAATTATATATATGTGTTTTCGGCTTTCTCGATAGAGAAGTCAATAAACATATAAATTGTTGGCAGATGGGACTGGGTCGACCTGAGTCCCAGCTCGATAGAGTGAGACCTAGTTTCACACTACACACTTAAACGAATAGAGTTAGTGGGGTAAGGTGTAGACTGGTCTTCATGCAGAAAGTGGGTGTCCGAGAATAACCCATTTGAAATGGGATAATTCATTTCTCGAGAGAGAAATTATTTCCATTTAAAGGATAACCTAGTCTCAATTATTTTTTAAATTTCCTATCAAAAGCATGTACCTGACAATCTAGATTAACTCGTATTTCCATCACATCAGAAAAATTCCCCTTCTCATTGCTCATATTTTCTTTGTTAACTTTTGTTGATTTGACTACTTGTGACAAAACTCCATTTTGCATTAGAAATTTGCGTCATCTCATTTTTTCTATTTATAACGTTTTACTTGATAATGTATTTAGATACGACTAGTTAGATGTAATTTTATTTTTCTACTAACTTTCACTACCACTTCCTTGGGAAACGACACCAACTCTTAGTTGGGTTACTATATTATTGCACGATCGTAGACACTCATACAAAAAGTTGTGTGGTTGATTACGCAAACATCAAACATGTAAGGTCCCAAAAATGACATAGGTAAATCTAGAGCCTAACGTGGTTGTCATGATGATCTAAGTTCCTAAATTGGTTTATAGTATGTAAAGTGGCAGAACGTCAAGGAACGACAAAGACATTCGACGACTAAGTCACCTATGTGCCTCATATGTTGTTTTATGTGTTTATGTGTGATTAATGAGGTTATGAAGTTCTTAAATGAGTTATTATGTTTTGTATTGGTAGTGTGTCAAGTTTCGTGAAGTTTGGATGTCAAATGCTCATGAACATCCATGACGTTCGAAAGATGTGCCGTGAAATAACCTTGTGTGTCTAAGCATGTTTCATAGAGTTTTGCGTGTCCGTTTTGGATGAATCTCATGTGGAAGGTGATAAACTCATATACGAACATATTTGGGTTGGAAAAGTCCGGGTACGACTCCATGTAGGACCCACAAGGGGCCCTAAATAAGGACCCCAACTTGGAACTCAACACTGCTAGGCAGTGGCAATTGACTGATCCAAACGTCAGCCAGTCGACCAGGCGACGGCCCATCGATGGGTATCGTCGATGTATCCATGTGGCCTGCAGGTTGAGGGGTTGCAGGATCAACCAACAAGACCACATCGACGGGGCGTGGGTGAGACCACAGACCGTCGATGGTGCTGAAATCTGGCAGCTTTTCAGTTAAGACTTGTGGGTTTCGGGAAATTCACCGCAAGTCTTATAAAATGTGAGGACGGATTTTTTGAGTGTTTATGGGTATTTTAATAGTATATAAGTCATTAAAATCTCATTTCAACCCTAGTACTTAGATTAAAACTCTTTCCCTCCTAAAGTTTCTCCAAAAGCCTCCATGAGAGCTCAAAGTGAAGATGCAGCTTGAAGATGGGTCTTCAATGGAGTTTCTTCTTCAATTATCATTGGGTTCTTCTAATAAGGGATGGGAGTTCTTCATCTAAGTATTGCTATCACCTTTGAGCCAATTTCAAAGATTATTTTCAAAGTTTTTAAAAAAAATAAAAAGTCCAATTGCAACTCTATGTCTTGGGTTATTGCATGAAAGGTTTTCAAACATTAAGATATGATGTTATTGATGTATAATTGATGTTTTATAACGAGAATCCATGAACCCTTTATCTTCTCAAATATCTAAATTTTGACAAAAATATGAGTTATGTGATCATGCTTTGATATTGATGAATTCATGTGTAGATTGTTATGCGCTTTTGATTCATGTATAGATTATGATTGTATGGTGTATAGGCTGTTTCAATTTCACCAATTGAGTAATTAATATTCTTATATCTATTGTATGTTAAGCTGATTGAATTGATATTGACTTAATGATTATAGATTCTAATGTAGTTTTCTATGGGTTATTCAATTATGTAAGAATTGTATTCAATTGATTTTTAGGTTGCATTAGATTAATAAATCCATATTGAATTGACCTAGATTAATTGAGTATTATGGTTATTGTATGGAATTGATCTTCATGGCCATGGGTAAGGGCCTTATGGTATCTAATTGGATGCTTGGGATTGAAGTGGTGAGATTGAATGGGTGGTAGGCTCACCTAACTCTCTTAATATTATGTATAGTTTTTGTATTATAATGTTGATTTGTATGGTCCACTTATGGTGGCGGTGTTATGTGAATTGATGTGGCCTTGTCGGTGTTATTTTATGTATTATGATGATCATGGCCTTGTCTACACTACTTGATGTATTATGATGATTTGTGTAGTTGATTATGTGAAATATGATCATATCTACCAATATGTGAAGTAATGTGTAAGTATTTGTTCTTCTACTGATGTTAGGTGATCATGATGGATTATGACTATGTCTTTCTGTGTGTAGTCTTAGAGTTGATACATGATTGTTCCTAGTTGACTATATGAGTCTATGATGGTTATATTAATGATGATATAGTAGTGTATAGGATGACTTAAAGATGATAATGATGATTCCTATGTGCTTCTAGAATGACATGTATTATGTGCTAAAAGTGAAGTACGTTGTGTCTTGTCTTGGTTGACTTGTTTCCTTTACTTGATACATGTATGAATGTGAATATGTGATGTCTTGACTTAGGATACTAAATATCTTAGTTTCGAATGTACGAATGTTATGTGAGACCTTAAATGATCCTTAATGTAATTTAATCTATGAGAACTAAGGCTAGAACCAAGTAAGTATGGAAAGGGATGTAGTTCTAGGTAAAGGATGATGCTAGAATACAAAGTAAGTCATTCATATTCCTTAACCATGTGGCTACATGGGTTGTGTCCACGTTCTACCATTGGAAACTAGAACAACTTCATCGGAGTAGGATAGAACTCCGGATTCCATGTTTTGCTACCATGGCCTTTATCGGTTATGGCCTATTCTCATCATTTGGGATACCCATTAGCATTGGAGAAGTTCTATGAAGTTTAGGTGGTGGTATGGGACGCTTTCTAGACATTGTGCAATAGGCTTTGAAGATGTTAGTGAGAGTCCCTAGGTCTTCTTTAAGACCATTACTTGAATGTCCTTATGTGATGAATGTCTCTTAAATGAACTAAGGAATGAAATGACCTAAGCTAAGAAAGCATGTTAAATGAATAAGTACTTATCTAGAGTAGTTAAGGGTTGTCTAGTTAAGGTATGAAGGGGGCAAAGGAATGGTCACTTCGTCTCTTACTTGGATAAGTCTTAATAATGATTTTATAAAAGGAAATTGATTCGTTATGTAGACATAATCCAAACTTAGGTAAGTCTTAAGGAGTACTTAGGTAATCTTGAAGAGGTCAATTATGAACATTCTCTTCTTGAGTTACTTGAGTAGGTCTTTTGACAACCTTTGAAAGGAGAGTGTCATGATTTATGTATGCTATTGTATTAAAGGGAGAATGATTCTATCTTAGGTAATCTATAGGATACCTTGAGTGTGTGTGAAAGGTATTGTATGGGCGGTCGCTCCACATTCACTCAAGTGAACCTTAGAATCACCTTTGGTAGGAGAATCTCATGTTAATGTTTTTGATGTATTGTAAGTGAATGTATCTCATTCTAAGTAGTCTTGAGAATCATTTAGGCATGCTTAGAGAGGGTGAATGGGCGGTCTCTCTTTGTGTTGCTTAGGTGAGTCTTAGGATAGCTTTTAGTGAGGGAATTTTATGCAAAAAGGTGTGTAAAGTGAAGCTAAGGAACGTCACTGTACAGTCAAGGAACTTCACTATAACAGTGAAGTACTTCACTGTAATGTTTCTTAAAAATGTGATAATTGCTTAAATGATTCTTTATGTATTTCTAATGTGTTAAATATTGTTCTTATGCTTATGCTATGATGTTTAATTTAACATTCATGAAAAGCATGCTTTGTACTAAATGCCCCTTTTTCATAGTTTTTGCATGGCTTCCATACTTAGTACATCTAATGTGCTAACCCCTTCTTTACCCTTTTAGACTAAAGTATAGGGAATTGGATGTCTTGATGTGCCATGAAGGATGGATAGGTTTCTAAGGGTTGAATATGAAGTATTGGTGAGTCCTCATCGATTCGAGGAAAATATCCACATGTTCCTTTATGTCTTATGTCTTTACTTTATGTCTTGTGTGGGTTTAGTCCCAAAGTATTGTATACTCTAAAGTTTAGATGGTTCAAGGGGATGTTGTATAGGTTTAATGTTTTAATGAAAGTCTTCCGCTTGCGTATTGATTATAGAAAGAATTCTTCGTGTGTGAAGAAAGTTTTAAATTCTTACTCATTTTAGAATGTTTATTATGTAAGGAATGATACGAGTGGCTTAGATGAGACTTCTTGAAATCTCATTTGCCTTGTGACGACTCATGGATGCTATAACTTCTAGGGTGTACTTGAGTGTCGTAACAAACTTGGTATGAGAGAATAAGGTTTGGGAGTGTCTTAGTTGTCTCATGAACCACATCTCGTAGAGTCTTGTTCATAATGTGAAGCGTGCCACATTATGAATTGGAGGATATTGGGTGCTAGTAAAAGTTTCTCTCCTTCATTCATCTAATCGTGCCTAAGGGCTTTGTATATGGTGTCTTACCCTTGTATCCCTTATGTTTAAGACCTAACCGTACAAAGGAAGTTGAAGAGATTACAAAGAGTAAAGGTGAGTTTCTCCTAGTAAGGGGGATGTAGTGGTTAGATGGTTGAACCCTTGAGAGTCTTTAGTTTTCATGAGCTAGACCTTGGGTGAGAAAGTTTTAGTAATGTTTAAGGTGCCTTGAGGGAGTTCCTTGTAATAGATGTTATGTTGACCTTAGAATGGGGTTCTCCTAATTGGGGCAGTATGGTGAAGAGTATGGTCGTTGGGAGTGAGGTACCCTTAAACTTTCTTTATGTGTTTATTCAAGCCTAAAACAAAGATTTCTTTGTAACTTGATTTTTTAAGGAGTCATTTGTGAAAAATGAATTCCAAACATTCTCTTTATGATATGCATGTTTGGTTGAAATTGAATTTCATTAACTTCTTGACTTGTGTATTTTATGAAGCCATGAACATGTTGTAAAAGGTGTTTATATGAAGTTACCTTGGATATTATCATATTTCTATCATGAATTGCCAAAAAGTTGTATTTTTGAAAATTTTGCTCAATTCACTGTAATGCACTGCCAGTTCAGTGTGAGGATTTTCAAAATTTGACTAACTGACTCATTGGTCTAAAATTATTGTAATGTTGTTAGAAATGGTTCTTATAAGTATGATAATGAATATAAAACGAGTTTTTGCTATTTTAATGAAGCATATGAGTTTTATAGCATGATGAGTTATACAATCTAATCTAGTTTTCTATTGTGTTGTGAATCTCTTGCTTATGTGAAATTGATGTTTTCTCCTTGATTTTGTGTTATATTTTATGGTTATGAGATATTAAGTTGAGTATATACTCTTGGAAGTGTTCGGAGAGTGGCAAGTGTCATTTGAGGACGAATGTTGTCAAAGTGGGGGAGATTGTAAGGTCCCGAAAATGACTTAGGTAAAGCTAGACCCTAACGTGGTTGTCATGATGATATAAGGTCCTAAATTTATTTAAAATATGGTATATAGGCAGTGTCTAAGATTTTAGGTGCATTGGAAGTCAAACGTCAAGTGACGACCAAGATGTTCGACGACTAAGTCACCTCTGTGCCTCATATGTGGTTTTATGTGTTTATGTGTGATTCATGAGGTTAGGAAGTCCTTAAATGAGTTATTGTGGTTTATATAGGCAGTGTGTCAAGTTTCATGAAGTTTGTAGGTCAAACGCTCAAGAACGTCCATAACGTTCGAAAGATGTGCCTTGAAATGACCTTTGGTGTCTAAGCATGTTTAGTAGAGTTTTACGTGTTAGTTTAGGATGAAACTCATGTGAAGGTACTAAATTCGTATACAAACATATTTGGGTTTGAAACGTCTGGGTATGACTCCATGTAGGACCCACAAGGGGCCCTAAAGGAGGACCCCAACATGGAGCTCAACACTGCCGGGCAGTTGCAATCGACTGACCAAACGAAGGCCAGTCGACTAGGCGACAGCCCGTCGATGGGTCTCGTCGAAGGATACATGTGGACTGAAGTATAAGGAGTTTCACGAGCAACCAACAAGACCCCATCGACGGGGCGTGGGTGAGACCACGGACCGTCGATGCTGGGCGTCGATGGTGCTGAAATCTGGCAGCTTTTTTGTTAAGACTTGGGGGTTTTGGAAAATTCACCCCAAGTCTTATAAAATGTGTGGACGGTTGTTTTGAGTGTTTATGGGTATTTTAAGAGTATATAAGTCATTAAACTCTCATTTAAACCCTAGATCTTAGATTAAAACCCTTTCCCTCCTTAAGTTTCTCCAAAAACCTCCATGAGAGCTCAAAGTGAAGATGGAGCTTGAAGATGGGTCTTCAATGGAGTTTCTTATTCAATTATCATTGGGTTCTTCTAATAAGGTATGGTAGTTGTTCATCTAAGGCTTGCTATCACCTTAGAGCCAATTTCTAAGATGATTTTAAAACATTTCAAAAGAGATGAAAAGTCCAATTTCTACTCTAAATCTTGGGTTTTTGCATGAAAGGTTTTCAAACATTAAGATATGATGTTATTGATGTATAATTGATGTTTTCTAATGAAATTCTTCATGAACCCTTGACCTTCTCAAATCTCTAAATTTGGACAAAAATATGGATTATGTGATCATGCTTTAAGATTGATGAATTCATGTGTAGATTGTTATGGGCTTTTGATTCATGTGTAGATTATGATTGTATGGTGTATAGGCTGTTTCAATTTGATCAATTGAGTAATTAATATTCTTTGATCTATTTTATGTTAAGCTTATTGAATTGATATTGACTTAATGCTTATAGATTCTAGTGTAGTTTTCTATGGGTTATTGAATGATGTAAGAATTGTATTCAATTGATGTTTAGGTTACATTAGATTAATAAATCTATATTGAATATTTATTGAGTATTATGGTTATTGTATTGAATTGATGTTCATGGCCATGGGTAAGGGCCTTATGGTATCGGATTGGATGATTTAGCTTTGGATTGAAGTGGTGAGATTGAATGGGTGGTAGGCTTCCCTAACTCTCTTAATATTATGTATAGCTTTTGTATTATAAAGTTCATTTGTATGGTCCACTTATGGTGGCGGTGTTATGTGAATTGATGTGGCCTTGTCGGCGTTTCTTTATGTATTATGATGATCAACCTTGATTTATTATGATGATTTGTGTAGTTAATTATGTGAAATATGATCATATCTATCTATATGTGTAGTAATGTGTAATTATGTGTTCTTCTATTGATGTTAGGTGATCATGATGGACTATGACTATGTCATTATGTGTGTAGTCTTAGAGTTGATACATGATTGTTCCTACCTGACTATATGAGTCTTTGATGGTTATATTGATTATGATATACTAGTGTATAGAATGACTGGAAGATGATAATGGTGATTCCTATGTGCTTCTAGAATGAAAAGCCATATGTACTAAAAGTGAAGTATGTTGTGTCTTGTCTTGGTTGACTTGTGTCCCTTAGTTGATACATGTATGAATGTGAATATGTGATGTCTTGACTTAGGATACTAAAGCTCTTAGTCTTGAATGTACGAATGTTATGTGAGACATTGAATGATAACAACCTTTATGTGAAACCTTGAACCTAGTGGTAAGGTTATAAAACATGAAGTCTAAAGCCGTAACGGTATCCTTCTTGTAACGAATGATGGACTTAAGGTTGATTATCTGGAACAGAATCATATCAATCCTTAGGAAAGTCATGATGAGCTTCTTGTCGCCATTGTAAGGCAGCCCTAGGGAGTCTCTTTGGTAGGGTAAATGTAATTGGGTTATGAACTAGATATGGAACCCTCTTTTATGATCCTTAATGTAATTTAATCTATGAGAACAAAGGCTAGCACCGAGTGAGTATGGAAAGGGAATTAGTTCTAGTTAGATGATGAGGCTAGATTACAAAGTAAGCCCTTCATTTTCCTTAACCATGTTCCTACATAGGATGTGTCCACGTTTAACCATTGGCAAATACAACTACCTCATCGAAGTAGGATAGAACTCCGGATTCCAGTTTTTTCTACCATGGTCTATGTCGGTTATTGCCTATTCTCATCATGTAGGATACCCATTAGCATTAGAGAAGTTCTATGAAGTTTAGGTGGTGGTAAGGGACGCTATCAACACATTCCACAATAGGCTTTGAAGATGTTAGTGAGAGTCCCTTAGGTCTTCTTCAAGATCATTACTTGAATGTCCTTATGTGATGAATCTCTCTTAAATGAACTAAGTAATGTAATAACTTAAGCTAAGAAAGTATGTTAAATGAATAAGTACTTATCTAGAGTAGTTAAGGGTTTTGTAGTTATGGTATGAACGGGGGCAATGGAATGATCACTTCATCTCTTACTTGGATAAGCCTTAATAATGATACTAGTTAAGGAAATTGATTGGTTATGTAGACATGATCCAAACTTAGGTAAGTCTTAAGGAGTAAATAGGTAATGTTGAAGAGATAAATTAGGGACATTCTCTTCTTGAGTTACTTGAGTAGGTCTTGTATAACCTTTGAAAGAAGAGTGTCATGATTTATGTATGCTATTGTATTAAAGTGTGAATAATTCTATCTTAGGTAATCTATAGGATTCCTTGAGTGTGTGTGAAAGGTATTGTATCGGCGGTCGCTCCACACTCACTCAAGTGATCCTTGGAATCACTTTTGGTAGGAGAATCTCATGCTGATGTGCTTGATGTATTGTAAGTGAATGTATCTCATTCTAAGTAGTCTTGAGGATCATTTAGGCATTCTTAGATAGGGTGTATGGGCGGTCTCTCTTTGTGTTTCTTAGGTGAGTCTTACGATAGCTTTTAGTGAGGGGATTATATGCAAAAAGGTGTGTAAAGTGAAGCTAAGGGAACTTCTCTGTAACAGTTAAGGAACTTCACTAAAACAGTAGTTCACTATACTGTTTCATAAAAATGTGATAATTCCTTAAATGATTCTTTATGTATATCTAATGTGTTAAATGTTGTTCTTATGCTTATAGTATGATGGTTAAATCAAAATTCATGAAAAGCATGCTTTGTACTAAATGTCCCTTTTTCATGGTTTTTGCATGGCTTCCATACATAATACATCTAATGTGCTAACCCCTTATTTTCCCTTTTTGACGAAAGTGTAGGGAATTGGAAGTCTTGATTTGCCATGTAGGATGGATAGGTTTCTAAGGGTTGAAGATGAAGTACTGGTGAATCTTCATCGATTCGAGGACAATATCCACATGTTCGTTTATTTCTTATGTCTTTACTTTATGTATTGTATGGGCTTAGTCCCATGTATTGTATACTCTAAAGTTTAGATGGTTCAACGGGATGTTTTAAATTTTGAATGTTTTAATGAAAGTCTTCCGCTTGCGTATTGATAATAGAAAGAGTTACTCGTGTGTGAAGAAAGTTTTAAATTTTTACTCATTTTAGAATGTTTATTATGCAAGGAATTATACGAGTGGTTTTCCGTGTGACGACTCATGGATGCTCTAACTTGTAGGGTGTACTTGTGGGTCGTGACAAAGCAACAGTTATAACGACTCTAAAATAGAACTAGGATAAACTAGAGCTTTACGTGAGTTTTTAATATAATAAATTGATGAATTAATAAACGTCAAGGAACGACCAAGACGTTCGAAAACTAGTCTTATGTGTGCTAATGTGTCCTTGTTTGTTGTATGTGTTTTGGTATGTTGTTTGAAGTCTAAAATGATGGGAGGTGACTCTAGAATCTTGATGGTCATGTTTAGGGTAAAAACGTCCAGGTACGACTCCCCCAATACCACCCTAAGGGTCCTTGATGAGGACCCAAACCGTTGACAAAAAACTGTCAAAAACAGCACCATTGACGGACCCAATCCCAATCGACGGATCATCACTCGATTGACGAACTCTCAATGGCATCCGTCAAGTTACACTTATAATCCTGGAGCTTAGCTTAATTTGAACCCTCTCAGTCACCATTGACGGACTTTTAGGATTGGGCGTCAATTAATTGACAGTCCATCAATTGGATTCGTCAAATGGTAAACTATAATCTGCAAAAGTTATTGCCAGACAAGGGGTGAATTGGTAAATTCACCCCACGTTCTAATTAAAGCACTACAAAAAATATGAATTACATGGGGATTTTCCTGAGGATTAGTATGAAAATTCACAGGAAATTTATTTTCCTGCAAATTCTCATAGTAATTCCCAAGAAAATCACCACGTAATTCACATTTTCTTGTAGTGAAGGGTTGACAGTTATTTTACCTATTTTGGGGTATTTTATGTTGGTTAAAACACCTAAACCTAGAATTAGAATTCATTATTCAAAATAAACCATTCTCTCTCAAATAAGATTCTCTCTAGAACTCTATTAGAGACAAAGCTCAAGATCAAGCTAGGAGATGGGTTTACAACTGATTTCTTCTCCAAATTGTATGGGTCTTCTATTTATAATGAATTGTAACTCTTGATCCTTTGATAACCTTTCATTCAAGGAGCTCTATTAATGATTTTCCAAAGAGTTTCTATGATAAAATTTCACAATTTCCAATCTAAACATGGGTTCATTGCCAAATGATTTTTTCAAGTCATTGTAATTATAAATTGATGTTTAATCATGATTTTAAGTTGATTTTCAATGTAATTCCTTCAAAAATCCATGATCTCCCTAATCTGTCAATTTAGCCTATAAAGTGGGTTTTGTGATCTTGATTGGATGAAAATTGAATCAAGTTTATATTGAGATATATTGTTGAATGTTATCATTATCTTTAGCTACTGATTATAAATTGTTGAGGATTGATGTATGATTGGTCATGGCTTTGAGAATTGGTAATTTGACCTAAATTCTAATCTATAGTGTTGGAATTGATGTTGTATGGTTTTGTCCACTTATGGTGGAGGTGTTTTCTTCTTGTATATCTACATATGTTGATCATGGCCTTGAGGGAAATAAATGTAATGTGAATTATGGTTATGATGATTATGAGTATTAAGGTGTTTCAGGAAGGTTATGTATGTAGTCCTCAATGTTAGTATCATGATTAGGTGTATTGATAATGTGAAGCATAATGTGAATGATGATGTTAGGGTAAGGTATGATCTACATGCTTGATTGTTATAAGTACAATTGTAGAATTACCCATAACTATATAACCCTATATGAATGTGTGATTTTATGCATGTTAGGAGTTGTATATTCACATATTGAATGTGCTCTTTTCTCCTATGATGAAATGTGGGTATGTAGTCTACAGTCACTAAATGCTCTATATATGAGTTGTTCAAGACTTGGGGATATTGTAAATGTGTTGTGATCCTTTGAAGGGAGGTTTCCTCAATAACAAAGTTGTTATTATTATGTGATAATGAAGACAAATACGTACACACACTCCATGCATAACTATGAGTATGATATGTTCATGGTGTTATTTGAAAGGATAATTCTCATATGAACCTTTATATCATACTATCCATGGAAAGTATGTGACTTATGAAGTATGAATATGTGTTGTCTAAAGGTGTTTATGTGAAAGACTTTCTCATTACGTACACACACTCATGAATGTATGAAAGAAGGATGTTAAGGATAGTCGAGTGAATGAGAGTCTCTTGAAGGGTTTCCTTAATTGTACTCTAAACTAGACTATGTTATGAATATGTTATAATTATGTTAGAGGAAATTCTCCCATAGTGTAGGTTCTATGATGAAATGTCATTCTCATCTTAGTAACCTTTGACCTATCTAATAGCTGAGGGACTAAGTGCCTAAAGCCTACTTTATGAACTAATGATAAGTAAAGGCTTAAAGATATTAAAGAGGGAGTTCAAGCTTAGCACCGAGTTGATATGTACAATGAGGAAACAATACCTCCGCTAATGCAATATGTTGGGTTATCTAAGTGATACTCATGAGATGGAAGCCTCTCTGCTAATGTAATAGGTCGGGTTTCTTGAAGTAATCTCCCTATCCCTTAACTACGTGCCCTCGTAGGTTCTAGATAGTGGTCCATCTAGAAAGCTATTTAGTAGGTCCTATCTCGGCAAGTAGAACACCTTCTTTCAGTGTAGGGTCATACGACACCAGATTCTATGTAGCTTACGTGGTCAATGTCAGTTATGGCAATATCTCCCAAAAGTAAGAAATGAACTAAGATAAGAATATGAACTCTAGCATGATTTCTTGAAGAGTTACTTAGTGTAGGTAGGACTATGGACCCTACTTATGTATTGCACAATTGCACTTTAAGGAAGGTTATGATTAGATTCTTTTATGAAATTGGGACTATGGTTCATGTATGTTGATATGAATGCATGTTAAAGTTTACTTTTCTTATGTCAACACATGAATTTTAAATATGCATGTGAATTTCACTTACGGATTCTATATGGGTTTTGTTAGTATATGTGGAGGTATGAGACTCCATGTGTACATTGAACAAGTTAGATTGTCAAGGGGTTGTGAGGGTGGTTTACCTATGATATGAACTAAATAGGTTGTGACTAAGATGAAATAAATGAAAAAATTCTTATGTGAACATTAATGAAGTATGTTTGTCTTATTTCTAATGATAAATGAATATTTTGTAACTTGTTGAATGTGATGTGCCTAGTCTGGGGTTGCTTCCTAAGATCACTTGATGTAAGTAGTGTCATGGAATGTTAATTTCACATGGCACTAGTGTGACTTGGGGGTTGTCTAAGGTGATGGTTCTTATGTGAAGGTTATGTTTATTATGTTCATATGTCCTCATGAATGTATATTGTTGAATTGATGAGGGTTGTATTAATGTTCACCTTTGGTGACCTTAAGATGATACTTTGGTATGGATGGTGGAATGGGACACTGTTAATGTATAGCACTAAGTATAAGTCAAGGGTTGATTTAGGTAAAATAGTTAAGGTCAAAGGGAAACGTAATATATTGGAAATATTGAAGGTGTCTTAATGTGATAAATGACTTTATTTGTTGTTGTGAATGGTAACCTTGTCTATTACGAGGTATGTGAACAATGTGGTGATTATTGTATAAAATCCTTATGAAATTTCTCTAAAAGACAAGATGCATGGTTTCTAATTAATGTCCTCTTTAAAACATGTTTTTCAATGGTTACTATACTTAGTGCATTATTGTACTAACACCATTCTTCTTCGTCTTTCTAAACTAAGTGTAGGTGGTAATGGCTAAAGGATCTTTTTTAGAATGAAGATCTTGGTTTCTATTCCCAAGTTCGGGTGTGTCTTTAATGATTCAAGGACCATATGTCAAGAGTTTTCTTTAAGTTCATGTACTAGATTGTAGTTGCTTTTGTATTATAAGACACATGTCCCTATTGTGTTGTTATTGGGTTGTAAGATGGCTACTTCGAGACTTAGTACTTCCATTGTATTTTAAAAAGCTTTTAAATGAGATGACTTTTAGGCTTGTGTTATACTGTCAATATTTTTATATTCCTCGCTATTTTTTATGACAAATGCAATGAATGAATGCTAAGGGCTTGTATGAGACCTCTGAGTAGTCGAGTCGGACATGTTACTTCTGAGGGGGTACTCTCCGGTCGTGACAAGAGTTCCATTCGGTATGTTGCCGATCGCTTCAGCGAGTCATGACCAGGTCACCAAAATTGCTGATAGAAAACCAAATAAGTGTTGATAGGCGAGATGAAAATAGAAAGGGCGATTCGCGAAATCATTTTGCGATACCGATCTAGATCCCCTAAAATTATAGTAGTTGTACCAGGAATAAGTGAATGATGAAGGCGAGAGGAAGGACAATCGACGAGTCACCAGACTGTCGGCCAAGCCCAACTTACCTCGCCGATTGGTCTTACAGAGTCACACATAAGACTTTCTTAAATTGATTTCTTTCTAGAGAGAGAAACCATTCCGAATCGAGATGAACAAATGATTATGAGAATGACCAATTCTAGAGGACTTCACTAGTGATTTTAGCTAGACTTTCTTGAAAAATTTTAATAGAGGAGATTTTAAGTTGATTTTAGCTTTCAAAATTCATTTGTATACAACTATGAGATATATGATGGATGTTGATTTTCCTTTTTTTTTTTACTATGAGTAGCTAAGTCCCTCTGCTTTGAGTTATTACCATATGAACTATTGTTGAGTTTTACTAAGTGGGTGTCTTCGATTAAAAAAAATAGTATTAATTTTAAGTTGGTGTTATTTTCTGCTATTTTTTGAGTTTATTTTGCATGTTTAGTGTATCAAGTCAAGTGTTTTTTTCTTGCTACAGAGTGAAGTGTCGGTCAAAAGTTGCAAGTTAAACATCCTTCATAGTGGGTCTCCATGATTTCATCTTGAGAAGTGAAACATAGAACCTATCCTTTGTATCTAGCTCCACAGAGTGGATTTGGTGAAGACAAGGCCTGTGCATCTTCCATATAGTGTTGATGTTCTAGTGAATTCGACAAAGATAAGTTAACTGTTTGAGAGAAAATTACTTTACATATAGTCCTACCGATCCATGACAATTTATACCATTGTGAGCATCAATGTTCATCCACTAAGTTGAATTAATCAATTAGATGGTCAATTTCCCAAGTGTTACCTCACTATTTGATCGTTTCGTGTTGTTGAATTCTATTGATAATTATAACATGAATTTTGGAGTTGAAACAAAAAAGGTGCAGTAAGTGTTCAGTTCAAGAGTTTGTTGTCATACTTCTATAATTGAATTCGAAGGAAAAACTACTCTTTGTGGGATCGACCCCAACTCATTAAGATTGTTTATCAAACTGACTAGTGATCGTTGACACTTAGAATCGGATGAAGTGTCTTTGAAACATTAATCATAAAGGCGTCGCTAGCTACCAGGGGGTAGCATTACTTAAGAATTCATTGATTGGAGATTTAATTTGTGAATTTTTTTGGTTGAGGCTACATTATGTTGTGTTGGTTGGGCTACATAGAAGTAAAAATGATTGGAGACGGGGTAAATGGTAGCCAAGAAGATAGTCGTGATGGCGTCGATGATACCAATAGTGTTTACAACCCATCTCATGTAGGTGAGATGGGTGCAATTTTTATACCACAAGCTGATGGAAATGGAATATTTGAAGTCAATAGCACAATTCTTCACCTCCTCCAAATGAGGAGACCAAATGGAGGGATAGAGCACAAATACCCTATGAGAATGTAAGAAATTTTATAGAAGTGTGCAACCCCTTTCCATTCAAGAATGTTTCATAACATTCAATTCCGCTTCAATTATTTCCACTATCCTTAACTGGGGATGCTAGCAAGTGGTTAGATAATTTCCCAAACAATTCCATCAGATCATGGGTGGAGCTTGTTATAGAATTCAATGAAAGGTTCTTCCTCTATAAAGGATGATGAAACCTAGAGAGGATATTCAATGTTTCAAGTGATGGGAATGGGAGCCCATCCATGAAATGTGGATGAGGCTTACGAAAATCTTACTTAAATTCATGGGATACGAAACAATTAGCTACTCCACTATTTCTATTAGAGTCTTGATTCGGTTAATAAAGGAGTGACTGATCAATTGGTGCGAGGGGGAATATATCATAATTATTTGATGTGGCTTCATTTCTTCGTGACGACATGAGGAAAATAAATAAATCTAGGTAAGCTCATGAGGATCGAGTCTCTCCTTTTTTTGTAATGACGAAAGAAAAAATATTATAAAAAGGCGGAAATGGATACTAAGATCAAGAAAATGTTGACCAAAATAGGGATTTTATACAAGCATATGATGAAGAATTTAGAAAAACCAAAGGGGATAAATGAAGTGTTTAGAGTTGAGGAGGGTTCATCCTCGTATTATACAAAGCCGGGGGAGAATCAATGTTGGAGATCCAAGATAAACAAAGAGGATTTCCACTTATTCTATTTACAGCGAGGTGGGAATAAAGTCTGGAACTATAACAAGGGGTAAGAGAGAACCAAATTCTATCAAGATTGGTCTGAGATAAGTTATTATTGTATAAGGGAATATGACCATGTAAGACCCCAAAATGAGATAAGGTGTCTAGAGACTAACATGTTCATTTTAATGTTCTAAAGTCCTAAAATGACTTAGAATATGGTTTATAGGCAGTGTATAAAGTTTGAAGTGATTTGGAAGTCGAACATCAAGGGACGACCAAAACGTTCGACGGCTAGTCGCCTATGTGGCTCATGTGTCCATGCGTGTTAATATACTTTGTTTCATGAGCTTAATAAGTATTTAAATGTTTTTTAATGATTTTAAATTATATTATATGAAGTTTCATGAATTTTGGAGGTTAAACGACCAAGAACGTCCAAGGCGTTTGAAAGATAGCCCTTAAGACGCTCATCGTGTGTCATGGTGGGGCTTGGCCTATTTGGACGTCTTGTAGGTGTTTGTTTTGGATGAAATTTATGTGGAAGTTCTATAACTTGTTAAGGTTTATAATTGCATTGGAAACGTTTGGGTACGACTTCTAAAGGGCCCCACAAGAGGTGCCAAAAGAAGGACCCAAAGCAGCCTAAGACACTGCCTGGGCAGTGTCCATTGACGGACCCAACGACGGATCGTTGGTCCTCCAATGGCCCGTCTAGCAGGTCTCGTCGAGGTACACACGCCTTGGGCAGGTTTTAAGCCAATTTTGGCTAAGTGTCAAGCGACGGAGGCCAGGCACGGCCCGTCATGGCCTCGACGCCCCGTCATTACCATTGTCGAGGATGGCGTGCAACTGGCAGCCTGTGTGCTGTTAATTAAAGGGGTGAATGGGAAATTCACCCCACGTCCTAACCTGATTATTATGGGTTTATTTAAGTAATTTTGGGTGTATATAAGTCATCAAAAACGTGATCAACCCATTCTAAAATCAACCCACATGTTTTAAGCCTTTCCCTCCCAAAATATTCTCTCTAGAAACCACCATTGTTGGTGAAGATCAAGAATAGATTCAAGCTGTGTTTTCCATGGATGAATCATCAATTTTAAGATGTTTTCAACCAATAAAAGGTATGGCAATCCTTCATCTTCAAGTAACCTTTCACTTGGAGAGTTCTTCTCAATGTTTTTCAAGGAAATCTTATGATAAAGTTTCCAATCTTCCAATCTAGCCATGGGTTCTTTCTCAAAATGTTTTTAATGATTAAATCATGATGAATTGAAGTTAATACATTGACTTTAACGTGATTTCACTCCAATTGCATAATGAACCCATGTTCCTTCCAAAATTGGTTTAGCTCTTGCATGGGCTTTGTGATTATGGCTTGTTCTTGATTAAATGGTGATTCTCTCATGTTGAATTGCTTGTGTTTATTTTTATTTACGTTAATTTATGATGATCAGTCCATTATGATAAATAGATGAAGATTTTAACATGAATAGCCTATGTTTCTACATGTTGCCTTGAAGTTGATTGTGAGATCGGTTGTGTAGAGTTTTGATTATGTATGAACTGATGTAGCTACTGTTTTAGGGTGATATAATGTATGAATATTTTTAGGTATATATCCTTCATGATCAAATTAAGAAAGGCTTGCATGAATTGATCTAGATTTCTTTAGGCTATGAAGTCAAAAAGCTAAGGGTGTGATAGATCTTGAATTGTGATTAGATGAAGCATGATTTCATCTTGAGTGTATTGTCGATAAAATATGAATGATGATCAAAGCCTTAGAGAGTTCATAGTATTGGTAAAGTCTTCTATACTCTAGCAAATCGATAAGCCTAAATGCCTATGTTGTAACCTTAATATTGAAGGTATGTAATTATGATTTCAATATGGTTAAATGTAGGTTTAGCTACTGCCTTAGACTTATAATATGTATGAAATATGATCTAAAATCAATGCAAGGGAAATTAGCTAATGATCTATGTTATTCTACTTTCCTAGTATGTTGATGTGTTGTATTATGTTATGGTATAATCTTGTAGCGACTTGTACATGATTTCTTATATGTTTAAAGTATATTTATCTACTGCCATATATATGAATTATTGATAAACAAGGTGTATTGATCAATGAGGATCAAAGGTTGAGGAGTTGGTAAGAATGCCTATTTCCTCTACTCTTCTACTTCTCTATTCTTTATAGAAATGTTGATGAAGCCTTGTATGGCATTGTGTGGTATGGTCCACTTATGGTGGCGGTGTTTACTTTATTGTCATTATATATATGTTGACCATGGCTTTGAAGGCGAATTGATGAACTTATGAACATGTGCTTAAGATGATACTATGAGAAGCTTATGCCTACTTTCCTATTCTAGTTGTGATCTAGGTTGTATGGCTATTGTATAAGCATGTGTATATTCATGTTAGGGTAAAGTATAGGTGCTTCCATTCATGTGTTAAATGGTTTAACAATCCCTTACCTATGTACCCCTATGTGAATGCATGAATAGCAGAAGTTAGGAGTCTTAAGTGTATTAGGAAGTTGGCTTGTCTCCTATGTTATTGTGTGTTGTGTGGCCTATGCTTGATGAAGTATTATGATCTAAGAGGGTGGCTGCCTCAATGTGTTTTGATAGCCATTTTGTGATCATGTTGACACATGTACACAAACACTCACTTTACATGCATGTTACAAGTAGTATAGGTCATTGTGTCTAAATGAAAGGTAGTTCTCATATTCACTAGTGTCTACCACTATGTATGTTAAAGTGATGTTTATGAAAGTATGATTTGTATTTCCCTTACTAGGTTGTGTTGATAGGTGTACTAGTATGGTCAAGGGTATGGGACCTTTTCTATGCATTGCACATGTGTACCTTGTTACGATAGTTCCTAGGTTTGGTTTCTATGTTTGTGAAAGATGAATATGAACATGTTATGAATATGACTTATATGGTATGATGAAGTATGAATGTGCATAGTGTATTAGTGGGTTTATATGAAAGGATTGCTCATATAGTTATGCCTATCAGACTCATGCATTGATATATGAACATTTGTGACATTATGGGTTATGTGAAAGGTTTACTCACATGTATGTACACACACACATGGATGATGATCAAGTTAATGGAGGGGCATTGAGAGGTATTCCCTAAAATACTCCAAAGCTAGATAGATGCGTGAATATGCTATAAGCATATGAGGGATGAATATTCTAAAGCTTATGTTTTATAAATTAATGTAATAAAGGCTTTTCAATAAAAGGGAACTTAGCTTGGCACCGAGTGAACTTGACAATGGGAGATGATGACTTGTCCATAAAAGGAAATATTCATCCTAAAGTTGCCTGTGTGATGTTAACTCCCTTGCTTATGGGATATGTCATAAAAGGGATTCCCATGAGGAGCAGTCCAAATTACCACATGGTATGAATAGGGATATCTACCTCTTAGTTCTTGAACTATGTTGCCACCATAGGTGTAACATTTCGAAATCCCAAGTCATGTTGTAAAACTTAACCAGGCTCCTTAAGGTCTAAATCATTGTTCCTAGCCATATTAGGTGTATATAGAGTGGTTAAAGTGTTTTAGAACCAAAATGTTCAAGAACATCCATGACGTCCGGAAAGTCGGTTCATGAAAGGGCTAGTGTGTTCTAATTAGTTTGACTAAGTTTAAGGGTCGGAATCGAGCGAATGTTTGTAGCAATAGGGGTATCACATAGTGAGGGTTGGTTTCATGATGGAAAAGTCAGGGTACGACTCCCCAAGGACCAACCAAGGGCCCTCGAGGAGGACCCTTGTGGCAGGAAGGTGCAACACTGCCTGGCAGTGTGCCTCGACGAATGGCTCAACGGGTCATCACGGGCACGACGGGACATTGAGGACACCGTCATCCCACCCATAGTCGCCTCCTCAAGAACCCTCTCCTGCACAGTCTTTGACCGAGACGACGGAAGTGCAGGACGAAGGGAGGGTCGTCCGTCACGCCCCCGACGGACCGTCGATGGGGTTCCGTCGGTGGGGGCCTGTTATGGTTCGTTGAACTTAAGTTATAGTTCATTTAATTTGTTAAGTGTCTTAGGTCTAATGGGGATTAAGGGAAGACTAATTAAGTTGACTTAGCCCCACTATAAATACCCTCAATCCTCATTAGCCTAATCACAATTCTCAAAATAAACTCTCTTCCTTCTTTCTACTTTCTCTCTCTATTGGAAGACTCCATTGAAGAATAGCTTGGGAGGTGCATTGGGGGATGGTTTAGGACGAAATCACCATCGAAACGTTATCAAATCTTAAGGTATGTGATCTAATTCACCTTTGGGATTTCTTTCCTCAAAGGGCTCCTTCAAAGATTTTCCAAAAAGTTGAGTTTCATATGGGTTTCATCCAATTCCAAATTTGATGTTATGAATTGAGTGGTTCATGCATTATTTGGGTCATAATGAGCAGATTATCATGCATTGTAACTTGATTATGATGATTCGAAGTGGTTTGGTTTAGATTGTAGATGATGACCCTTAACCCTTAACCCTAGGTATGAGATTGCTGTGAATTTGGGTTGGGTTGATGTAATTGATCTAATTATTGTTTAAATCATCTTTAATGATTGTTATTACATTGATCATGCATCTATTGTGATGAATTGAAGTCCTTCATGCTAATTCTTGAGTATTGAATTTAGGGTAAGAAGATAGACTTAGATGTCATGTTATCAAGCTTTGATTTAGTATTAAATTATGGCGTAGTGACTCTTATAAATTAGTTCTTATATTGATTGTTGAATTACATTGGTGTGATGACCCAAAACGGGTTGGTCTATGGGTTAATGGTAAGGCCCTTTTATTGGTGAACTATGGAGGAGTATTGGTAAGTCTTGATTTTTCCTAATTCTTACTTCAATTGTGGTTATTTGTCATCAAGTTATGATATTGTGTTGAAGTATACCTTGTTTACGGTGATAGATTGGTATGATGATTGAGTTGGAATGTTTTAGGTTTGGTTGTGAGGTTGCCTAGGAGTACATGTTATAGGGAGGTGGTTGTGTAAACATGTGCTGTGATGTGCAAGGGTTAACTTCACCTAAATGAATTGTGAATGAAAGGACTATTTCCTACAATTCTTCTTTGAGCTAAGATGATGAATATACAAGGGCTTGACCCTATTATCTTACTAGGTTGAGATGATTAATAAATTTGAAGACTTTTGTATAATGGGGAGTTAGCTTAGCACCGAGTGAACTTGACAACGGGTGGTGATGACTTATCCATGAAAGGAAAGATTCATCCTAAAGTTGCCCATGTGATAATACCTTGTTTATGGGACATGTCATTTAAGGGATTCCCATGAGGAGCGGCCTACTTTACCAAATGGTATGAATAGGGATAT
The DNA here is from genome assembly GCA_016801875.1 of Solanum sitiens. Classification (NCBI taxonomy): domain Eukaryota; kingdom Viridiplantae; phylum Streptophyta; class Magnoliopsida; order Solanales; family Solanaceae; genus Solanum; species Solanum sitiens. The sequence continues at coordinate 1,264,377 of JABWTJ010000291.1, forward strand.
CTACCTCTTAGTTCTTGAACTATGTTGCCACCATAGGATACTAGCTAGTGGATCCACCTAGATAGCTACGTTTATGTTAGGTTCTACCTTGGCCGGTAGACCACCTTCCAACGGTGTAAGGTTTCATGACACCGGATTCAACATTAGCTCATGTGGTCTATGTCGGTTAAGGCAAGAGTTCCCTAAACTAAAATGAATGAATAGTATGTTGACTAATCGAAGTGACTTGAGGGGTTTGACTTTAGCTTAGGTAGGGGTATGGGACTCTACCTACGCCTTGCACTAGTTTGCCTTGATAGGATCTTTGAGAAGTCAATATTATGTATGTAAATGGTGATATAATGTAATTGACCTTGTACATTGAATAACATGCTTATGAGTATGAGGTTGATGTCCTTTGTTGAAGAAGAATACTTCATGGGAAGAAGATTATAGTTAGTATGTTTTGCTTCGCTATGCTTTACTCTTATCCATGTTTTATAATGATATTTCTTGATGATAGGATCTTATGAGATTAAGGGCTTAAATATGATGGTATACATGTGGTATAGTTAGTTGCTTTGTATACTCAAGTAAATGGTCTAAATAGCATGATTTTCTTAAATGACCCTTTCTAAGCATACTTGATTGGTAATTGTGCATATGGTTTCATACTTAGTACATGTGGAGTACTAACCCCATTTCCTTCCCTTTTCCCAAACATTTTAGGTTCCGGTCGTTGAATTGTCTTTGAGGTGCTTGGAAGGAAGACTTGGATATCTTATCATCCAAGTGGTAGGTCTTCATTCTCCCGAGGGCGATGCCGATATTCTATTGCTATGCTAGTTAGTTACTATAGTTCTATATTGACTCTATTTTTCATTTGAGACGATGTTGTATATAGCCTATATGTGGCTTCTTTTATTGATGTAGGGCTATGCCCAAGACTTATTGTGTTTGTTAGATGGTTTATGAGATGAGACGGCTTTTATGACTATTATTTCTTTACTATATAAATGGGTGAAATAAAAGTAGAAGACTATGTAATCTTCGTATACGAACAAGTCTATGTATACTTGATATAAATACGATTATGTGTATGTAGAGGTCTATGTAAACCTCCGAGTAGATATAGATAAAAAAATTTAAATTCTTTCACATTTTAATAGATGAATGCTATGACGAGTCTAAGAGGCTTGTCTTAGTGCTCGAAGAGGACGACGCCGCCGGTTACATCCAGGGGGTAAACCCAGATATGACAATAGGATACTAGCTATTGGATTCCACTTAGAAAGCTATGTTTATAATGGGTTCTACCTTGGCCGGTAGACCACCTTCCATCGGTGTAAGGTTTGATGACACCGGATTTCATGTTAGCATCACATGGTTTATGTCGGTTGAGTTATAGTTCCCTAAAGGTAAAATGGACAATGGAATTAAATGAATAGTATCCTAACTAGGAGGACTAAAGGTAAGTTAATTAGGATAGGTGGAAGTAATGAACCCATCTAGACATTGCCCAAGTGACTCCTTAGGAAGTCTTAGGAAGGTGACCTAATGCATATGATTATGTATGTGTCCTTTATGCATGATGTTGATCTTGTTAACTATATGAAGGTCTTACTTGAAATAAATGAAGTTGTCTTCTCTTACTATGTTGATATATGATTTGGATGTAAAGGCTTGTGGTCTCATGATAGGTGTACTGAGTATGTGTGAGGTTATGGGGCCTTAAATGTGCATCGCACTAGTAGACTTAGATTGGGGGCATGAGTTTTGTTTCATAAGGTTCAATATGAAGTAAATTAGTGTATGTGCATATTGACTAGGAGTTAACTGTAATGTCCTTATAGTCTTGGCTTAACTATGTCTATGTTGTACTATACTTCTGTGGTGGTATGTGTTGTCTTGTTTAGGTTATATATATGCTTTGTTGTGGTCTTAAGGTGATACATTGCACCAGGTATCACTAAAAAGGTTACTTGGGAGGTTAATGAATAAAGGATAAAGAGCTCATTGTAAAGTGGAAAGGGGGTTACTGTAATGTGCTTTAAAAATGCATTAAATCCTATATGTGATCTTATGGAATGTTTTGGGATATGTTAGTTGTTTCTATGGTTTTACTTGTGGTTCTAAGGTGATGCATTGCACCAAGTTTCCCTAAAGGATTTCTTGGAAGACTAATGAATTGAAAGGAAGAGTTCACTATAAAGGAAATTGAGTTCACTGTAAAGTGACCTCAATTCGGACTTAAATTCTATAAGTACTTTTCTATGATGTTTGGACTTTGATTGTGTTTCTATGAAGTATGAAAATGATATAAATGCTATTGATAAAGGTTTTATGATAATTTACTCAAAATGGCATGAAGTATGATTTCAAAGAAAATGTCCCTTTTAAATGCATGTTTTTGCATGGTTGCCATACATAGTACATTCTTGTCTAATCCCATTCTTCTTTACTTTTTACACAAGTGTAGGTTATGGATTCTTAAAGGAAGTCTTGAATGGTTAAAAGCTTCATAGATGATTCCCAAGCTCAATCAAAGGAATCCTTAAAGTTCAAGGATCTCCTACTTATGTCTTTAATGTAAAGTCTTTAAATATTGTATAGTTATGCAATGTGTCTTATGGGCTGTGTCCCTAATGTACTCTAAATTTATTGAGTCTAAGATGGCAAAGAGACTTAAGGTCTATAAATGTATTATGGATTATGTTTTATACATATATGAGTTGAAGTTTCTAGCATCTGATGTGCTATGAAAAGTTTTAAATTTTTCGCTAAATTTACTTTGTTAATGCGATGAATGATAACTATTTGCTTTTATAAGACCTCCGAGAGGTCTAGTACGCCGTGTTACTTATAGGGGGTTCCTCGGATGTGACAAACGTGGTATCAGAACATGAGGTTTATAAAGTGGTCTTAGGTTCTAAGAGTCTCATATTGACACGTCTAGTAGAGTCTTGTATCATTGGTGGTGAGTCGCGACACATCAAATGGTATGAGAGGCTATAGGACGTTAGAGTTTCCCTTCTTCATCAATCTAATATCGTGCCATAGAACTTGACTCTATAAGATCTCTCTCTTATGTTTTCTTGTCTAGTGGTCTTTTAGATGTAATTGCTTGGATGAGATTGTTCTCTATGCTTGAGGGAGAAAAGGTGAGTTTAAATGCATATTTTTGTTTTATGGTTTGAATGAAGATGTGTGAAGCTGACTTTTGACTTATTTGATGTTGTGATGTCAATTATGGCTAGATATGTAATTTATGTGAAATAACATGTTATATTGAGAAATGTATGTCATGATATAGTTAAACCATGTTAAAAGTTGTTATGGTTAAAGTGATTTCTTTTGGAGTGTTGTTGTAACAACCCTAAAAATGGATATGATAAGTAATGCTTAATGTGTCAAGAATGCCTACGATTAGACCAGGGTTCACACGGATTGATTTGCATAGAACCAGACCTCGGAACCCTTGCTACATCCAAGCCAACTAACTTGGGGAATTAGTTGAGCTTGGAAAGGTTGGGTCCAACCTTATAGGGCTCTTGAATACGAAAATTTACTCGAAGGAGTCTTTACCGGACTTAAAAAGGGGAAATCTTAGGTTTGAAGGGTCTAGGGGTAAAATGATCTTTTTCCTGGATAAGGGTAGTATCTTAATTACCCTAAATATATAATTAATTATTTAATTTATAAGGTGGAGGGGCAATTTGGGGAGAGATGGCCGAAATTGGGCTCTTGAAGTGAAGTCTTGCTCCACCCGGGTTCGAACCTAGGTGGAAGCAATGAATTAAAGTGATTTTTATTTAAGCTATTGAATTAATGTAATTAATTAATAATTATTATTCATTATCTGATTTAAAATAAAATAAAAATAAAATTTTTAATAATTAACTAAACCTTATTTGACTAAGTCCTAAACTAGACTCCTAAGCCTAATATAACTCCCACTCTCTCACGTCTATCTCTCAACTCTCACGCTCAATCTCTCTTATTATTTCACACAAAATTTCTCTGCCAAAATAAGATACAAAAGCAGAAAAATAAACCAAGTTCTTCACACTTGAAGAACTCACACGAAATCATAAGAAAACTAATGTTAATCGCACACTAGGCTAAGGGAGGTTGTCATTCGAGTGGAGTTTACATTGAGGAGGCTTAGACGTGTTCTTGGGTGAAGTTTTTGGGCAGCAAGTCAAGGGTTTAACGTCAAAAAGGTATGGGTTTTCTTCTCTCTTGGTCCCTTTCCCAAGAGACCCCTTAAGGTTCATATTATTCATCCGAAACTAGGATTGTTTCCCCTTTTGCATGCCCCTATCACTAGCTACCAATTAATTGTAGGTTGGGTATGATTGCTGGTAGATGTAGGTGTATGTTATGTTTTCGTGATGAATACGATTATGTTTGTGTACTTGAAATCGTTTGAAAGACAACCATGTATTCAAAATTATGTGCAAGTGTGTGTGTGTGCAGGTATGTTACAGTGGATGAGGTTCTCTGTGTAATGCTCCAAAAAGTTTAATGTATTATGGTTGTATTTTTACGTGTATAAACTGAGATAAGTCGTGATGTTCATATGAAATGTTATGTGGCTGGATTGAGTGAGAAATTCTTGGCTAAACGAATCCATGAAAATGCACCTAAAACGTTATAAATGAACCATGAAATTTCCCTAAGAACAAATGTGTAATTTGATGAAAAAGGTGTAGAAAAATCGTGGAATAAATTTCCAGAACCTGAAAATAGGCTTTAGAAAGAATCTGGAAATTTTGGACGTCAAAACAATTTTAAAAAAAAAGTGAGGTCTGCAGGGATCAAACCCAGGACCTCACTAAATCTTACTTAACAAATAAACAAAAAAAAAGGTGTTAGGCGGGGCTCGAACTGGGGCAGTGGTCAGTGAATTTCGCCAGGACAAAAAGGAATAAAATGAAATGATGTTGTGGGGTTTCGATCCCACAACACGGAAGACCCTTGTTAAATAAAAAAATATATATATGGGGTCGTGGGGAATCGATCCCACGCCCCTCAGCGAATGCAGAAACTAATAAAAAGAAAAAGGGGTCGTGGGGAATCGATCCCACGCCCCTCAACGCCTGTAGTAATTAATTTTAAAAAAAAGGGGCTGTGGAGGATCGATCCCACAACCCCTTGGTCAGTAGCGAATTAGGAGCATAGGAGAAGGATAAAAAAAATCATTAAAAAACTATGGGGTCGTGGGGAATCGATCCCACGCCCCTCAGTAAGCTGTAGAAAGATTCAAAGGAGAAAGGAAAAAAATTAAAATAAAAGAATTGTGAGGCGTGGGAATTGAACCCACGACCTCTAGGCAGGCTGTGAAATTAAAGAAAAATAAAGAGAGGCTATGGGGGTTTGATCCCACAACCTCATGGTCTATGCGAATGAGACAAGAGAATTAAATGAAAAAAATATAAAAGGGTCTGTGGGGGTTCGATTCCACAACCCTTCGGCCAAATAAGAGGAGATTCCAAGGAGAAAAATAAAGAGAGAATGTTGATGTTGGGGCTCTATCTAGGGTCCCAATGTCATGAGGACTAAAACAAAAATCAAGGAAAAATGTAAGTGTTGTCCAAGGGATTCAAATTTGGGTTCCCTTGCCCAAATTTCCGTATTGATACATAAGTCATACGTGAATTAAATCTTCAAGAATAATGCCACCTACTTAGATCGAAATCGAGATCTTGGCATACATATAAGATACATAAGTCTTGTATTACATAATCTTAGGAAGATATGAGTCACTTAAGGAACTATGAATGAAGCCTCATGGCTTGTATGTATAGACCCATAAGTCTAGCATACGTTTAAAAATAAGTGAACCTAAGATGTATGTAATGAAATGAAGTAACCCTAGAATGGTTAAGTACGAGTGTAAAACACACTAAATGGCCAAGTGCATTGGCATACGATGAAATGATTATTCTGTAATGAAATGATGAAACCCTAGAAGGGTTAAGTAAGAGTGTGAAACACATCAATGGCCAAGTGCATTGGCATATGATGAAATGAACATTCACGTAAAATGGGGTGAGTAATTATGAAGAACAGTTGTGCTAATGTTAATGAATGTGGTGACAACATGATATGAGGTTAATGTGAAAGATGAGAACAATCTCAAATGAGCCTAAGTAAATATTACCAAAACGTACTCACCTATGAGAGTGTAAGTTAATGAAGAGACTAGTCTCTATGAACACTCTAATGAAAGTATTGAGATTAACACACTTAATACAAATGATGAGATGAGAAATCATCTATTGAGCTATGATGCCCTCATATTAGAAGCCAGCTTCCATGACGTATGAGTTGAATGTAATGGAAGTTTATACTGAGCACCAATAGACTGTCCAGCTTGCCGGGTATGGGTCTCCTTATATCTCCTAGTCTTCGAACCTATACTGCCAATATAGTAATCTGGCGGGGTTAAATTCCCATGTACGCTAGCATGTTTTGGGTCACTTTGGACGGTGATTCCACCTCTTTTTGGTGTGGGGGAGACACTGGATTTCATGATTCTCACATGATCTATGTCGGTTAAAGTTAAAGTTCCCAATAAATGAATGATGCCAGCCTCAAATGATGCACATAATGAAATGAATGATACCAAAGGTGTTAGTATAGGATAATCAATAGGTGAGCTAGACTCAAGTAATAACACTAGGTTATTCTTGATCATTGCACAGCAAACTCGATGAAATTCTTAAACTACATCCTAGGTATAGTTGGTGTTCACACTAGCCTATGAACGAAATGAAATGAAGTACGTATGAATGAATTAACCATACTCTGTGTTTGCTAATGAAGACTACCTAGTTGAGGTCCCATATGTTGAGCCCTCATTTTGGAAAGTCTTAATGTCAAGCCCATGATTCCAAGGTCTCATGGCATATGAATGAATGCTATGAAAGACGTTATGTGCTGTATGTAATATGATATGTGCTATGTGTAAGATGTTATGTGCTGTGTGCAATATGATAAGTGTGATGATGCATGTTACTCTCATGGTATCAATTTCCTAATCCAAATTTGGAAAGCTCACTGAATTTCCTAATCCAAATTTGGAAAGTTCACTAACTTTCCTAATTCCAATTTGGCAAGTCCACTGACTTGACTTTCTATAATCATATTGTTAGGAAAGAGCTATTCTTACTCATGCATGTCCTTGGTGTGTGCTTGCATATACACACTCTTAGTACAAGTGTGTACTAATCCCATACAACTCTATATTTCTAGGTGCAGGTGCAGGTGGACGCTAGATCTTACAGGTTGACGTTGCAGCTATCCGTACGTTGAGATTTCATCCGGACTTGGTAAGCCCTCATGCTTTCCATGATATCTACCGTTACAATCTAGCTTAGATGTAGGATTTAGCTAGTGGAGTATGTTCCACTAGTGTTTCTTTCCGTTTTTATTTCAAACATTGTATTGGTGCCATTTTGGCAATTATACTTTTATGCAGTATTGAACTATTATTTCAGTTGATAATCTTAATGTTAGATGGTTGAATGTGAACATTAAGAATGTAAGTAGAATGACCTTTATGCATGATAAGAAACAAAATGTTTCAAATCTTCCGCTCAAATTAACCTAGATGAAGTAAGAATGACATAAGTAGGCTTGTCTGCGACCTCTGAGAGGTCAACGACGCCGGTCTCCTCTGGGTCTACATTCCAGTCGTGACATGAGTCTTATAGGAATAACTATATGAGCAATCCTTTCATATAAGTCCACTAAGAGACTATGCACATTCATACTTCATCATACCATATAAGTCATATTCATAACATGTTCATATATTCATCTTTCACATACATAGAAACCAAACCTAAGAACTATCCTAACAAGGTACACATGTGCAATGCATAGAAAAGGTCCCATACCCTTGACCATACTAGTACACCTATCAAGACAACCTAGTAAGGGAAATAAAAATCATACTTTCATAAACATAACTTTAACATACATAGTAGTAGACACTAGTGAATATCAGAACTACCTTTCATTTAGACGACACAATGACCTATACTACTTGTAACATCCATGTAAAGTGAGTATGTGTGTACATTGGTCAACAAGATCACATAATGGCTATCAAAACACATTGAGGCAGCCACCCTCTTAGATCATAATACTTCATCAAGCATAGGCCACACAACACACAATAACATAGGAGACAAACCAACTTCCTAATACACATAAGACTCCTAACTTGTGCTATTCATGCATTCACATAGGGGTACATAGGTAAGGAATTATTAAACATCAATGTGTTTCATGTGTCCATGTGTGTTTATATACTGTGTTTCATGATCTTAATAAGTCTTTAAATGGTTTTTAATGATGCTAAACTATAGTATATTAGGTTTCGTGAAGTTTGGAGGTTAAACGACCAAGAACGTCCAAGGCGTTTGAAAGATAGCCCTTAAGACGTTCATTGTGTGTCATGGTGGGGCTTGGCCTGTTTGGACGTCTTGTAGGTGTTTGTTTTGGATGAAATTTATTTGGAAGTTCTATAACATGTTAAGGTTTATAATCGCATTGGAAACTTCCGGGTACGACTTCTAAAGGGCCCCACAAGAGGCCCCAAAAGAAGGACCCAAAGATGCCTAAGACACTGCCTGGGCAGTGTCCATTTACGGACCCATCGACGGATCGTTGGTCCACCAACGGCCCGTTGAGCAGGTATCGTCGAGGTACACATGCCTTGGTCAGGTCTCAATCCAATTTTGCCTAAGTGTCAGGCGACGGAGTCCAGGCACGGCCCGTCATGGCCTCGACGCCCCGTCATTACCATCGTCAAGGATGGCCTGCAACTGGCAGCCTGCGTGCTGTTAATTAAAGGGGTTGGGAAATTCACCCCACATCCTAACCTGATTATTATGGGTTTATTTAAGTAATTTTGGGTGTATATAAGTCATCAAAAACGTGATCAACCCATTCTAAAATCAACCCACATGTTTTAAGCCTTTCCCTCCCAAAATACTCTCTCTAGAAACCACCATTGTTGGTGAAGCTCAAGGATAGATTCAAGCTGGATTTTCCATGGATGAATCATCAATTTTAAGAGGCTTTCAACCAATAAAAGGTATATCAATCCTTCATCTTCAAGTAAACTTTCACTTGTAGGGTTCTTCTCAATGTTTTTCAAAGAAATCTTATGATCAAGTTTCCAATCTTCCAATCTAGCCATGGGTTCTTTCTCAAAATGTTTTTAATGATTAAATCATGATGAATTGAAGTTAATAAATTGACTTGAACGTGATTTCACTCTAATTGCATGATGAACCCATGTTCTTTCCAAAATTGGTTTAGCTCTTGCATGGGCTTTGTGATTATGGCTTGTTCTTGATTAAATGGTGATTCTCTTACTTTGAATTGCTTGTGTTTCTTGTTATTTACATTAATTTATGGTTAATTGATGATGATCCGTCCATGATTATAAATATATGAAGATTTGAACATGAATAGCCTATGTTTCTACATGTTACCTTGAAGTCGATTGTGAGATCGGTTGTGTAGAGTTTTGATTATGTATGAACTGATGTAGCTACTGTTTTAGGGTGATATAATGGATGAATTTTGTAGGTATAAATCATTAACGATAAAATTAAGAAAGGATTGCATGAATTTATCTAGATTCCTTTAGGCTATGAAGTCAAAAAGCTAAGGGTGTGATGGATCTCGAATTGTGATTAGATGAAGAATGATTTCGTCTTGATTTCTTATCCAATTATATACTTCCTAATGAGTGTATTTTTGATAAATATGACTGAGGAATAAAACCTTAGAGAGTTCATAGTATTGGTGAAGTCTTCTATACTCTAGCAAATCGATAAGCCTAAATGCCTATATTGTAACCTTAATCTTGAAGGTATGTAATTATGATTTCAATATGGTTAAATGTAGGTTTAGCTACTACCTTAGACTTATAATATGTATTAAATATGATCTAAAATCAATGCAAGGGAAATTAGCTAATGATCTATGTTATTCTACTTTTCTAGTATGTTGATGTGTTGTATTATGTTATGGTATAATCTTGTAGCGACTTGTACATGATTTCTTATATTTTTAAAGTATATTTAGATACTTCCATATATATTAATTATTTATAAACAAGGTGTATTGATCAATTAGGATCAAAGGTTGAGGAGTTGGTCAGAATGCCTATTTCCTCTACTCTTCTACTTCTCTATTCTTTATAGAAATGTTGATGAAGCCTTGTATGGCATTGTGTGGTATGGTCCACTTATGGTGGCGGAGTTTACTTTATATTAATTATATATATGTTGACCATGGCTTTGAAGGCGAATTTATTAACTTATGAACATGTGCTTAAGATGATACTATGAGAATCTTATGACTACTTTCCTATTCTAGTTGTGATCTAGGTTGTATGGCTATTGTATAAGCATGTGTATATTCATGTTAGGGTAAAGTATAGGTGCTGCCATTGATGTTTAATAATTCCTTACCTATGCACCCCTATGTGAATGCATGAATAGCACAAGTTAGGAGTCTTATGTGTATTAGGAAGTTGGTTTGTCTCCTATGTTATTGTGTGTTGTGTGGCCTATGCTTGATGAAGTATTATGATCTAAGAGGGTGGATGCCTCAATGTGTTTTGATAGCCATTATGTGATCTTGTTGAGAAATGTACACACATACTCACTTTACATGGATGTTACAAGTAGTATAGGTCATTGTGTCTAAATGAAAGGTAGTTCTGATATTCACTAGTGTCTACTACTATGTATGTTAAAGTGATGTTTATGAAAGTATGATTTTTATTTCCCTTACTAGGTTGTCTTGATAGGTGTACTAGTATGGTCAAGGGTATGGGACCTTTTCTATGCATTGCACATGTGTACCTTGTTAGGATAGTTCCTAGGTTTGGTTTCTATGTATGTGAAAGATGAATACATGAACATGTTATGAATATGACTTATATGGTATGATGAAGTATGAATGTGCATAGTCTCTTAGTGGGCTTATATGAAAGGATTGCTCATATAGTTATTCCTATAAGACTCATGTCACGACTGGAATGTAGACCCAGAGGAGACCGGCGTCGTTGACCTCTCAGAGGTCGCAGACAAGCCTACATCATAGGCGTTTAAACTTAACATCATAGGCGTTCACAAATCAACCATCTAATATAGAGGTAATCAAATGAAAGAAACAGTTCGTAATTGCATTAAACATATTTTGCCAAAACGGCACCAATACAAAGTCTGAAATGAAAGTGGAAAGAAACACTAGTGGAACATGCTCCACTAGATAAAGCTAACATCTAAGCTAGATAATAACGGTAGACATCCTCGAAAGCATGAGGGCCTACTAAGTCCGGATGAAAGCTCCACGTCCGGATAGCTGCAACGTCAACCTGTAAACTCTAGCATCCATCTGTGCCTGCACCTAAAACTATAGAGTTGTATGGGATTAGTACACACTTGTACTAAGTATGGGTATATGCAAGCACACACCAAGGACATGCATGAGTAAGAATAGTTCTTTCCTAACAACATGATTTATGGAAAGTCAAGTCAGTAGACTTGCCAAATTTGGATTAGGAAAGTTAGTGGACCTGCCAAATTTAGATTTGGAAAGTCAGTGGACTTGCCAAATTGGATTAGGAAAGTCATGCCATGAGAGTAACATACATCATCATCTAATATCATATTTCACACAGCACATAACATCTTACACAGAGCACATAACATATTGCATATAGCACACAACATCCTTCATATCGTTCGTTCATATGCCATGAGACCTTGGAATCATGAACTTGACATCAAGACTTCCCAAAATGAGGGCTCAACATATGGGACCTCAACTAGGGAGTCTTCTTTAGCAAACACAGAGTCTGTCTCATTCATTCATACGTACTTCATTTCATTCATTCATAAGCTAGTGTAAACACCACCTATACCTAGGATGTAGTTTAAGACTCTCATCAGGTTTGCTGTGCAATGATCAAGAATAACCTAGTGTTATTACTTAAGTCTAGCTCACCTCTTGATTATCCTATCCTAACACCTTTGGTATCGTTTATTTCATTATGTGTATCATTTAAGGCTGGCCTCATTCATTCATTGGGAACTTTAAATTTAACCGACATAGATCATGTGAGCATCATGAAATCCATTGTCTCCCCCACACCGAAAAGAGGTGGAATCACCGGCCAAAGTGACCCATAAACATGCTAGCGTAAATGGGATTTGAACCCCGCCAGATCCCTATATTGGTAGTATAGGTTCGAAGACTAGGAGATATAAAGAGACCCATACCCGGTAAAGACTTTTAAGTCTGGTAAAGACTCATTAGAGTAAATCTTCGTATTCGAGAGCCCTACATTGCTGGACTCAACCTTTCCTAGCTCAACTAACTCCCCAAGTTAGTTGGCTTGGCTGTAGCAAGGGTTCAGAGGTTTGGTTTTACGCGCATCAATCCGTGTGAACCTGGTCTAATCGTAGGCATTCTAGACACATTAAGCATTACTTAGCATATCCATTTTTAGGGTTGTTACATTATCCGCCCTTAAGAACATTCATCCCCGAATGACACAACAAACTATCTAGCACGATGCCAGTCAAAACATAACATAATCACTATGCACAATCAAGCAATAGCAACAAGAATGGAGAGATAAGGAAACTTAGACTTAAGAGTAGGAAGTCTAACCTCAAGAGCTGAAAAGATGAGGGTAGCAGGATCTCATATCGGCCTCAGCCTCCCACGTAGCACCCTCAACAAGATGATTCCTCCACAATACTTTAACTGTGGCAATCTCCTTGTTCCTCAGCCGCTTGACCTGTCTGTCTAAGATCACAACAGGTTCCTCCTCGTAGGACAAGTCTTCATCGACCCCCAAACCTTCCACAGGTAGAATCGATGCTGGATCACCTAGGCACTTCTTTAACATGGATACATGAAAGACTGGATGACAGAAGCTAGATCCGCAGGCAATGCCAACTCATAGTCCACCTCACCCACACGCTGTAGGATGTCATATGGCCCAACATACCTCGGACTCAACTTCCCCTTCCTGCCAAACCTCATCCACCCCCTTCATAGGTGATATCTTCAAATAGACCTGGTCACCAACATCAAACTCTAAGGGTCGTTTTCTGTTATTTGCATATGACTTCTGCCGACTGTAAGCAGTAGCCAACCTGTCCCTAATCCCCCTGACCTTCTCTAAGGCCTCATGAATGATCTCTGGACCCAAAATGGATGACTCTCAAACCTCGAACCACCCAACTGGAGATATACATCTCCTACCATATAGTGCCTCAAATAGTGCCAAAATGAGGGCTCAACATATGGGACCTAAACTAGGGAGTCTTCTTTAGCAAACACAGAGTCTGCCTCATTCATTCATACGTATTTCATTTCATTCATTCATAAGCTAGTGTAAACACCAGCTTTACCTAGGATGTAGTTTAAGAATCTCATCGGGTTTGCCATGCAATGATCAAGAATAACCTAATGTTATTACTTGAGTCTAGATCACCTCTTGATTATCCTATCCTAACACCTTTGGTATCATTCATTTCATTATGTGTATCATTTGAGGCTGGCCTCATTCATTCATTGGGAACTTTAACTTTAACCGACATAGATCATGTGAGCATCATGAAATCCAGTATCTCCCCCACACTGAAAAGAGGTTGAATCATTGGTCAAAGTGACCCATAAATATGCTAGCGTACATGGGAATTGAACCCCGCCAGATCCCTATATTGGCAGTATAGGTTCGAAGACTAGGAGATATAAGGAGACCCATACCCGGCATGCCAGACAGTCTAATAGCTCAATATATGGTTTCTCATCTCATCATTAGTATTAAGTATACATTATTTTCAATACTTTCATTAGAGTGTTCATAGAGACTGGTCTCTTCATTAACTTTACACTCTCATAGGTGAGTACATTTTGGTAACATTTACTTAGGCTCATTTGAGATTGCTCTCATCTTTCACATTATCCTCTTATCATGTTGTCACCATATTCATTAACTTTAGCACATTCGCTCTTCATATTTACTCACCCCATTTTACGTGAATGTTCACTTCATCATATGCCAATGCACTTGGCCATTTAGTGTGTTTCACACTATTTCTTAACCCTTCTAGAGTCTCATCATTCATTGTTCATCTCATCATTTCATTACATACATCTTAGGTTCACTCATTTCTAAATGTATGCTAGACTTATGGGTCTATAAATACAAGCCATAAGGCTTCATTCATAGTTCGTTTAAGTGATTCATATCTTCCTAAGATTATGTCGTACAAGACTTATGCATCTTATAAGTATGCCAAGATTTCGATTTCAATCTATATAGGCAACATTATTTTTGAACATTTATTCAAGTATGACTTATGTATCAATAAGGAATTTGGGCAAGGGAACTCGATTTCGAATCCCTTGGACAACACTTACATTTTTTATTTAATTTGGTTTAGCCCACACGGCTTGGGGACCCAAGGTCGAGCCCCAACACCTTCATTTCCCTTTAATTTCTTTTCTTTAAATATTCTCTTTCTTGGCCGAGGGGTTGTGGGATCGAACCCCCACAACCCCTTTTTACTTAAATTCCTTTTTCCTTGACTTTTTTCGAGTTGACCATGAGGGTGTGGGATCAAATCCCCACAGCCTCACTTTATTTTTCTCTTTAATTTCCCTTAACCATCCTAGAGGTCGTGGGTTCGATTCCCACATGCCTCAACCCTTTTATTTTTCTTTTACTCTTCCTTAAATCTGATTGAGAGGTGGTGGGTTCGAATCCCACTCCTCTCATTTCTTATTTTTAGAGTTACATTTTCCAGCCAATACCATGGTTCGAATCCCCCTCACCACAATACTTTTAACTCACTTATTTTCATGGTTTTTAACAAGGTGAGGTCACGGGTTTAACCCTCAGTGACCTCACTTCTTTTTCTTCATTTTTCATAACATTTTAAATCATATTAACTTGACCGAAATACATCAACTTGTGGCTGGAAATTTTGTAATTTTTAAGTATCTTTTTCATCAAGTTACACATTAGTTATTAGGGAAATTTCATGGTTCATTTATAACGTTTTAGGTGCATTTTCATGGATTCGTTTAGCCAAGAGTTTCTCACTCAATTCAGCCACATAACATTTCATATGATCATCACGACTTACCTAAGTTTGTGCACGTAAAAATACAACCATAATACATCATTTTTTGAGCCTTAAACCCGAGGGCTATATGCCACAGTTCACATTTTGCACACACTTACACATAGTTCGGAAAACATGGGTTGTCATTCATATGATTTCAAACATACATTCATGAACATATTCGTCACGAAAACACATTGCACGCCTAATATCTACCAGCAAACATACCCAGCCTACGAATCAATGGGAGCTAGTGACAGGGACATGCAACGGGGAACAATCCTAGTTTTCGGATTAGAATATACTGAACCTTAAAGGGTCTATTGGGAAAGGGACCAAGAGTAAGAAAACCCATACCTTTTATGACGTTCAAACCTTGAAGTTGCTGCCCAAACCTCCTCCAACACTCACGTCAAAAACCAAGTTTCAACACCAAACTTTCGACGGAAAACCCTCCCTTTGCCTAACATATTTTGCTTAGCATTTGATTTTATTTTTCGTTGTGAGTTTTTCAAGTGTGAAGAACTTTGGTAAATTTTCTATTCTTCTACGTTATTTTGGCAGAGAGAACGTGAAAGATAATGATAGAGACGTGAGAGAGAGATGAGCGTGAGAGATGAGAGTTTTCTTAGGCTTAGGAGTCTAGTTTAGGACTTAGTCAAATAAGGTTTTTATTAACTGATAAAAATCTGATTTCCCTTTTATTTTAAATCAGACAATAAATAATAAATATTAATTAATTACTTTAACTTACCAACTTAAATAAAAACAATTTAAATCATGCTTCCACCTAGGTTCGAACCCGGGTGGAGCAAGACTTCACTCTAAGAGCCAATGTTTGGCCCCCTCTCCCCAAAATGCCCCTTCATATTATTAATTAAATAATTAATTATATATTTAGGGTAATTACGATACTACCCTTATACTGTAAAAAGAGCATTTTACCCCTAGACCCTCCAAACCTAAGATTTTCCCTTTTTAAGTTCAGTAAAGACTCATTCGAGTAAATCTTCGTATTCGAGAGCCCTACATGGCTGGACCCAACCTTTCCTAGCTCAACTAACTCCCCAAGTTAGTTGGCTTGGCTGTAGCAAGGATTCATATGTATGGTTCTACGCGCATCAATCCGTGTGAACCCGGTCTAATCAATTCACATGGATGATGATATAGTTAATGGAGGGGCATTGAGAGGTGTTACCTAAAATTCTCCAAAGCTAGATATATGCTTGAATATGCTATAAGCATATGAGGGATGAATATTCTAAAGCTTATGTTTTATAAATAAATGTAATAAAGGCTTTTCAATAAAAGGGAACTTAGCTTAGCACCGAGGGAACTTTTGAATGGGAGATGATGACTTGTCCATAAAAGGAAAGATTCATCCTAAAGTTGCACGTGTGATGTTAACTCCCTTGCTTATGGGATATGTCATAAAAGGGATTCCCATGAGGAGCGGGCCAAATTACCACATGGCATGAATAGGTATATGTACCTATTAGTTCTTGAACTATGTTGCCACCATAGGATACTAGCTAATGGATTCCACTTAGAAAGCTATGTTTATAATGGGTTGTACCTTGGACGGTAGACCACCTTCCATCGGTGTAAGGTTTGATGACACCGAATTCCATGTTAGCATCACATGGTCTATGTCGGTTGAGGTTATAGTTCCCTAAAGGTAAAATGGACAATGGAAGTAAATGAATAGGATCCTAACTAGGAGGACTTAAGGTAAGTTACTTAGGATAGGTGGGAGTAATGAACCCATCTAGACATTGCACAAGTGACTCCTTAGGAAGTCTTAGGAAGGTGACCTAATGCATATGATTATGTATGTGTCCTTTATGCATGATGTTGATCTTGTTAACTATATGATGAAGGTCTTACTTGACATAAATGAAGTTGTCTTCTCTTACTATGTTGATATATGATTTGGATGTAAAGGCTTGTGGTTTCATGATAGGTGTACTAAGTATGTGTGAGGTTATTGGGCCTTACATGTGCATTGCACTAGTAGACTTAGATTGGGGGCATGAGTTATGTTTCATAAGGTTCAATATGAAGTAAATTAGTATATGTGCATATTGACTAGGAGTTCACTGTAATGCCTTATAGTCTTGGCTTAACTATGTCTATGTTGTACTATACTTCTGTGGTGGTATGTGTTGTCTTGTTTAGGTTCTATATATGCTTTATTGTGGTCTTAAGGTAATACATTGCACCTGATATCACTAAAAATGTTACTTTCGAGGTTACTGAATAAAGGAGAAAAGAGCTCATTGTAAAGTGGAAAGGGGGTTACTGTAATGTGCTTTAAAAATGCATTAAATTCTATATGTGATCTTATGGAATGTTTTGGCTTATGTTAGTTGTTTGTATGGTTTTCCTTGTGGTTCTAAGGTGATGCATTGCACCAAGTATCCCTAAAGGATTTCTTGGAAGACTAATGAATTGAAAGAAAGAGTTCACTGTAAAGGAAACTGAGTTCACTTTAAAGTGACCTCAATTTGGACTTAAATTCTATAAGTACTTTTCTATGATGTTTGGACTTTGATTGTGCTTCTATGAAGTATGAAAATGATATAAATGCTATTGATAAAGGTTTTATCATGATTTACTCAAAGTGGCATGAAGTATGATTTCAAAGAAAATGTCCCTTTTAAATGCATGTTTTTGCATGGTTGCCATACATAGTACATTCTTGTGCTAATCCCATTCTTCTTTACTTTTTACTTAAAGTGTAGGTTATGGATGCTTAAAGGAAGTCTTGAATGGTGATGAGCTTGATAGATGATTCCCAAGCTCAATGAAAGGAATCCTTAAAGTTCAAGGATCTCCTACTTACGTCTTTAATGTAAAGTCTTTAAATATTGTATAGTTATGTAATGTGTCTTATGGGCAGTGTCCCTTATGTACTCTAAAGTTATTGAGTCTAAGATGGCAAAGAGACTTAGGGTCTATAAATGTATTATGGCTTATGTTTTATCCATATATGAGTTGAAGTTTCTAGCATATGATGTGCTATGAAAAGTTTTAAATTATCCGCTAAATTTACTATGTTAATGCGATGAATGATAACTATGGGCTTGTATAAGACCTCCGAGAGGTCGAGTACGCCGTGTTACTTCTAGGGGGTTTCCCCGGATGTGACAAATGTGGTATCAGAGCATGAGGTTTATAAAGTGGTCTTAGGTTCTAAGAGTCTCATATTGACACGTCTAGTAGAGTCTTGTATCATTGGTGGTGAGTCGCGACACATCAAATGGTATTAGAGGCTATAGGACGATAGAGTTTCCCTTCTTCATTAATCTCATATCGTGCCATAGAAATTAATTCTATAAGATCTCTCTCTTATGTTTTCTTGTCCGGTGGTCTTTTAATGTGATTGCTTGGATGAGATTGTTCTCTATGCTTGAGGGAGAAAAGGTGAGTTTAAATGCTTATTTTTGTTTTATGGTTTGAATGAGGATGTGTGAAGGTGACTTTTGACCTTTTTGATGATGTGATGTCAATTATGACTAGATATGAAATTTATGTGAAATAACATGTTATATTGAGGAATGTATGTCATGATATAGTTAAAGCATGTTAAAAGTTGTTATAGTTAAAGTGAGTTCTTCTGGTGTGTCGTATTTCTATATGGCATTATATGTTGGTAGCCTAATACTATTATTTGAACTTGAGATGTGTAGTGGTTACCTATGGAAGTATGCTACCCTAAGAATATGTGATTACAAAGTGTGCATTATTTTCCTTTATATATAAGTGGTACTTGATGAGTTACTAGTATAAATTGGAGTCTTTTGTATGGACTTGATCCTAAGTTGTGGTGATAGTATGCGTGCTTATGAAGGATGAGTTGGTAAACCTTTGTATCTTATATTGCCATGCTTGTCCCCTCAATTGTCTAAATGTTGCATTGTTGGATATTTGGAAGCATGCTCACTGTAACGCTAGGCAAATTACTGTAACATTTTTGGAGAACCAACTAAGTTGTTCTTTGATTTGATGTTGCAATGTGTGTGTAATTGATGTATATGAACATGATAACGAATGTAAAAGGGAGATTTCCTATTTGGAATGAAGAATGAGAGTCTTATGGCATGATGAGTCGTAGATTTGTTTCTAACTTCTTATTGTGTTGTGAGTCCCTTAATGTTGTGGAATTGATGTTTCCCCTAGAATTGAGGGTAGTATTCTTATCTTTGTAGGGTAATGATGTGGGTTTGATTGACATTACCATGAAGATATTATGAATGTTCCAAAGTGTATGAAAGAAAATTTTTGATAAAAATCCATGTTTTCTCTTGTGGAATTACATCTTGATATGCTAGTTGTGCATTTGACTTCATGAGATCGGACAAGGAACATGGTAATAGTCACTTCTGAGGTAAATTGTTTAGACTTATAATGGGAATTGAGTCTCTTTAAAATAAAATATGTTGAGTCTCTTGAAAATTATGTGACTTGTATGATTTGCAAGCCATGATTGTAGGCTCACTTTTCAAGAATGAAAGCATGTTTAGCTAAGTGTTCATGTGAGTGCCTATAATTTATGTTATTTTTCGAAAATGAGGCTTACTGTAAGGGTAAGTACTATGTTAGAAATTGACATTTTGTGAAATTTCTTCCAATTTGTAGTGATGTACGTGGTGTGACTTACCATTTAGACTTCACTAGGAAGAAGACGTGATAATGTCTTGGTTTCAAAAGTTGAGAATTTCTCATTGTTTGAAGAATTGACCTTGTACCTTGATAAGGTGTGAACGCATGATACATGTAAGTGTGTTGAGGAGGAGAACATTCCTCCATGGACACCTCTAAGCATGGTATGGTTGAGTATGACCTTCATAGCACTAGGTCTAACTACTAAAGATCTTTGTGATTGAACTAACTCAAGTTTATGTGCATTGAAGCATGAGTGCTTAAGTAACTTTGAGTATATGTTGTAATCTGCCAATATGTGGCTTTGCAAGATGATATCTTAATGACTTAAGGTGTAATGACCATGTTATGATTAGGAGAAGTATGTTCCTCCTATGAACATGATAAGATCCTTTTTGGTTAATGCATTAAGGAGTGAGTGAATTGAAGTTTTGCTTGCTTGTGTGCATTGAGTGCTAAATGTTGTGAAGTTGTGTTCGTTTTAAAGTTGGTGCATTTACTTATATATGATGATGTTATGAAAATGATGAACTACTCCATGATACTTTGATGTCCTTGTTGTGGTTAAAGTGTCCTAAGTTTCATTCGAGGATGAATGTTCCCAAGTGGGGGATATTGTAAGACCCCAAAATGAGATAAGGTGTCTAGAGCCTAACATGTTCGTTTTAATGTTATAAGGTCCTAAAATGACTTATAATATGGTTTATAGACAGTGTAGAAAGTTTGAAGTGATTTGGAAGTCGAACGTCAAGGGACGACCAAAACGTTCGACGGCTATCGCCTATGTGCCTCATGTGTCGATGTGTGTTTATATACTGTGTTTGATGATCTTAATAAGTCTTTAAATGGTTTTTAATGATGCTAAATTATAGTATATTATGTTTCGTGAAGTTTGGAGGTTAAACGACCAAGAACGTCCAAGGCGTTTGAAAGATAGCCCTTAAGACGTTCATTGTGTGTCTTGGTGGGGCTTGGCCTTTTTGGACGTCTTGTAGGTGTTTGTTTTGGATGAAATTTATTTGGAAGTTCTATAACTTGTTAAGGTTTATAATCGCATTGGAAACTTCCGGGTACGACTTCTAAAGGGCACCACAAGAGTCCCCCAAAGAAGGACCCAAAGATGCCTAAGACACTGCCTGGGCAGTGTCCATTGACGGACCCATCGACGGATCGTTGGTCCACCAACGGCCCGTTGAGCAGGTATCATCGAGGTACACATGCCTTGGTCAGGTATTAATCCATTTTGGCTAAGTGTCAGGCGACGGAGGCCAGGCACGGCCCGTCATGGCCTCGACGCCCCGTCATTACCATCGTCGAGGATGGCCTGCAACTGGCAGCCTGCGTGCTGTTAATTAAAGGGGTAAATGGGAAATTCACCCCACATCCTAACCTTATTATTATGGGTTTATTTAATTAATTTTGGGTGTATATAAGTCATCAAAAACGTGATCAACCCATTCTAAAATCAACCCACATGTTTTAAGCCTTTCCCTCCCAAAATACTCTCTCTAGAAACCACCATTGTTGGTGAAGCTCATGGACAGATTCCAGCTGGATTTTTCATGGATGAATCATCAATTTTAAGAGGCTTTCAACCAATAAAAGGTATATCAATCCTTCATCTTCAAGTAACCTTTCACTTTGAGAGTTCTTCTCAATGTTTTTCAAAGAAATCTTATGATCAAGTTTCCAATCTTCCAATCTAGCCATGGGTTCTTTCTCTTTTAAGAGGCTTTCAACCAATAAAAGGTATATCAATCCTTCATCTTCAAGTAACCTTTCACTTTGAGAGTTCTTCTCAATGTTTTTCAAAGAAATCTTATGATCAAGTTTCCAATCTTCAATCTAGCCATGGGTTCTTTCTCAAAACATTTTTAATGATTAAATAATGATGAAATAAGGTTATTACAGTGACTTGAACGTGATTTCACTTCAATTGCATGATGAACCCATGTTCCTTCCAAAATTGGTTTAGCTCTTGCATGGGCATTGTGATTATGGCTTGTTTTTGATTAAATGGTGATTCTCTTATGTTGAATTGCTTGTGTTTATTGTTATTTAAGTTAACTGATGGTTAATTGATGATGACCAGTCCATGATGATAAATATATGAAGATTTGAACATGAATAGCCTATGTTTCTACATGTTGCCTTGAAGTCGATTGTGAGATCTGTTGTGTAGAGTTTTGATTATGTATGAACTGCTGTAGCTACTGTGTTAAGGTGATATAATGGATGAATTTTGTAGGTATAAGTCCTTAATGATCAAATTAAGAAAGGCTTGCATGAATTGTTCTAGATTCCTTTAGGCTATGAAGTCAAAAAGCTAAGGGTGTGATGGATCTCGAATTGTGAATAGATGAAGCATGATTTCGTTGTGATTCTTATCCAATTATATACTTCTTAATGAGTTTATTGTTGATAAAATATGAATGATGATCAAAGCCTTAGAGAGTTCATAGTATTGGTAAAGTCTTCTATACTCTAGCAAATCGATAAGCCTAAATGCCTATGTTGTAACCTTAATCTTGAAGGTATGTAATTATGATTTCAATATGGTTAAATGTAGGTTTAGCTAAAGCCTTAGACTTATAATATGTATGAAATATGATCTAAAATCAATGCAAGGGAAATTAGCTAATGATATATGTTATTTTACTTTTCTAGTATGTTGATTTGTTGTATTATGTTATGGTATAATCTTGTAGCGACTTTTACATGGTTTCTTATATGTTTAGACTATATTTAGATACTGCCATATATATGAATTATTGATAAACAATGTGTACTGATCAATGAGGATCAAAGGTTGAGGAATTGGTAAGAATGCCTATTTCCTCTACTCTTCTACTTCTCCATTCTTTATAGAAATGATGATGAAGCCTTGTATGGCATTGTGTGGTATGGTCCACTTATGGTGGCGGTTTTTTACTTTATTGTCATTATATATATGTTGACCATGGATTTGAAGGTGAATTGATGAACTTATGAACATGTGCTTAAGATGATACTATGAGAATCTTATGCCTACTTTCCTATTCTAGTTGTGATCTAGGTTGTATGGCTATAGTATAAGCATGTGTATATTCATGTTAGGGTAAAGTATAGGTGCTTCCATTGATGTGTTAAAAGGTTTAATAATCCATTACCTATGTACCCCTATGTGAATGAATGAATATCACAAGTTAGGAGTCTTAAGTGTATTAGGAAGTTGGCTTGTCTCCTATGTTATTGTGTGTTGTGTGGCCTATGCTTGATAATGTATTATGATCTAAGAGGGTGGCTACCTCAATGTGTTTTGATAGCCATTATGTGATCATGTGGACCAATGTACACACACACACACTTTACATGCATGTTACAAGTAGTATAGGTCATTGTGTCTAAATGAAAGGTAGATCTCATATTCACTAGTGTCTACTACTATGTATGTTAAAGTGATGTTTATGAAAGTATGATTTGTATTTCCCTTACTAGGTTGTCTTGATAGGTGTATTCGTATGGTCAAGGGTATGGGACCTTGTCTATGCATTGCACATGTGTACCTTGTTAGGATAGTTCCTAGGTTTGGTTTCTATGTATGTGAAAGATGAATATATGAACATGTTATGAATATGACTTATGTGGTATGATGAAGTATGAATGTGCACAGTGTCTTAGTGGGTTTATATGAAAGGATTGCTCATATAGTTATGCCTATAAGACTCATGCATTGATATATGAACATGTGTGACATTATGGGTTATGTGAAAGGTTTGCTCACATATATGTACACACACACATAGATGATGATCTAGTTAATGGAGGGGAATTGAGAGGTGTTCCCTAATATACTCCAATGCTAGATAGATGCTTGAATATGCTATAAGCATATGAGGGATTAATATTCTAAAGCTTATGTTTTATAAATAAATGTAATAAAGGCTTTTCAATAAAAGGGGACTTAGCTTAGCACCGATTGAACTTGACTATGGGAGATGATGACTTGTCCATAAAAGGAAAGATTCATTCTAGAGTTTCCCGTGTGATGTTAACTCCCTTGTTTATGGGATATGTTATAAAAGGCATTCCCATGAGGAGTGGCCCAAATAACTACATGGTATGAATAGGGATATCTACCTCTTAGTTCTTGAACTATGTTGCCACCATAGGATACTAGCTAGTGGATTCCACTTAGAAAGCTATGTTTATAATTGGTTCTTCCTTGTCTGGTAGACGACCTTCCATCGGTGTAAGGTTTGATGACACTGGATTCCATGTTAGCATCACATGGTCTAGTCGGTTGAGGTTATAGTTCCCTAAAGGTAAAAGGACAATGGAAGTAAATGAATAGGATCCTAACTAGGAGCACTTAAGGTAAGTTACTTAGGATAGGTGGAAGTAATGAACCCATCTAAACATTGCACAAGTGACTCCTTAGGAAGTCATAGGATGGTGACCTAATGCATATGATTATGTATGTGTCGTTTATACATGATATTGATCTTGTTAACTATATGATAAAGGTCTTACTTGACATAAATGAAGTTGTCTTCTCTTACTATGTTGATATATGATTTGGATGTAAAGGCTTGTGGTCTCATGATAAGTGTACTAAGTATGTGTGAGGCTATGGGGCCTTACATGTGGATTGCACTAGTAGACTTAGATTGGGGGCATGAGTTATGTTTCATAAGGTTCAATATGAAGTAAATTAGTATATGTGCATATTGACTAGGAGTTCACTGTAATGTCCTTATAGTCTTGGCTTAACTATGTCTATGTTGTACTATACTTCTGTGGTGGTATGTGTTGTCTTGTTTAGGTTATATATATGCTTTCTTGTGGTCTTAAGGTGATACATTGCACCAGGTATCACTAAAAAGGTTACTTGGGAGGTTAATGAATAAAGGAGAAAAGAGCTCATTGTAAAGTGGAAAGGGAGTTACTGTAATGTGCTTTAAAAATGCATTAAATCCTATATGTGATCTTATGGAATGTTTTGGCTTATGGTAGTTGTTTGTATGGTTTTCCTTGTGGTTCTAAGGTGATGCATTGCACCAAGTATCCCTAAAAGATTGCTTGGAAGACTAATTAATTGAAAGGAAGAGTTCACTGTAAAGGAAATTGAGTTCACTGTAAAGTGACCTCAATTTGGACTTAAATTCTATAAATGCTTTTCTATAATGTTTGGACTTTGATTGTGTTTCTATGAAGTATGAAAATGATATAAATGCTGTTGATAAAGGTTTTATGATGATTTACTCAAAATGGCATGAAGTATGATTTCAATGAAATGTCCCTTTTAAATGCATGTTTTTGCATGGTTGCCATACATAGTACATTCTTGTGCTAATCCCATTCTTCTTTACTTTTTACACAAAGTGTAGGTTATGGATGCTTAAAAGAAGTCTTGAATGGTGATGAGATTGATAGATGATTCCCAAGCTCAATAAAAGAAATCCTTAAAGTTCAAGGATCTCCTACTTATGTCTTTAATGTAAAGTCTTTAAATATTGTATAGTTATGTAATGTGTCTTATGGGCCGTGTCCCTAATGTACTCTAATGTTATTGAGTCTAAGATGGCAAAGAGACTTAGGGTCTATAAATGTATTATGGCTTATATTTTATGCATATATGAGTTGAAGTTTCTAGCATATGATGTTCTATGAAAAGTTTTAAATTTTCCGCTAAATTTACTATGCTAATTCGATGAATGATAACTATAGGCTTGTATAAGACCTCCCAGAGGTCGAGTACGCCGTGTTACTTCTAGGGGGTTCCCCCGGATGTGATAAATATGGTATCAGAGCATGAGGTTTATAAAGTGGTCTTAGGTTCTAAGAGTCTCATATTGCCACGTCTAGTAGAGTCTTGTATCATTGGTGGTGAGTCGCGACACATCAAATGTTATGAGAGGCTATAGGACGATAGAGTTTCCCTTCTTCTTCAATCTCATATCGTTCCATAGAAATTAATTCCATAAGATCTCTCTCTTATGTTTTATTGTCCGGTGGTCTTTTAGATGTGATTGCTTGGATGAGATTGTTCTCTATGCTTGAGGGAGAAAAGGTGAGTTTAAATGCTTATTTTTGTTTTATGGTTTGGATGAGGATGTGTGAAGGTGACTTTTGACTTATTTGATGATGTGATGTCAATTATGACTAGATAAGAAATTTATGTGAAATAACATGTTATATTGAGAAATGTATGTCATGATATAGTTAAAGCATGTTAAAAGGTGTTATGGTTAAAGTGAGTTCTTTTGGAGTGTCGTATTACTATATGGCATTATATGTTGGTAGCCTAATACTATTATTTGAACTTGAGATGTGTAGTGGTTACCTATGGAAGTACGCTACCCTAAGAATATGTGATTACAAAGTGTGCATTGTTTTCCTTTGTATATAAGTGGTACTTGATGAGTTACTAGTATAAATTGGAGTCTTTTGTAAAGACTTGGTCCTAAGTTGTGGTGATAGTATCCGTGCTTATGAAGGATGAGTTGGTAAACCTTTGTATCTTATATTGCCATGCTTGTCCCCTCAATTGTCTAAATGTTGCATTGTTGGATATTTGGAAGCATGCTCACTGTAACGCTAGGCAAATTACTGTAACATTTTTGGAGAACCAACTAAGTTGTTCTTTGATTTGATGTTGTTGCAATGTGTGTGTAATTGATGTATATGAACATGATAACGAATCTAAAAGGGAGATTTCCTATTTCGAATGAAGAATGAGAGTCTTATGGCATGATGAGTCGTAGATTTGTTTCTAACTTCTTATTGTGTTGTGAGTCCCATAATGTTGTGGAATTGATGTTTCCCCTAGAATTGAGGGTAGTATTCTTATCTTTGTAGGGTGATGATGTGGGTTTGATTGACATTACCATGAAGATATTATGAATGTTCCAAAGTGTATGAAAGAAAATTTTTGATAAAAATCCATGTTTTCTCTTGTGGAATTACATCTTGATATGCTAGTTGTGCATTTGACTTCATGAGATAGGACAAGGAACATGGTAATAGTCACTTCCGAGGTAAATTGTTTAGACTTATAATGGGAATTGAGTCTCTTTAAAATAAAATATGTTGAGTCTCTTGAAAATTATGTGACTTGTATGATTTGCAAGGCATGATTGTAGGCTCACTTTTCAAGAATGAAAGCATGTTTAGCTAAGTGTTCATGTGAGTGCCTATAATTTATGTTATTTTTCGAAAATGAGGCTTACTCTAAGGGTAAGTACTATGTTAGAAATTGACATTTTGTGAAATTTCTTCCAATTTGTAGTGATGTACTTGGTGTGACTTACCATTTAGACTTCACTAGGAAGAAGACGTGATAATGTCTTGGTTTCAAAAGTTGAGAATTTCTCATTGTTAGAAGAATTGACCTTGTACCTTGCTAAGGTGTGAACGCATGATACATGTAAGTGTGGTGAGGAGGAGAACATTCCTCCATGGACACCACTAAGCATGGTATGGTTGAGTATGACCTTCATAGCACTAGGTCTAACTACTAAAGATCTTTGTGATTCAACTAACTCAAGTTTATGTGCATTGAAGCATGAGTGCTTAAGTAACTTTGAGTATATGTTGTAATCTGCCAATATGTGGCTTTGCAAGATTATATCTTAATGACTTAAGGTGTAATGACCATGTTATAATTAGGAGAAGTATGTTCCTCCTATGACCATGATAAGATCCTATTTGGTTAATGCATTAAGGAGTGAGTGAATTGAAGTTTTGCTTGCTTGTGTGCATTGAGTGCTAAATGTTATGAAGTTGCGTTTCTTTTAGAGTTGGTGCATTGACTTCTATATGATGATGTTATGAATATGATGAACTGCTCCATGATACTTTGATGTCCTTGTTGTGGTTAAATTGTCCTAAGTGTCATTCGAGGACGAATATTCCCAAGTGGGGGATATTGTAAGACCCCAAAATGAGATAAGGTGTATAGACCCTAACATGTTCGTTTTAATGTTCTAAGGTCCTAAAATGACTTATAATATGGTTTATAGGAAGTGTAGAAAGTTTGAAGTGATTTAGAAGTCGAACGTCAAGGGACGACCAAAACATTCGACGGCTATCGCCTATGTGCCTCATGTGTCCATGTGTGTTTATATACTGTGTTTAATGATCTTAATAAGTCTTTAAATGGTTTTTAATGATGATAAATGATAGTATATGAAGTTTCATGAAGTTTGGAGGTTAAACGACCAAAAACGTCCAAGGCGTTTGAAAGATAGCCCTTAAGACGTTCATTGTGTGTCATGGTGAGGCTTGGCCTGTTTGGACGTTTTGTAGGTGTTTTTTTGGATGAAATTTATGTGGAAGGTCTATAACTTTTTAAAGGGCCCCACAAGAGGCCCCAAAAGAAAGACCCAAAGCTGCCTAAGACACTGCCTGGGGAGTGTCCATTGACGGACCCATCGGCGGATCGTTGGTCCACCAACGGCCCGTCGAGCAGGTATCATTGATGTAAACATGCCTTGGTCAGGTATTAATCCAATTTTGGCTAAGTGTCAGGCGACGGAGGCCATGCACGGCCCGTCATGGCCTCGACGCCCCGTCATTACCATCATCGAGGATGGCCTGCAACTGGCAGCCTGCGTGCTGTTAATTAAAGGGGTGAATGGGAAATTCACCCCACGTCCTAACCTGATTATTATGGGTTTATTTAAGTAATTTTGGATGTATATAAGTCATCAAAAACGTGATCAACCCATTCTAAAATCAACCCACATGTTTTAAGCCTTTCACTCCCAAAATACTATCTCTACAAACCACCATTGTTGGTGAAGCTCAAGGACAGATTCAAGCTGGTTTTTCCATGGATGAATCATCAATTTTAAGAGGTTTTCAACCAATAAAAGGTATGGAAATCCTTCATCTTCAAGTATCCTTTCACTTGGAGAGTTCTTCTCAACGTTTTTCAAAGAAATCTTATGATCAAGTTTCCAATCTTCCAATCTAGCCATGGGTTCTTTCTCAAAACGTTTTTAATGATTAAATAATGATGAATTGAAGTTAATACAGTGACTTGAACATGATTTCACTCCAATTGCATGATGAACCCATGTTCCTTCCAAAATTGGTTTAGCTCTTGCATGGGCTTTGTGATTATGGCTTGTTCTTGATTAAATGGTGATTATCTTACGTTGAATTGCTTGTGTTTATTGTTATTTAAGTTAATTGATGGTGAATTGATGATGATCAGTCCATGATGATAAATATATGAAGATTTGAACATGAATAGCCTATGTTTCTACATGTTGCCTTGATGCCGATTGTGAGATCGGTTGTGTAGAGTTTTGATTATGTATTAACTATTGTAGCTACTGTTTTAGGGTGATATAATGGATGAATTTTGTAGGTATAAATCCTTAATGATCAAATTAAGAATGTCTTGCATGAATTGATCTAGATTCCTTTAGGCTATGAAGTCAAAAAGCTAAGGGTGTGATGGATCTCGAATTGTGATTAGATGAAGCATGATTTCGTCTTGATTTGTTATCCAATTAGATACTGCCTAATGAGTGTATTGTTGATAAAATATGAATGATGATCAAAGCCTTATAGAGCTCATAGTATTGGTAAAGTCTTCTATACTCTAGCAAATCGATAAGCCTAAATGCCTATGTTGTAACCTTAATCTTGAAGGTATGTAATTTTGATTTCAATATGGTAAATGTAGGTTTATCTACTGCCTTAGACTTATAATATGTATGAAATATGATCTAAAATAAATTCAAGGGAAATTAGCTAATGATCTATGTTATTCTACTTTCCTAGTATGTTGATGTGTTGTATTATGTTATGGTATAATCTTGTAGCGACTTGTACATGGTTTCTTATATGTTTAAAGTATATTTAGATACTTCCATATATATGAATTATTGATAAACAAGGTGTATTGATCAATGAGGATCAAAGGTTGAGGAGTTGGTAAGAATGCCTATTTCCTCTACTCTTCTACTTCTCTATTCTTTAAAGAAATGTTGATTAAGCCTTGTATGGCATTGTGTGGTATGGTCCACTTATGGTGGCGGTGTTTACTATATTGTCATTATATATATGTTGACCATGGCTTTAAAGGCGAATTGATGAACTTATGAACATGTGCTTAAGATGATACTATGAGAAGTTTCTGCCTACTTTCCTATTCTAGTTGTGATCTAGGTTGTATGGCTATTGTATAAGCATGTGTATATTCATGTTAGGGTAAAGTATAGGTGCTTCCATTGATGTGTTAAAAGGTTTAATAATCCATTACCTATGCACCCCTATGTGAATGCATGAATAGCACAAGTTAGGAGTCTTAAGTGTATTAGGAAGTTGGCTTGTCTCCTATGTTATTGTGTGTTGTGTGGCCTATGCTTGATGAAGTATTATTATCTAAGAGGGTGGATGCCTCAATTTGTTTTGATAGCCATTATGTGATCATGTTGACCAATGTACACACACTCACTTTACATGCATGTTACAAGTAGTATAGGTCATTGTGTGTAAATGAAAGGTAGTTCTCATATTCACTAGTATCTACTACTATGTATATTAAACTGATGTTTATGAAAGTATGATTTGTATTTCCCTTACTAGGCTGTCTTGATAGGTGTACTAGTATGGTCAAGGGTATGGGACCTTGTCTATGAATTGCACATGTGTACCTTGTTAGGATAGTTCCTAGGTTTGGTTTCTATGTATGTGAAAGATGAATATATGAACATGTTATGAATATGACTTATATGGTGTGATGAAGTATGAATGTGCATAGTGTCTTAGTGGGTTTATATGAAAGGATTGCTCATATAGTTATGCCTATAAGACTCATGCATAGATATATGAACATGCGTGACATTATGGGTTATGTGAAAGGTTTGCTCACATGTATGTACACACACACATGTATGATGATCTAGTTAATGGAGGGGCATTGAGAGGTGTTCCCTAAAATACTCCAAAGCTAGATAGATGCTTGAATATGCTATAAGCATATGAGGGATGAATATTCTAAAGCTTATGTTTTATAAATAAATGTAATAAGTGCTTTTCAATAAAAGGGAACTTAGCTTAGCACCGAGTGAACTTGACAATGGGAGATGATGACTTGTCCATAAAGGGAAAGATTCATTCTAGAGTTTCCCGTGTGATGTTAACTTCCTTTTGTTATAGGATATGTCATAAAAGGGATTCCCATGAGGAGCGGCCCAAATTACCACGTGGTATGAATAGGGATATCTACCTCTTAGTTCTTGAACTATCTTGCCACCATACGATACTAGATAGTGGATTCCACTTAGAAAGCTATGTTTCTAATGGGTTCTACCTTGGCCGGTAGACCACCTTCCATCGGTGTAAGGTTTAATGACACCGGATTCCATGTTAGCATCACATGGTCTATGTCGGTTGAGGTTATAGTTCCCTACAGGTAAAATGGACAATGGAAGTAAATGAACAGGATCCTAACTAGGAGGACTTAAGGTAAGTTACTTAGGATAGGTGGAAGTAATGAACCCATCTAGACATTGCACAAGTGACTCCTTAGGAAGTCTTAGGAAGGTGACCTAATGCATATGATTATGTATGTGTCCTTAATGCATCATGTTGATGTTGTTAACTTTATGATGAAGGTCTTACTTGACATAAATGAAGTTGTCTTCTCTTACTAAGTTGATATATGATTTGGATGTAAAGGCTTGTGGTCTCATGATAAGTGTACTAAGTATGTATGAGGTTATGGGGCCTTACATGTGCATTACACTAGTAGACTTAGATTGGAGGCATGAGTTACGTTTCATAAGGTTCAATATAAAGTAAATTAGTATATGTGCATATTGACTAGGAGTTCACTGTAATGTCCTTATAGTCTTGGCTTAACTATGTCTATGTTGTACTATACTTCTGCGGTTTTATGTGTTGTTTTTTTTAAGTTATATATATGCTTTCTTGTGGTCTTAAGGTGATACATTGCACCAGATATCACTAAAAAGGTTACTTGGGAGGTTAATGAATAAAGGAGAAAAGAGCTCATTGTAAAGTGGAAAGGGGGTTACTGTAATGTGCTTTAAAAATGCATTAAATCCTATATGTGATCTTATGGAATATTTTGGCTTATGTTAGTTATTTGTATGGTTTTCCTTGTGGTTCTAAGGTGATGCATTGCACCAAGTATCCCTAAAGGATTTCTTGGAAGACTAATGAGTTGAAAGGAAGAGTTCACTGTAAAGGAAATTGAGCTCACTGTAGAGTGACCTCAATTTGGACTTAAATTCTATAAGTGCTTTTCTATGATGTTTGGCCTTTGATTGTGTTTCTATGAAGTATGAAAATGATATAAATGCTATTGATAAAGGTTTTATGATGATTTACTCAAAATGGCATGAAGTATGATTTCAAAGAAAATGTCCCTTTAAATGCATGTTTTTCCATGGTTGCCATACTTAATACATTCTTGTGCTAATCTCATTCTTCTTTACTTTTAACACAAAGTGTAGGTTATGGATTCTTAAAGGAAGTCTTGAATGGTGAAGATCTTGATAGATGATTCCCAAGCTCAATGAAAGGAATCCTTAAAGTTCAAGGATCTCCTACTTATGTCTTTAATGTAAAGTCTTTAAATATTGTATAGTTATGTAATGTGTCTTATGGGCCGTGTCCCTAATGTACTCTAAAGTTATTGAGTTTAAGATGGAAAAGAGACTTAAGGTCTGTAAATGTATTATGGCTTATGTTTTATACATATATGAGTTGAAGTTTCTAGCATATGATGTGCTATGAAAAGTTTTAAATTTTCCGCTAAATTTACTATGTTAATGCGATGAATGATATCTAATGGGATTGTATAAGACCTCCGAGAGGTCGAGTACGCTGTGTTACTTCTAGGGGGTTCCTCCGTATGTGAATGACCATGAAGAGAGTCACACATACTCGAGTGAAAGCCAAAAATCAAAAGGCAGTGCAAGTAGTCCCCGGATGAAGGATTCATTGTCCCGCATACTTGACAAAGTTGAAGATTTGAATGATTTGTTGAAGGGGGATGGAAGATGACTTTTCATCATTGAACAGTAAGGTGAACTCTCATGCCAATGCAATCAAGATCGTTGAAGGACAATTTAGTTTACTTTCAGCACAGTTTAAACCAAAGAAGATAATAGGAGATGACGATAGAGGGCTGGTTGTGGTTACTCGTATTTGGAAAGTAGTGATAGGTGATGTGATAGGCAATGAAGAAGATCAAATACATGGAGAAAATGAAGGCATGGAGGAATAAAAGATACCTATCCATCAAAGCATTGGTAAAGAACCACATAGAGAAATGGTGGAACACATTACAATGACAAAGGTTATGCAACCTTTACCCGAAATATCTCCCCTATTTACGCAACGTCTACAGAAGAAGAATGAGGATGAGAGATTCAAGAATTAATTTTGGTGTTAAAGACTTTATCAGTTAATCTACCCCTTGTGGAAGAATTGTTGAAAATTTTGGGTTATGCCATGCTTATGAAGGAGTTAGTCACAAAGAAAAGGAGCTTGGGTTTTGAGACAATTGAAGTTTCTCATAGTTGTAGTGCAATCATGAATAAGGAGCAGATAAAAAAGATAAAATATCCCGGAGCTTTTACCATCCCTATCATTATCGGCATGCTCCAATTTTCTAAAGCACTATGTGATTTGGGAGAATGATTCAACCTAATGCCATCTGTGATCTATAAACAACTTGGGTTGGGGTAACGAAAATCCAAAACAATTAGACTCTTTCATGGTTGACTGATAAATGAAACATGTCGTGGGTATACTATATGAAATCTTAGTAAAGGTAGACCGGTTCATTTTCCCGACTGATTTTGTACTTCTCGATTGTGAAATAGATGTTGAAATTTTCATCATTTGGGGAAATTCATTATTAGCAATTGGGAGAGAATTGGTTGATTATGACAGCGGAGAATTAATGTTTAGGATGAATGAAGATGAAATCAACCTCAATGTTTGTAAGTCAATGAAAAAACCATGTGATATTCACGTGGTCTCTACTGTCGATGTTATTGATGAGGCACTGGCTAGTGTGAGCCATTTGATGTGAGTAACCCACTTGAAGTTGTGCTTGCTAACTATGACGAATTCAACATTCAAGGCAATGAAGAGGTAGTATGTTATGTTTTAGGTTTGGGTGAGGGTGTGTATTCAAAGACTCCATTATAGTTTGATATTCATCTGAAAAATCGAGAGAGTCCTCCCACAAATCCATCAACAGAAGTACCACATAATTTTGAGTTAAAACTATTTCCCTCCCATCTCTGATATTCCTTCTTGTGGGAAAACAACCCCTTGCCGGTAATCATTGCAGCTAACTTGCTTATGTGTAAGATAAAATTACTCCTTGAGGTGTTGAGAAGGCATATTAAAACTATAGGTTGGACGATCGTTGACATAGTAGGTATTCCTTCCACTATTTGCACACACAAAATTTAACTTGATATTTAGTGTACATCGAGCGTTGAACATCACTCAAGATTGAATCCACCAATTAAAGAGGTAGGGGAAAAGGAGATAATTAAGTGTTTAGACGCATGTGTGATCTACCTTATTGCGGATAGCAAATGGCTAAGCAAAGTACAACGTGTACCAAAAAAAGGAGGTATCACAATGGTCTCAAACAAAAAAGGGGAGCTTTTATCTATGAGAACAGTGACCGGACTGAGAGTATGCATGGATTATCGAAAGTTAAATTCATGGACGGAAAAAGGTCACCATAACTTTAATAGATCAACTGACCCTATTGCGGATAGCAAATGTGTAAGCCTAGTACAATGTTTACCGAAAAAGGGAGGTATCACAATGGTCTCAAACAAAAAGGGGGAGCTTGTATCTATGAGAACGGTGACCGGACTGAGAGTATGCATGGATTATCAAAAGTTAAATTCATAGATGGAAAAAGATTACTTTCCATGCCTTTAATGGATCAAATGATTTATCGACCCTTAAAAAGAGGTTGGATGGGTATTTCGGTTACAATCAAATCTCCGCTGCCATGGAAGACCAAGATAAAACCACGTTCACATGACCTAATGGGAATTTTTCCATTAATAGGATTCCATATGGGATATGTAATGCTCCGACAAAATTCGAACATTGCATGTTTTCTATTTTTCTGACATGTTGGAGGATTCAGTTGAGCTATTTATGGATGACTTCTTTGTTGTGGGTTACACTTTAGAGGCATGTTTAGACAACTTGGGACAAGTTCTCCAAACATGTGTTGAAACTAACATGGTCCTCAATCGAGAAACAATCCACTTAATGGGTAGACAAGGTATGGTGCCTAGTCAAAAAATGTCATAAAAAGGCCTGCAGGATGATAATGCGAAAATTGAAGTGATTGAGAAAGTACAACAACTAATTTCAATGAACGGGGTTCGTAGATTCTTAGGACATGCCAGTTTTAACCATAGGTTTGTGAAAGAGTTCTCAAAGATTGTACATCCTCTATTCAAACTCTAAGAGAAAATGGTGAAAATCCAATTTGATAATTCTTGTATGGTGTCTTTCTAGTGTTTGAAGCAAAAATTGGTGTCAACCCCAGTAATAATTAGTATTTATTGGTCAGAATCTTTCGAAGTAATGTGTAATTCAAGTGGAATGACATTGGGTGTTGTGCTGGGGAAAAATGCAACAAACTATTTCACTCAATTTACTATGCGATCAAGTCTCTAAAAAGTGCTCAACGTACCTATATCATTACTGAACAAGAGTTTCTTGCGGTAGTCTATGCGTTTGAGAAATTTCAGGCATACTTTCTAGGTACTAAAGTGGTTGTTCACACTAATCGTGTTGCACTATGTTACCTAATGACAAAGAAGGATTCGAAGTCAAGGTTGACAAGGTGGGTGCTCCTATCGCAGGAATTCAACTTCGAACTCAAAAATAAGAGATTAGAGGGAAAGAAGAATGACGAAATTGATATTCACATAACATTTCTTTTCCCGATGAAAAATTGTTCGCATTAACTCTCAAACAACATCCTTGGTATGTTGATTTTGCCAACTACGTAGTATGTTGATTAATATCGGATTAAATGGACTTCTACAAACAAAAGAGGTTCATGTTTGATGTTAAAAAGTTATATTTTGATGAAATATATTTATTTCGAGAGTGTGTATATCATATCATTCGAGTGTGTGTTCCAGAAGAAGAAGCGATAGAAATTCTGCATGCTTGTCATGCTTCACACGTTTGGGGGTGATCATAGCAGTGTGCGTACAACTGCTAAAGATCTCCAAATTGTCTACTACTGTCCATCCCTACACAAAGATGCGCATGAATTTGTTAAGAAAAGCGCTCAATGTCTAAAGTAAGGTGGAGTGTACAAAAGACACAAGTTACCCCTTACCCCTATTTTAGATGTTTAATTATTTGATGTTTGGAGAATAGATTTCATGGGCCCATTTGTGAGTTTGTTTGTTAATAGGTATAACTTGGTGGCCATATGTCATGTTTTAAAATGGGTGGAAGTTGTTGCAGTTCAAAACAATAAAGGGAAAAGTGTGGTTCAATTCCTGAAACACTACATCTTTGCTATATTTTTTACTCCTTAGTGGGATCCTACTTTGGCAATAAGTTGTTCATAGACACATTTACTATATATGGGGTGTAACACAACTTAGCAACTCCGTATCATCTCCAAGCAAGTTGTAACACCCCTAAAATGAACTAGATTGAACTAGAGCTTCGCTTGTGTCTCATGAGTTAATTCCGTGCTAAAATGATTAATGAATTTGTTTTGAGGCAATGTCTAAAGTTTGGTGATGTTTGAAGGTCAAAATCCAAGAACATCCATAACATTCAGAATATTTGCCTTAGAAACAGCTTCTGTCCTAGCACGTTTTAGCGAGTTTTACGTGTTCATTTTAGTTGAACATGATGGTGGAGGTTACTAAGAACTATACCAATATGTATATGGGTTTAACTTCCGGGTACGACTCCACCTAGGACCCACGAGGGGTTCTAGGATAGGACCCAAGACATGACATCAAAGTTGCCAAGACAAGCCAAAACAACACCCTAGCATCAATGGACCGTAGTCCGGTTGACGGACCATAGTTAGGGGGCATATATCCACCCTTAGTGGTGTGATATTAACCCCCTTATAACCAGACTCAGTCCTAATCGATGCCCTATCAGGAAGGGCTATCGACCTAGTGTCTGTTGATGGGTCACTGTAAAGCTGTCACGTTTATCTGCCAAGGTTTGGGGTGTTTTGTAAATTCACCCCAAGTCTTTTATGAAACATGTATCATTAATTTAGAGTATTTTAGGTATATTAAGAGGGTTCAAACACTAAGACCTAATTTTAGACTTCATTTTCAAAAACCCAAAACCCTCCCTCAAGAAAGACTCTCTCAAAACCCAATAGAAGCTTTAAATGAAGGAAGGGCTAGAATGGGATGGTTGTGGAATTTTCTTCATCGAAAGTTCATCGGTTTCTTCTCATTGAGGTATTATAGTCATCCTCGAACCTTTTTTCATTCAAGGATCCACTTCTAAATGATTTCAAAAAGAGTTTCAAACTTAAAACTTCTTTATTCCTTGACTTTAAGCATAGATCTTCATAACAAAACGTTTTAATGATTAAAATGAGTTGTTCCTAGTGTTATATGAGGATTTTAATGTGATAACCCCAATGAAACAATGTTTATGCTTTTTTTGAACTTTTGGCTTATAAAATGGGTTTAATAAGCATGATTAGTAAATATCAGGGTTATTGTTTGTTGATGGTTATAATTTAGTTTAGCTACTGACCTAAGGGCTATTTTGTGATGATTTGTTGGATAAATTATGAATAGGTGTTGAAAGCTTGGATGAATGGTAACTTGGTTATATTTTTTTAGCTTTTTTTACGATATGCTCTTGAGTGTTATGGTCCACCTTTGGTGGCGGTGTTTACTTGAAGTATATGAATGTGAGTTTACATGTATTGTGAATAAGGCCATGAATTCATATTATATGAAGTAAGATGATAATGATCTCGTTCTTGTTGATGTGCTTTATGAAGCTTGTTATGTGAAGTATGTTAGTGATTATGTCTAAGTGAACTATATATTTATGTGAAGTTTGTTAAAGTGTGTTATATGATGAATGAATCTATAAAATGTGAATGAAAAGGGGATTCTTGTGGTGGAAACTCTTCGTTAGTTGAGATGAAGTATTTTGCAGCAACCTCACTATCTCCTAAGAGCTTTCTAAGATAGGTTGAAGGATGGATAACCTTCGTGAGTTGAGATGTGGTGTACTATAAGTTATTCCATATCCATTAGTATTGAATGTTTAAGACTCCGTAGAAGGGTTATGCTTAGCACCGAGAGGATATGAAGAAAAGGTAATTTCACTTCGTGAGTTGAGATGTTGTATCCAATGTACATCTTGAGATGAGTACTCCTCGTTAGTAGAGATTGAGTTACTTAGTAGAAATCTCCTTATACCTTAACTATGCACCCACATAGGTGTAGATATTGGAGAATCCATGTAAAAGGCTTAGAGAAGGACCCTACCCTAGGCAAGTGGGGTGTTACACCCACGAAATGAACTAGGTTGAACTAGAGCTTCTCATGTGTTTCATGAGTTAATAATGACTTAAAATGATATATTTTAGCATTAGAAGTCATTTGGTTAAGTTTGGAAGTCAAACGTCCAATAACGTCCATGACGTTCGGAAAATGTTCCTTGAAATGTGCTAGTATGTCCTTGATTTTGGTGAATGGTTTTTAGGTGGTGTTTTGTGTCTACAACCAGTGGGTATTACCATAGTACCTATAGGGACATACCTAGGGTCAAAATGTTCGAGTACGATTCCTCGGTGACAACCCTAAGGGTCACCAAGGAGGACCCAAATGTTGGACAAGGGAGCTGCCCAAGGCAGCGTGCAGGGCAAAGAATTGGAGTCCACGTCTTGTCGCGCGCCTCACACTGAAGCTGCTTGTGCATCGCGTGAGTGGCAATAGGCTCACTGCCTCAAAATATTTAGATTCAAGAATCAGAAGTTCCCTCCACGACGCGCAGCCAAGTCCGAGATTTGGCCGCGTTGTTTTTAAGTCAAATTAGAATTTGGAAAAGGGTCAAAATAGTGTAGGGGTCTTTTGAGAACTTTGGGGATCATCTTTAGACTGTTTTAGGTCACTTTAAACCCCATCTTACCAATCAATTCAAACCCTAAAGCTCAAATAAAAAATCTCTCCAAAAACGTTTTCTCCGAAACCTCAATTTTCAAGAAGCTTCAACTCTAAGGAAGAAGACCAAATCCATCATGTTTCTTCACCAAATTTCGTTGGTTTCTTCATATTGAGGTATGGTAGTCATCCTTGAACCTTTTTTCATTCAAGGAGCCATTCCAAAGAGATATGAAAAAGGGTTCCAAACTTCAAACTTCTTTAGACCTTGACTCTAAGTATGGGTCTTTCCATGAAACTTTTGTTATGATTAAAATGTTTTGTTCTAGTTTTAGATTATGATTGTAATGTCAAAACCCCAATGGAATCATGTTTATGCTTTTTATCAACTTTTAGCTTATGAAGTGGGTTTAATGAGCATGATTAGGAAATGTTAAAGTTATGGTTTGTTGATGGTTTCATTATGTTTTAGATACTGCCATAAGGTATAATTTATGATGAATTATTGGATAAATTGTAAATAGGTAGTTAAAGCATGGATGAACGGTAAGTTGTCTATATAATTTAATCCTTATTGTGAAATGCTATTGAGTTGTATGGTCCACCTTTGGTGGCGGTGTTTACTTGAAGTTCATGATTATATTGTGTAAATGTGTGTGTGTTGTTAATGTGGCCTAGAAGGCTAATAATGTGAAGTGAAATGATGATTATGATGATTTTTGTATCATATGTCTTAGAAGGTTGAAATGTTTGTCCTGATGATATTATACCTAAGTGAAGAATGTGTTCATGATTAAGCACGCTAGTGTGTGAAATGAGATAAATGAAGCTATGAGTATGTTTAGGAGTCCACATTATGAAAATGGTTATAATATGAAAGGTGTGATCACACACACACTTGAATGAATGAATCAATATAATGAATGAGAATGGGGGAGATTTGGGGTGGACACTCTTCGTGAGTTGAGATGAAGTGTTTAGTAGCAATCCCACTATTTCCCAAGAGCTTCCTAATGTAGGTTGGATGATGGATACTCTTCGTGAGTTGAGATGAGGTGTCCAATATTTATCCTTTAAACTTAGTAATGAATGTTTAAGACTCTGTGTGGGAGTCATGCTTATCACCGACAGGATTTGAAGAACGGGTGGATACACTTCGTGAGATGTTGTACCAATGCAACTCTTGAGATGAGTACTCCTCGTTAGTAAGAGAATGATTTACTTAGAAGCAATCTCCTTAACCCTTAACTATGTGCCCGCATAGGTGTAGCTATTGTATAATCCATGTAAAGGTTAAAAGAACGACCCTACTCTAGGCAAGTTGAGATCCCTCATGCGATAGGGGTTAATGTCGGAATTCCATGTCAAGCTCCAATGGTCTATGTCTGTTAAAGCTAATTCCCCACAAAAGAATGTAATGAACTAAGTGTTCTAAAGAGTGTACTACTTAGGGATTTTGGTGGTATGGGACGCTATCTATTCCATTGCACGAGTAGGCACTTGAAGGGAAGTTTTTGTGTGTATTTATATGGAATGTATGAATGAGTATTTAAGTAATGAAAATTAAGTCATGTGATGTAATGTCTAATGTTAAGAAATCATGTTAAGGATAAGTCTTGTAAGATGAAGTTTATGAATGAAGAATGCCTAATCTAATGGAATCCTTAAGGAGCACATTGTGGGGGTAGTAGTATGGGATTCTACTCTCACATTGCACTTTGTGTAACTTGCAAGTCCACTTGAGAAGGGTACTTATGTGAAGTTCTAAACGTAAGTATGTTTTTCTATGTCTAGTTATAGGAATGTGGACTTGTTACCCGTGCGAAGTAAGCCTATAATGGGTGGTGTTGAGGAAGGTGTGCATTGAAGGGATTATATGGTCATTTCCTTCATGTCTACCTTAGTGAGTCTTAAGATAACCTTGGTTAGGGAAACTTCAAATGTAATAAGTTCACTATGAGTTGAAGGTTTGAGTTTACTGTAAGTGGTCCTTTGTGCTAAAATTGTGGAAGTCTAATTATATGTGCTAAATAATGATTTATATGTTGTTTTAATTCTATATTCATGAATGTTTTACTTAATTTGCATGAAAGATTATTTCTACTAAAATATCCTCTTTTGCATGTTTTTGCATATGCCATACTTAGTACAATGTTTGTACTAACCCCATACTTTTCTATACTCTATAAGTATAGGCTGAAGGGAAGTGGATGTTTTGAAGTTAAGCTTGGGAATCGACTCTCTCAAGACTAAGTATGTCATCATATATTCGAGGGCATAGTCTTCATTTCTTTAGTTCTTCTTGAAGACTTGTATAAGACTATTTATGCATTTCTTTCAATGTAATGGGACGTGTAACTACGATATTTATGTCGTGTTTTTAAGTTTTGTTGTGACGTTGAGACTATCCTTTATATTTATAGAAGATGTTTTCCTTCTTATTATTTATCGTGAAAAGTTTTAATTTCGCACTACTTTTCATGTCTGATGTAATGAATGATAGCTAAGATTCTAGTACAAGACCTTCGAAAGGTCAAGTACGCCTTCTTCCGACCATAGGGTTGGACTAACTTCTAGGGTGTTTTTGCAGGTCGTAAGAAACTTGGTATCAGAGCATAAGATATTGGGAAATAGTTGAGGGTCCAAAGTCTCACAAGTCACGTCTAGTAGAGTCTTGTTCATCGGTGTGGGTCGCTACACACCAATGAGTGAGAGTCTATAAGGTGATAAAAGTTTCTTAACCTCTTATCTTGTGTTTATAGGACATGAATATAAGGAGGACAAACGCTAGGAACGAGGAGGGAAGAGTGGTTAATGAGAGTGTAACACTCCGAAAATGCCATGACTTAGACTAAGCTTAATCTATTAAATAATGTTTAAAATTATTTTTCCAGAACTATATTAATGTAATAAACTCATTTGGAAAAGGTTATAGCCAAAACAACTAAGAAAGACCTTGACGTCCGGAAACTAGCTAATTCGAACTAGGTGATGTCCCTGTGTTTGGAGAAAGTTTCGAAGTATCAAATGAAGTCCGAAACTCATAACAATACCTTGTATAGGTAGTATGTAGTACAAAGGGTCAACACATTCAGTAATGAAACCCTAAGTACCACCCGAAGGGTCCTTGGGGAGGACCCAAACATGGCTGAAGAGGCTGTCTGGAACCCTGCGAACATGCAGGTTTTGAGGAACAGGTGTGCGACGCGCGTTCCTCACGAGGTGTTCTGCCTCAACATTTGAGAGGCAGCCTCGCGACGCAAGGCTTACATGCACCTCACTGCCTCAACTCAAAAATTAATAAAAATAACGGGATTTGGCCCCACACGCAACTACTTCCCAGAATCGTTAAAGTCGATTTTTGGTAATTTAACTTCTTAAAAAGACCCATTTAAGTGGAGGGTCTTTTGAGTAATTCATAGGACGACTATATATGTATATAAGGTCAGTTTTATACACTTTTACACTTCCAAATCATATTAGAACAAGTCTCTCACATCTCTCTCAAGAACACTCTCTTTTCCAAACTCCATTGTAGAACAAGAAGAGCTTAAGGAAGAAGAAGAAGACTTCAAGCTTTTCATCCTATTTTCATGGATTATTAATCTATAAGATATGGATTTTTCACTCTTGGGATTCCTATACCTTAGAGGTCATTTCAAGATAAGTTTTCAAGAACTTCAAACACTAGGGTTTTTACTCTACAAAACAGGTTTTCTTCCTAACTCTAAATTTATGACTTTCGATGAAAAATAATGGTTTTCTGTGGTTGATTTCACACGAATTTTTGAGTATTTGATTAATAATTTTGAATGTTGTGTGCTGCATGATATTTCTCTATTTGATGGTTTCGAATGGTTTATTTCTACTACTTGATAATGTGTAAACGTTAGGATTGGAACTAAGACTAGAATGAACTCTTAAATGACCATTTCCCTTATCCTACATTATGCATTGATCTTGTATATGATTTGAAGAGTTGTTCTTGATCATGCTATTGAGTATTTCACTATGTTATGGTTATGAATGTTGTAAGTGAACGTAAGTTCTTGAATAAGTTTCTTGGAAGCAAGAGGTAAGTCTTCTAAAGTTGTGATTACTCTACAATGCTAATGTTAGCCTATCAATCATGATGCTATGTTATGTAAGTATGTATGATGTTGCTATGTGCATATGTTGGGCTATGAACATGTTACTTGTGAGATCATGATAAGAACACGAACAATGCAAGTTACGATATTCTCTTGTATGCTTTACACAGGATGACTAGTAATGTTAATCTCACATACAAAGGATTGCGATGAAATGAAATTCACAACTAATCCTAAAGAGCTCATGATCATGTTTATAGAAGGAGTTAATCCCCTATGACCTATGATAAGTTTATGATAAAAAGACAACTTAAAGGTTATTCAAGAAAGGGACTTAAGATAATCATTGATTGACTAGATATGAGAGGTGTCCCTTCCCTAGTTGGAAGGTAGGTCACAATGACTATCATGAGATTGAGGCTGCCATATAATGTATAACTATGGGTCTCTAATACATCTCCTAGTTCTTGAACTATGTTGCCACCATAGGATACTAGCTAGTTAATCCACCTAGAAAGCTATGTCATGTTAGGTTCTACTTTGGCCGGTAGACCACCTTCTTTCGGTGTGGGGTTTTGTGACACCGGATTCCATGTTTAGCTCACATGGTCTATGTCGGTTAAGGCGAATGTTCCCTCATGTAAAATGAAAGACAAGTAAATGAACGTTGACTAGGGTTACATGAGGAATCTACTTAGTATAGGTAGGGGTATGGGACTCTACCTAGACATTGCACAAGTTGACTCTAAGGGAAGTCGTAGAAGATTGTTCTTATGTAATATGATAATATGAAAGATATATGTTTATGATACATGATGTTACTCTTATATGAATTTTGGTAATTATGATGAATATTTTATTGGTTTATATTGTTATATGAAGTGATGACTACTTATGTTACAAGTTACATGAAGACAATGTTTACTTATGGTCTCCTACCTTATCTTCTTGGTTGTGTGGGGTTATGGGGCTTCACATGACCATTCCACGTGTATGTTGGGGATGGATCATTGGTAAGTGTTTTGTATGTTATGTTATATGATATATTGAATATGAAAAGTTAATATGTCTTCGATTATGATCATGCTTTAACTTGATGTAAATCCTTAACTTGTATATGTTATATGGTATGTGCATTGAAGACTTTCATACGACTTAGCATATTTTCTAAAGATATGATAAATGATCTTTTTTCATGCATGTCCTTTAAATGTTATGTTCATATACCCATACTTAGTACATGTGGCGTACTTACCCAATAACTTTATATTACTACAATTTTAGGTTCCAGCCATTGAAGTTTAAGGAGGTTGATTTGAAGAAGCTTGGAACGCTTTCTCCAAGTCTTGGTAGTTCCTCAATTTTCGGGGATGCTATCTTTTCAACGTTCTAGCTTACGCATAATTTTAGTAGTTTTAAGAATACGATATTTCCATTATGTTCTTTGGATTCTTTTGTACTAAGGCCTTTA
Source organism: Solanum sitiens (assembly GCA_016801875.1). Taxonomy (NCBI): domain Eukaryota; kingdom Viridiplantae; phylum Streptophyta; class Magnoliopsida; order Solanales; family Solanaceae; genus Solanum; species Solanum sitiens. The sequence continues at coordinate 1,308,916 of JABWTJ010000291.1, forward strand.
TGCCATATTGACTATATATTGGCTAAGTCCAGATTTGCACTCTTTAGATAGTTTTATATATGTGATACAAACTTTTTGAATATCGTATGTCATATGAATGTTAAGTATGAAGTCTAAGTATACTTCAAGTTGAATGTAAATGTCACATCCCAAGTCCACACCCTAGAAGATAGGTCACAATCTCGGAATTTAACCGGCGTACTCGACCTGTCGGAGGTCTTATACAAGCCCTTTCAGAACATTCAACGCATATACATAGTGAAAAGTAGTGTGGAATTAAAACTTTTTACAAAACATATCATAGTCTTTAAAAACTCTTTCATATAGAAGTAATAGGAAATAATAAGTCTTAATCTCATCAATCTTAGACATAAAAGTACTTGGGACAAGGCCCATACGAATTAAGAAATATAGTACTACTAAGTCTATTACAATACTTCAATATGAAACATAAAAGACATATATGCCCTCGAGTCAAATTAGGACATACTTCAACTTCTCTTGAATGATCTTCTAATCCAAGTCTTGCTTCCCAAAATGCTCCTCACCGACCAAGAACTATATAAATAGATAAAAGCATGGAATTAGTACAGCCACATGTACTAAGTATGAAATTATACATAAAAATCATGAAAATGGACGTTTATAGGAAATATGCATATTTTCATTTAAATATCATAATATAATCATAATAACAACATTTATCAACTTAGAAACACATAAGAAAACATTTAAACCAATTATTACATTTTTAAAGGTCACTTTACAGTAACCTCACTTCACTGTTACAGTGAAGTCTCTTCTCTACATTTTTAAACACTTTATAGCATGTAATCTTCTCAATAAAGTTATCCTAAGATTAACTTAAGTCACACAAAGAAATACCGCCCATACACCCTCTCTATGTGTGCCTAAACAATCCTCAAGATTACTCATAATGAGACACTTACACACTTAAAATACATCAACATACAAAACATACATAATATGACAATCTCCCCTATCAAGGCTATCAAAAGACTTACTTAAGTACTCCTAGAAGAGAACGGCCATAACACTTTTCAAGGTTACCTAAATAATCCTTAAGACATCCTAAGTTTAGTTCTTGTCAAACATAACAACCAATATTCCTAACCAGAGTCATTCTCAAGACTTCCATAGATAAGACATAAAGAGATCATCCCGTATGCCCTCTTCACATTTTAACTAAGGAATGCTTAAGCCACTTTATATTAGGTAATCATTCACTAACATACTTACTAACATAAGACATTACATTACTTAGTTCATTAAGAAACATTCATTACATAAAGGACATTCAAGTAATGGTCGTAGAGAAGACCTAGGGACTCTTACTAACATCTTAAAAGCCTATTGTGCAATGTCTAGATAGCGTCCCATACCACCAACTAAATCTCATAGAACTTCCCTAATGCTAATAGGTATCCCATATGATGAGAATAGACAATAACCGACATAGACCATGGTAGAAAAACATGGAATCTAGAGTTCTATCCTACTCCGATGAGGTTGTTCTATTTGCCAATGGTAGACCTTGTACACATCCCATGTAGGCACATGTTTAAGGAATATGAAGGGCTTCTTTGTATTCTAGCCTTATACTTTAACTAGAACTACGTCCCTTGCCATACACACTCGGTGCTAGCCTTTGTTCTAATAGATTACATCACATTAAGGTTCATAAATAGGGTCTTACATCATATTCATAACCCAATCACATTTACCCTACCAAAGAGGTCCTCTAGGGCTACCTTCCTATGGCAACAAGAATATCATCATGAATTTCCTAAGGATTGATATGATGTCGTTCCATCCAATCAACCTTAATTCCATCATTTCATTACATTAAGGATACCATTACTACTTTCAACTTCAATTTTCATGACCTTATCTTCTAGGTTCAAGGTTTCACATAAAGGACCCTCTTGTCATCATTCAAGGTCTCACATCATTCATTCATTCAAGAATAAGACGCTTTAGCTTCCTAAGTCAAGGCATCACATATTCACATTCATACAAGCATCAAGTAAGGGACACAAGTCTACCTAAACAAGACACAACATACTTCACTTTAGCACATATTACATGTTATTCTAGAAGCACATAGGGACAACCATTATCATATTAAGTCACCCTATACACTACTATATCACCATTATAGGCTTCACATAGCCAAGTAGGAACAATCATGCATTCAACTCTAAGACTACACACATGAACATAGTCCTAATCTAAAATGCTCACCTAAATAGCATCAATACAAGAACACCTACTTTCACATTATTTCACATATAGTTTGATATGATCTTACATCACATAATCAAATACACAAATAGTCATATTACTTCAAGTAGTGCCGACAAGGTCATGATCATCAATATACTTAAAATAATGCCGACAAGACCACATAAATTCACATAACACCGCCACCATAAGTGGACCAATACAATCACACATAATTGAAGTCTAATTAACATTAAATAAAAGGATTTAGGGAAGCGTACAACCACTTCATCCTCAACACTTCAATCCAATGCCAAATCATCTAATTCAATATCATAAGGCCCTTACCCATGGCCATGAACATCAATTCAACATGTAAACTATAATACTCAATGAAATATAAGTCAATTAAATTTGGATTAATCAATCTATGACCAATTAGATATCAATTGAATACAATTGTTACATCATTAGGAAGCCCATAAGAAACTACACATTAATTCATAAGCATTAGACCAATATAAAGTAACCCATAAATTAGTCAAAAACTAGGCTTCATCAATTACATGGGTTCATAGTTTAATTAAGTTAAGATCATCTTAATAACAACAAATCAATCACTAAACAATGATTAAAAAACATTAATGCAAGAACCCATTGTAGATCATGAAATAGGTCAATTCATCTTTTGAAAACTTTAGAAAACATCTTTGAAAGTTGGGCTCCTTGATGAAACGAGTTTCAAAGATAAAAAACCATACCTCAATGAATCTAATCCTTCAATTTGATGAATAATCTCCACTCAAATCACCAATCCAAGCTCTTCCTTGAAATTTAGATTTAAAGGGATCTTAGGGAATTTTTAAGGGATTTTAGGATTTTGATTTTGAAGAATTAAGTCTTCTAAGTGTTTAAGGCTTATAAACAAATTTAAATTACCGAAAAGAACCTTAGGTAACCTCCAATACTCTTATTTGTATGTGGGGTGAAATTACAACATCACCCCTCAACTTAACCTTGGCCTGTGCAGAACATAGACCAATCGATGGTTGCCCATTGACGGGGCGTCAGTCCACACACGGACCGTCTTATCCTCCGTCGATGGGTTTAGACACTGGAAAGTGGGAGCTTAGATCCCCAGTATAAGTTCCAAATGACGAAATGCCACCAACGAGGTGTCGATTGAACCACTGGGAGTCGATTGCCTTCTGTTGGTAGGCTGTGTTGGGCAGTCTTGGAAATCAACTTTGGGTCCTTCCTGAAGGACCCTTGGATGGTCCTTTGGGACGTTTGCCCAGACCTTTCCAATCCAAACATGCTCTAATATGAGTTTAGGACCTCTCACAAGAATTTCACCCAAAACTAACAAGTAAAACTCAACTGAAACATGCTTAGACACACAAGGTCATTTCAAGGCATATCTTTCGAACGACATGGACGTTCTAGAGCGTTTGACCTCTAAACTTCTCAAAACTTGACACACTGCCTATATACATCATGTTAACTCATTTAAGAACTATATAACCTCATGAATCACACATAAACACATATAGAAACATATGAGGAACATAGGTGACTTAGTCACCGAACGTCTTGGTCGTCCCTTGACGTTTGACTTCCAATGCACCTAAACTCTTAGATACTGACCCTGTAACATATAATAGACTTATTTAGGACCTTATAGCATCTTGACAACAATGTTAGTCTCTAGTTCACCTAAGTCATTTTCAAGATCTTACAATCTCCCCCACTTGGACAACATTCATCCTCGAATGACACTTGCTACTCTCCGAACACTTCCAAGAATAGAGAATCAACTAGCAGCACATAACCAAACCATAAAACACACTATCAAGTACAAAATATCAATTTCCACACAGTCAAGAGATTTACAACACAACAAGAACTTCGAATAAATTTTATAACTCATTATGCTACAAAACTCACATCCTTCATTCCAAACAGCAAAAACTCATTTTATATTCATTATGCTACTCATACACATCAGTTCTAATCATATTACAACAATTTTAGCACAAATAATCAATTAGTCAATTTTTGCAAAATTTAACAGCAAGTAATCCAGTACCTTTATAGTGAATTAGGCAAATGTTTCTAAAAATGCAAATTTTAGGCAATTCATGATATAGACATGCTAGTATGCAAAGTAACATAATATAAACACCTTTTACAACATGCTCATTGCTCCATAAAATACATAATGCAAGAAGATAATGAAATTCAATTTCAACCAATCTACTGACATCATGCGCATACAACAAACTAGCACATCTATCTAGCCATACTCCCCCACTTAGAAGGAACCCATATCACAACAAGAGAAATAAGACTTACCAACATCATCATCACTCTCATCTGGCTTCTCTCCTCTAGCCCGGAGTGCATAGAAGCACCTCTTTGTTGGAGCATCATCCTTTGGAACACTTGGAGCAACTTTCTTACCATCTCTATTAGGACTATCTCTAACTTTTTGTCCATATTTTCCACATCCAAAGCAACTACCGGTACCCAAAAGGCACAAACCATAATGTTTCTTGACACAAGTGGCACATGTAGGTTTTCCATTTTGAGAAATACCTCCTTTCTCAAACTTCCCCTTAGCACCCCTAGATTCTTCTTGAGTTTGAGACCTCTTTTTGATCCTAGGTTTCACTTGATCACTAGCACCACTTCTTTTCAAGTTTCTCGCAATTCTACCAAGCTTAGACGCTTCAATAGATTGTGCATAAACCATGATTCTAGATAAGGTCATATCATCATGTAGCATAGCCGTACGACATTCTTCACTCAGTAAGTTGGCTACCCCGGTCACAAAGTGACTCATTTCATCTCTTGGATTAGACACTAGGGATGGTGCATATCTAGACAATGTTTATAATTTCAAAGAGTACTCCTCAACACTGATATTGTCTTGTTTGAGATTGATAAACTCCTCTGTTGTTACCTCCCTCCTCTCACGGGGAAAGTACTTACAAAGAAAAGCTTCCTTAAATTCTTCCCACTCAATAAGATCCGAGTACACCGACCTATCATCCTTCCATTGAGTGTACCAAATTTGAGAAACATCCCTCAATTGATACAAAGCCAACTCCGCCTTCTCCCTAGATGAAACCCCTATAGCACTTAACACCTTCTAAACATTATCAAGGAACTCTTGGGGATCTCCATCTACATTAGAGCCAAGAAAGATCGGAGTATTCATCCTCACAAAGTCTCTCAACCTAGAGGTCATAGTGCTCTCTACAACATTCACCCTAGGCACCATACTCAAATTTATTTGAGTAGTCACGACTTGGGCTAAAGAAACAAAAGCCTCTCTAATCTCTTGATTAGTCAATTCCAGGGGAACCACTAGAACCTCATTACCTCCTTTCACATTAGTAGCATGATCACCTTGGGGAGGCACTTGAGTACTTTGAGAACCTTGGACTCCTTGCCCATCTTGAGTAACTTTCTCAACTTGCTCAACTTGAGGAGGTACTTCCTCATTCACCCTCTCCTCTTCCAATCGTCTAGCGGCCATCCTTCTTGTATTCATCTCCTAGAAACACAAGGAAACACATTAAAAAGGATACTCATAACATTTACTCTACCGCACGACATAGGAGTAGAGAAGAAGGGAAACTCTATCGTCCTATAGCCTCTCGCTCATAGATGTCTCACGACTCACACCGATGGTCAAGACTCTACTAGACGTGACTTGATGAGACTTTTTGATTCCTAAGACTACTTTCACCAACCTATGCTGTGATACCAAGCTTGTCATATCCCAAGACCACACCCTAGAAGATAGGGACCAATCTCAGATTGTAACCGGCATACTCGACCTCTTGGAGGTCTTATACAGGACCTTTCATATCATTCAATGCATATACATAGTGAAAAGTAGTGTGGAATTAAAACTTTTCACAAAACATATCATAGTCTTTAAAAACTCTTTCATATAGAAGTAACAGGAAATACTAAGTCTCAATCTCATCAACCTTAGACATAAGAGTACTTGGGACACGGCCCATAAGAATTAGAAAATATAGTACTACTAACAGTACTAAGTCTATTACAATACTTCAATACGAAACATAAAAGACATATATGCCCTCGAGTAAAATGAGGACATACTTCAACTTCTCTTGGACGATCTTCTAATCCAAGTCTGCTTCCCAAAATGCTCCTGACCGACCTAGAACTATATAGATAGATAAAAGCATAGAATAGTACAACCACTTGTACTAAGTATGACATTATGCATAAAAATCATGAAAACGTACATTTATAGGAAATATGTATATTCTCATTTAAATATTATAATATAATCAGAAGAACAACATTTATCAACTTAGAAACAAATAAGAAAATATTTAAACAAATTGTTACATTTTTAAAAGTCACTTCACAGTACAGTAATGTTCTTCACTGTTACAGTGAAGTCTCTTCTCTTCATTTTAAAACACTTTATAACATGTAGTATTCTCACTAAAGCTATCCTAAGATTAACTTAAGTCACACAATGGAAGACCACCCATACACCCTCTCTATGTGTGCCTAAACGATCCTCAAGATTACTCATAATGAGACACATACACACTTACAATACATCAACAAACAAAACATACATAATATGACAATCTCCCCTACCAAGGCTATCAAAAGACTTACTTAAGTATTCGTAGAAGAAAACACTCATACACCCTCTTCAAGGTTACCGAAATAATCCTTAAGACTTCCTAAGTTTAGATCTTGTCAAACATAACAACCAACTTCCCTAACTAGAGTCATTCTCAAGACTTCCATAGATATGACATGAAGAGATCATCCCATATGCCCTCTTCACACTTTAACTAAGGAATCCTTAAGTCACTTTAGATTAGGTACTCATTCACTTACATACTTACAAACATAGGACATTACATTAATTAGTTTATTAAGACATATTCATTACATAAAGGACATTCATGTAATGGTCTTGGAGAAGACCTAGGGACTCTTACTAACATCTTCAAAGCCTATTGTGCAATGTCTAGATAGCGTCCCATACCACCACCTAAACCTCATAGAACTTCTCTAATTCTAATAGGTATCCCATATGACGATAATAGGCAATAACCGACATAGAAAATGGTTGCAAAACATGGAATCTAGAGTTCTATCCTACTCCGATGAGGTTGTTTTACTTTCCAATGGTAGAACTTGGACACATCATATGTAGGCACATGGTTAAGGAATATGAAGGGCTTCTTTGCATTCTAGCCTCATACTTTAACTAGAACTACTTCTCTTGCGATACTCACTTTGTTCTCATAGATTACATCACATTAAGGTTCATACATGGGGTCTTACATCATATTCATAACCCAATCACATTTACCCTACCAAAGAGGTCCTCTAGGGCTACCTTCCTATGGTGACAAGAAGCTCATCATGACTTTCCTAAGGATTGATATGATGTTGTTACAACCAATCAACCTTAAGTCCATCATTACATTACATGAGGGATACCATTACGACTTTTGACTTCAATTTTCATTACCTTACCATCTAGGTTCAAGGTTTCACATAAAGGACCCTCTTATCATCATTCAAGGTCTCACATCATTCATTCATTCAAGACTAAGAAAATTTAGCTTCCTTAGTCAAGGCATCGCATATTCACATTCATAGAAGCATCAAGTAAGGGACACGAGTCTACCTAAACAACACACAACATACTTCACTTTAGCACATATTACATGTTATTATAGAAGCACATAAGGACAACCATTATCATCATTAAGTCACCCTATACAGTATTATATCACCATTATAGACTTCACATAGCCAAGTAGGAACAATCATGCATTCAACTCTAAGACTACACACATGAACATAGTCTTAGTCTAACATGCTCACCTAAATAGCATTAATAGAAGAACACATACTTTCACTATATTTCACATATAGATTGATATGATCTTATATCACATAATCAAATACACAAATGGTCATATTACTTCAAGTAGTGCCAACAAGGCCATGATCATCAATATACTTAAAATAATGCCGACAAGGCCACATCAATTCACATAACACTGCCACCATAAGTGGACCAATCCAACCACAACATAATTGAAGTCTAATTAAAAATAAATAAAAGGAAATAGGGCAACGTACCACCACTTCCTCCTCAACACTTAAATTCAATGCAAAATCATCCAATGCAATATCATAAGAACCTTACCCATGTCCATGAACATCAATTCAATATGTAAACTATAATACTCAATGAAATCTAAAAAAATTCAATATAGATTTATCAATCTAAGACCAATTAGATATCAATTGAATACAATTTTTATATTATTAGATAGCCCATAAGAAACTATACATTATTTCATAAGCATTAGACTAACATCAAGTAACCCATAAACTAGTCAAAAACTAGGGTTCATCAATTACATGGGTTCATAGGTTAATTAAGTTAAAATCATATTAATAACAACAATTCAATCGCTAAATAATGATTAAAAACAATAAATGCAAGAACCCATGGTAGATCATGAAATATGTCAATTCATCTTTTCAAAACTTTAGAAAACATCTTTGAAAGTTGGGATCCTTGATAAAACGAGTTTCAAGGATAAAAAACCATACCTCAATGAAGCTAATCCTCCTGTTTTATGAAGAATCTCCACTCAAATCACCAATCCAAGCTCTTCCTTGAGTTTTAGCTTTAATTGAGTCTTAGGGAATTTCTATGTGATTTGGGGGTTTTGATTTCGAAGAATGAAATCTTCTAAGTGTTTAAGGCTTAGAAACACATTTAAATTACATAAAAGACCGTTAGTGAACCGTCAATACTCTTATTTGGAAGTGGGGTGAAATTACAACATCACCCTTCAACTTAACAGTGGCCTGCGTAGAACACAAATTAATCGATGGTTGCCCATAGACGGGGCGTCAGTCCACACTGGGACCTTCGTGTCCTCCGTCGATGGGTTCAGAGAATGAAAAATGGAAGCTTAGCTCCCCAGTCTAAGTCCCAAACGACGACATGCCACCAACGGGGCGTTGATTGCCTTCTGTTGATAAGCTGTCTTCGGAAGTCTTAGACACCAACTTTGGGTCCTTCCTCAACGACCCTTGGATGGTACTTGGGGACGTTTGCTCGGACGTTTCCAACCCAAACCTTCTCGTATATGAGTTTTGTACCTCTCACTAGAATTTCACCCAATATGAAACACGTTTAACTCAACTAAACATGCTTAGACACACAAGGTGATTTTAAGGACAATCTTTTGAACATCATGGACGTTCTTGAGCATTTCACCTCCAAACTTCTGGAAATGTGACGCACTACCTATATACATATATTAACTCATTTAAGGAATATATAACCTCATGAATCACACATAAACAAATATAACCACATATGAAGCACATAGGTGACTTAGTCATCGAACGTCTTGGTCGTCCCTTGACGTTTGACAATCAATGCACCTAAACTCTTAGCTACTGCCTCTATACTATATAATAGACTTATTTAGGACCTTAGACAATCTTGAAAACAATGTTAGGCTCTAGTTCACCCGAGTCATTTTCTAGATCTTATAGTAAAAGTTTTAATATTCTGCAATTTATACTGATTACATTTTATGACGAATGCTAAGGGCTTGTATGAGTCCTCAGAGAGGACAACGGCACAGGTATCATCTGTGATATGCTCTCCGGGTGTGACAAACTTTGTATCAGAGCATGAGGTTAAATATTCTTAGGATCAATATCTCACTAAACCACATTACCGAGTGTCTTGCTCACGGTTGTGAAGCGTGCCACAATTATGGATAAGAGGCTATGTAATGACTAGGAAATTTCTCTTTTTGTTGATACTCCTATGTCGTGCCTTTAGATTTTTGGCACTATGTGTCGTTGAGCATCTAATCCCTTTCTTGTGGTTATAGGCAATGAACACAAGAAGGAAAGCCGCGAGAAGAGTAGGAGAAGATATTGCAAATGCGGGAGCTACTACCCAAGGCAATCGAAATGCTCCTCAAGTGCAAGTTTCTGCAAATGATGAAGTTCCGATGAATCCTCCGGCTATGTTGGATGGTGAGGTGAGGGCAACCCTATTCCAAATGGCCCAAGCCGTCACCACCCAAGCTCAAGCCATCACGGCTCAAGCTAACAAGAAGGTTGCACCTCGACAGAACCAATATACTAGTACTATGGGTAGCCGTTTGAGAGATTTTATGAGGATGAATCCTCTAATGTACTTTGGATCAAAAGTTGATGAATACCCCCAAGATTTCCTTGATAATGTCTACAAGATTTTGTTTGCTATGGGGGTGAGTACTACTCAGAAGGCTAAACTTGCAATTTATCAACTCAAGGACGTGGCTCATACATGGTACAACTAGTGGAATGATAATCGGGCTTTAAGAGATGGTCCCATGACTTGGGAGATCTTCAAAAAGGCCTTTCTTGACAGATTCTTCCAAGGGAGCAAAGAGAAGCTAAGATAGAGGAGTTCATCAAGTATTCCAAATATGCTTCTTCTTTGGTTTCTAATGCTAGGGATGAAATGAGCCGTTATGTAATGGGCGTGTCTGAAGAGCTTAAAGAAGAATGTCGTGCTGCCATACTTCATGACAATATGGATCTTTCTTGGTTGATGGTTCATGCTAAAAAGTTGAGAAAAGTCGCCTAAGGAAGAGGAATAGGGAATCTAAGAAGGCAAAGTCTTTTGAAAGTGGTTCTTCTAAGAGTAGGCTTGATGTTCAAGACAAGCCTATGTTTAGAAAGAGTTTTTCAAACTAGGTTCCTTCAAATTTCTCCAAGAATCGCAATGATAGGGGTTCTAATCCTAAACCTCAAAAAGGGAGAAATGTTGATCTATCAAGATAAAGACCAACTTGTGGTAAGTGTGGTAAGAAAAAAGTGGGTGAGTTCATTATTGGAACTAATAGTTTCTATGGTTGTGGCAAAGGTGGCCATATGGTGAAAGATTGTTATAATGTGAGAAGTCAATGAAAGGGGAATAACCAAGCTCCATCAAGTGGACCTAGTTCTGAAGATCCAAAAAAAAACCGGTTCTATGCACTCAAGGCTAAGGGTGAACAAGAAAGCTCTCCCGACGTGTGACGGGTATGTTACAAGTTTTCTCTGTTAATGTTTATGCTTTGCTTGACCCACGTAGTACCCTTTCTTTTGTTACAACTTTTGTAGCTAGGATGTTTGATGTACTTCCCGATGTTTTGATTGAACCTTTTTTTATTTGTACCCCAATGGGTGACTCTGTAGTTGCAAAAAGAGTCTATAGGAAATGTCATGGGATGCTGCCGAATAGAGTTACTCTTGTTGATTTGGTAGAACTTGATATCTTGATTTAGATATCATTTTGGGTATGGATTGTCTTCATGATTGTTTTGCTTCCATAGATTGTAGAACAAGGGTAGTGAAATTTCAATTCCCTAATGAACCCATTTTAGAGTGGAAAGGGGGAAATTCTATGCCAAAAAGTCAAATTATTACTTATTTAAAGGCTTGTCAGATGATAGCCAAGGGTTGTCTATATCATGTTGTGAGAGTTAAGGACCTAGAATGTAAAATTCCTTCTATTGATTCAGTCCCTGTAGTGAGAGAATTCCCAGAGGTTTTTCCTAATGACCTTCCAGGAGTTCCTCCCGAACGAGAAATTAACTTTTGCATTGATTTATTATGGATACGAATCCCAATTCAATTCCTCCATATAGGATGGCTCCGGCTGAATTAAAAGAGTTGAAGCTCCAACAAAAATATTTACTATACAAGGGTTTCATTCAACCTAGTATTTCTCCATGGGATGCTCCGGTCTTGTTTGTTAAAAAGAACGATGGGTCCGTTAGAATGTATATGTATTATCATCAACTTAATAGAGTCACGATAAAGAATAAGTATCCTCTGAATAGGATCGATGATCTTTTTTATCAACTCGAAGGTGCTAGTTACCTTTCCAAGATTGACTTAAGGTCGGGATATCACCAACTTAGGGTGAGAGGATAAGATGTTGTCAAAATAGCTTTCCTAACTAGATATGGTCACTATGAATTTGTAGTTATGCCTTTTGGGTTAACAAATGCCCCGGCGGTGTTTATGGACCTAATGAATAGAGTTTTCCGAGATTACCTCGACTCATTTGTGATTGTATTCATTGATGATATTTTAATATACTCCAAGAATGAAAATGAGCACGAGAGTCACTTGAGATTGGCCTTGCAAGTCCTCCAAGAACACCAACTTTATGCCAAATTTAGCAAGTGTGAATTTTGGTTAAGGTCAGTTGCTTTTCTTTGTCATATTAATTCTGGTGATGATGTAGAGGTTGATCCGAAAAAGACGGATGCGGTCAGAAATTGTCCTAGACCCTTGACTCCCACAGACATAAGGAGTTTCTTGGGTCTATCCGGCTATAATAGAAGATTTGTTGATGGATTTTCGTCCATTGCTTCTCCTTTGACAGATTTGACCAAATAGAAGGTGAAGTTTGAGTGGTCGAAAGCTTGTCAGAAATGTTTTCAAGAGTTGAAAGATAAGCTTACCTCCACTCCGGTGTTGACCTTACCGGAGGGCAGTGAAGTCTTTGTAGTGTATTGTGATGCTTCCCTAGTGGGCTTGGGATGTGTCCTCATGCAGCATGGTAAGGTGATAGCTCATGCTTCTAGGCAACTCAAAGTTCATGAAAAGAATTACCCAACTCATGATATGGAGTTAGTCGCTATAGTTTTTGACTTAAAAATATGGAGCCATTGCTTGTATGGTGTGCATGTCAACGTGTTTACTCACCATAAAGTCTTCAATATGTCTTTACAAAAAAGGAGTTGAACCTCCGACAGATAAGATGGTTAGAATTATTGAAGGATTACGACGTGAGTGTCCTTTACCACTTTGGCAAGGTCAATGTGGTTGCGAATGCTTTGAGTCGTATGACTATGGGTACTGTGTCTCATGTGTAAGAAGAGAAGAAAGTACTTGTGAAAGATGTTCATAGGTTTGCTCACTTAGGTGTGCGATTAGAAGATTCTCCAAATGGTGGTTTCATGGTCTATCATAACTCCGACTCGTCATTAGTGGTGGAGGTGAAATCTAAGAAACACCTTCATCCTCTATTGATGGAGTTGAAGGAATTTGTACTTGGTAAAATTAATGAGTCATTCTCCCATGGGGTGAATGGTGTTCTTAGGTACCAAGGGAGATTATGTGTACCCGATGTTGAGGATTTGAGAAATTAAATTCTAGAACAAGCCCATGGTTCTCGCTATTCTATACATCCGGGTGCCACCAAAATGTATCATGATCTTAGGGAAGTCTTTTGGTGGGATGGTTTAAAGAGGCACTAGCGAAGTTTATTGCTAAGTGTCCAAACTGCCAATAAGTTTAGGATGAGCATCATAAATCGAGTGGTTTAACCCAAATCATGGATGTTCCTATATGGAAGTGGGAATCCATCAATTGGACTTTGTTGTTGGGTTGCCTCGAACCCGAAGACAAAATGATTCTATATGTGTTATTATTGATAGGTTGACCAAATCTACCCATTTTATTACTATTGAGTCTACATATACTGCCGAAGATTATGCAAGAATCTACATTAATGATATTGTGAGTCTTCGTTGGATTCCTTTGTCCATCATTTCGGATAGAGGTGCCCAATTCACTTCTTGTTTTTGGAAGGCTTTTCAAAAGGGTTTAGTTACTCAAGTGAAACTTAGTACCACTTTTCATCCTCAAACGGATGGTCAAAGCGGAACGTACCATTCAAACCCTAGCTTTCTTGGTATGGAGAGGTCTCTGCCATAAAAGTGAGATCTCCTAAGACTTATTCTGCAGATCAGAGAGCGTAGAATACATGTTGAGAGCATGTGTCATTGATTTCAAGTGAAGTTGGGATGATCACTTACCTTTGATTGACTTCTCTTACAACAATTGCTATCATTCCAGCATCTCCATGGCACCTTTTAAAGCTCTTTATGGTATAAGGTGTAGATATCTGTTTGGATGGTTTGAGGTTGGTGAGTCCTCACTCCTTGGTCAAGAGATTATCTATGAGGCTATAGAGAAAGTTCGAATCATAAGAGATAGATTAAAGACAGCCTATAGACGGCAAAAGTCTTATGACGACAATAGAAGAAGAGATCTTGAGTTTTAAATAGGTGATCATGTCTACTTGAAGATTTTACCTATGAAAGGGGTGATGAGATTCGGTAGAAAGGGGAAGTTAAGTCCCCGATATGTTGGTCATTATGAGGTATTACAACGAATTGGAAAGGTTGCCTATAAGTTGAGACTACCTAGTGAACTAACTTCGGTTCATCCAGTGTTTCATGTTTCTTTGCTCAAGATATGCATAGGTGACCTATTGTTTATTCTGCATATTGAAGGTTTAGGGGTTGATGAGAACATCTCCTATGCAGAGGTTCCGGTTGAGATGCTAGATCGCCATGTCAAGAAGTTGAGAAACAAGGAGGTTGCCTCTGTAAAAGTTCTATGGAGGAACCATCTTGTTGAGGGTGCAACATGGGAGGATGAAGCCAACATGAAGTCCCTCTACCCTCATATTTTTGCTCCTTAATGTTAGACATTCCTCTTAGTAATGACTTTAATGAATAATCATGAGATTAACTTGGTTTCTAAATAGTTGCATGTTTGGTAAAAGTTGTACCAACTAGATTCTTAAGAAAATGTCTTCATACTCTATTCTTGCAATTATGTGAAATATGTATACATGTGTCTTCTTGAGATTTTGCTGTTTTGTTGTTGTCTTGAGAAGAATGATAGCATGATGAATCTTTGATGAATTTTGAGCTTATGATAAGGTTGAGAAGGAAATTCCTCACTACGTGTTATGAATATAGAAGCTCTTATATGTTTGTGCATCATAAATTAAGTACTATGTGTAATGTTATGGTATGTGTTGTAAGGAGTTGTGATATACTCCTATAAGCTGTGACTGATTATGATTTTATGTTGTTGATTGGTTGTGCTTCTAGTATTAAGTCTATTCCTTACCCTCCAAAAGATTTTATTGTCATTCGGGGATGAATGTTCCTAAGGGGGGGATAATGTAACACTCCGGAAATGTCATCACTAAGAATAGAGATTAATCTATTAAATAATGCTTAAAATGATGTTTCCAGACCTATATTAGTGTAATAAACTTATTTTGAATAGGTTAGAGCCAAAACGACTAAGAAAGACCTTGATGTCCGGAAACTAGCTAATTCAAACTAGTTGACGTCCCTATGTTTGGAGAAGGTTTGTAAGTTTCAAATGAAGTCCAAAACTTGTAAGAGACCTCGTATACGTAGTATGTAGTATGAAGGGTCCAAAAATCCGGTAACGATACCCCAAGGACCACACGAAGGGTCCTTGGGGAGGGCCCAAACATGGGTGAGCAGGCTGGCTGGCAGCATGCGAACAGGTTGGTTTGGAGGAACAGTTGCGCGACATGCGTTCGTCACGAGTTGTTCTGCCTCAAGATTTGAGATGAAGCCTCCTGACGCGAGGCTGACATGCTCCTCACTTCCTCAACTCAAAATTTAATAAAAATGACGGCATTTTGCCCTGCGACGCGCAACTAATTCCCCAAATCACTAAAGTAGTATTTTTGGTAATTTAACTTCATAAAAAGACCTATTTAAGTGGAGGGTCTTTTGGGTAATTCATAGGACGACTATATATGTATATTAGGTCAGTTTTAGAAAACTTTTACACGTACAAATCAGATTAAAACAAGTTTCTTCCATCTCTATCAAGAACGCTCTCTTTTTTCAAACTCCATTGAAGAACAAGAAAAGCTTAAGGAAGAAGACGAAGACTTCAAGATTTTCATCCAATTTTCGTGGATTTGTTCATCTATAAGGTATGTGTTTTTCACTCTTGGTATTCCTTTCCCCAAGAGGTCCTTTCAAGATAAGTTTTGAAGAATTTCAAACACTAGGGTTTTTACTCTAGAAAACAGGTTTTCTTCCTAACTCTAGATTTATGACATTCGATGAAAAATAATGGTTTTCTACGATTGATTTTACATGAATTGTTGATTATTTGATTAATAATGTTTGAATTTCGTGTGCTGCATGATCTTCCTCTAATTTATGGTTTCGAATGGGTTATTTCTACTACTTGATAATGTGTAAATGTTAGGATTGGAACTAAGACTAGAACGAACTCTTAAATGACCCTTTCCCTTATCCTACATTATGCATTGATCTTGTGTATGATTTGAAGAGTTGTTCTTGATAATGCTATAGAGTATTTCACTATGTTATGGTTATGAATGTTGTAAGTTGAACGTAAGTTCTTGAATAAGTTTCTTGGAAGCAAGAGGTAAGTCTTCTAAAGTTGTGATTACTCTACAGTGTTTATGTTAGCCTATATATCATGATGCTATGTTATGTAAGTATGAAGATGTTGATATGTGCATGTGTTGGGCTATGAACATGTTACTTGTGAGATCATGATAAGAACACGAACAATGCAAGTTACGATATTCTCTTTTACGCTTTACACAAAATGACTATGTTATGTTAATCTCACATATGAAGGCTTGCGATGAAAGGAAATTTTCATTTAATCCTAAAGATCTCATGATCATTTTTATACAAGGAGTTAATATCTTATGACCTGTGATAAGTTTATGAGAAAAAGACTACTTAAAGGTTATTCAAGAAAGGGACTTAACCTAAGAACCGATGGACTAGATATGAAAGGTGTCCCTTCCCTAGTTGGAAGGTAGGTCACAATGACTCTCATGATATTGAGGCTTTCATGAAATGTGGAACTATGGGTATCTAATGCATATCCTAGTTCATGAACTATGTTTCCACCATAGGATACTAGCTAGTGGATCTACCTAGAAAGCTATGTCATGTTTGGTTCTACTTTGGCCGGTAGACCACCTTCTTTTGGTGTGGGGTTTTATGACACATAATTCCATATTTAGCTCACATGGTCTACGTCGGTTTAGGCGAATGTACCCTCATGTAAAATGAAAGACAAGTAAATGAACGTTGACTAGGGTGACTTGAGTAGTGTACTTAGTATAGGTAGGGGTATGGGACTCTACCTAGACATTGCACAAGTTGACTCTAAGGGAAGTCCTAGGAGATTATTCTTATATATTATGATAACACGAAAGATATATGTTTATGATAAATGATGTTACTCTTATATGAATATTGGTCATTAGGATGAATATGTTGTTGGGTTATATTGTTATATGAAGTGAATTGGTCATTATGACGAATATGTTATTGGGTTATATTGTTATATGAAGTGAGGACTACTTATGTTACAAGTTACATGAAACAAAGTTTTACTTATGGTCTCCTATCTTATATACTTGGTTGTGTGGGGTTATGGGGCTTCACATGACCATTGCACGTGTAGGTTGGTGATGGGATCATTGGTAAGTGTTTTGTATGTTACGTTATGTGATCTATTGAATATGAAAAGTTAATATGTATTCGATTATGATCATGCTTTAAGTTGATGGAAATCCTTAACTTGTATATGTTATATGGTATGTGCATTGAAGACTTTCATATGACTTAGCATGTTTTCTAAAGATATGATAAATGATCCTTTTTCATGCATGTCCTTGAATCTTATGTGCATATACTCATACTTAGTACATGTGGCATACTATCCCAATTACTTTATATTACTACAACTTTAGGTTCCGGCCATTGAAGTTTAAGGAGGTCGATTTGAAGAAGCTTGGAATACTTTCTACGAGTCTTGGCAGATCATCAGTGTTCGGGGATGCTATCTTTTCAACATTCTAGCTTACACAGATTTTTAGTAGTTTTAAGAATACACTATTTCCATTATGTTCTTTTGTACTATAGTTTATATGTCATATTGACTATATATTAACTAAGTCCAGATTTGCACTCTTTAGATGGTTTTATATATGTGAGACAAATTTTTAGAATATTGTATGTCTTATGGATGATAAATATGAAGTGCAAGTATACTTCAAGTAGAATGTAAAAGTTTTAATTTTCCATAATTTTTACTGATCACATGTTTTGACGAATGCTAAGGGCTTGTCTGAGTCCTCTGAGAGGAAGAAGACGTCGGTCTCATCAGGGGTATGCTCTCCGGGTTTGACATAGAGGATCCCTCCACATTGTGAGCAAGTCCATATATTTGTCCAAGAGGAAGTGAATGAGGAGGTTTCCCCTCAAGGACCTCAAGTGCCTCCGGAACCTCAATGTCCTCAAGTGCCCTAAATACCTCCAATGCCCCAAGGTCCTCAAGCTCCCTATGTTGAAGGGGATATGACTAATGTGGAGCTAAGGGCTTCCCTTATATATTTGATCCGACTCATGACGACTCGAGCTCATGTCCTCACTAACCATTTGTTTGCCCAAGCTAACCAATTAGGCGGGCCTCAACCTAATGCAAGCACCCCCGCTTCTCGAAATGGGATTTCATGAGGATAAACCCTCCTACTTTTCATGGCACTAAGGTGGATGAAGATCCACAAAGTTTCATAGATGAGGTATTCAACGTGGTGGATTCTATGGTTGTGACCCCTAGAGAGAGAGCGGAGCTAGTCACTTACCAACTCAAAGATGTGGCTCAAGTATGGTTTGGGGAATTGAGGGATGAGAGACCCTTAAGGGATGGTCCGGTAGATTGGGAAGTGTTCAAAGAGGATTTTCTTGATAGGTTCTTCCCCTTAGAGTAGAGGTAGTAGAAGATGGTGGAATTCATGAATCTTCATCAAGGGGGAATGAGTGTGAAAGTGTAATCTCTCAAATTCACCCAACTTTCTAAGTATGCCCCAACCATAATATCAAACCCTAGGGCTACGATGAACAAATTTGTGATGGGAGTGTCTAGCTTGTTGGAAAAGGAGTGTCGTACGGCAATGCTCCTTAATGATATGGATATCTCTAGGCTCATGGTGTATGCACAACAAATTGAGAAGTGTAAAATTAGGGAGATAAGGCAACACGGAAAGAGCAATAGGTCGGATTAACCAAGACACAAAAAACCAAAGAAGAGGTGCTATCATAGAGTCTTCCATGGGGAACAAGGATAGGTCTCCCAACCAAAATTCCCATGAAGGTGCCCGAACTTTTGAGAGGTCTATGTGTGTTACTTGTGGGTAGCAACGTTTGGGTAAATTTCTTGCAAGATCGATGGTTTATTTGGGTTTGGTTATAAGGGTAAAATGGTGAGGGACTGCCCTAGCCTCAAGGAAAAAGGGAAAGAGGTCGACCAAGCCCCTAGTGGTGGTTCGGATCCTAATGCTCCAAGGAAGAATCGTTTCTTTGCGCTCGGCACTAAGTGAGGAGCTTATCCGATATGAAAATCCCGGTAAGTCTTGATTCTTTTTGGTTTTTATGTTTATATTATGATATGAGTTTATATGGTCTTGTCTATTTTATTGTCATGCTTCCATGTAAAATTGCTTGAAAGACGAATTATTGAACTTTATGCATTTTTCACAGTGAAAGTTTTGGTAATCACTGTAATGAAATTCAAAATTTGACAAAATGAATTTTCATGAATAATGGTTTCAACGTACTTAAAAATAATGTGTATGATCATGACTAATGTTGGAGAAGGTACTTCCTCCTTGTTCCAAATTGCTTGTGTTACTTGATAATGCTTGATGACATGAAGTGGTTTTGCTTGTAAGTTTATTTCATTGAATATGAATGTCTGAACCTTGATGTGACGTGTGATATTCTGCTAGTTGAGTCCTTGATGTCTTTGAAAGTGTTTAAGTTTCATTCGAGGATGAATGATCCCAAGTGGGGGAGTATTGTTACACTCCAAATGAACTAGGTTGAACAAAAGATTCACATGTGTTTCATGAGTTAATAATGAGTTAAACTGATTTATATTAGCATTAGAAGTCAGTTGGTGATGTTTGGAAGTCAAACGTCCAAGAACGTCCATGACATTGGGAAAATGTGCCTAGGAATGTGCTAGTGTGTCCTTGATTTTGGTGTATGTGTTTATGTGGTGTTTAGTGTCTAAAACCAGTGGGGATGACCCTAGTACCTACAAGGACATACCAAGGGTCAAAAAATTTGAGTACGACTCATCGGGGACCACCCTAAGGGTCCCCAAGGAGGACCCAAACGTTGGACAAGGGAGCTGCCCAAGGCAGCGTTCAGGGCCAAGAATTGGAGTCCACCTCTCGACGTGCGCCTAGAACTGAAGCTGCCTGTGCGTCGCGCGAGTGGTAAGAGGCTCACTGCCTCAAAATTTTGAGAGTCAAGAATCAAAATCTGCCTCCACGATGCGCAGCTAAGTCCTAGATTTGGGTGTGTCATTTTTAGGTCAAATTAGAATTCGGAAAAGGATCAAAATAGTGTAGGGGTATATTGGGATCATTTGTGGACTATTTTAGGTCACTTTAAACCCCATTCACCCATAAATTCAAACCCTAAAGCTCAAATAAAAAATATCTCCAAAAACCTTTTCTCCAAAACCTCCATTTTCAAGAAGCTTCAACTCCAAAGAAGAAGACTAAATCCTTCATGTTTCTTCACCAAATGTTGTGGGTTTCTTCATATTGAGGTATGTTAGTCATCCTTGAACCTTTTCTTCATTCAATGATCCATTCCAAAGAGATTTCACAAAGGATTTCAAGCTTCAAACTTCTTTATTCCTTGACTCTAAGTATGGGTCTTTGCATGAATTTTTTTTTATGATTAAAATTATTTGATCTAGTTTTAAATGATTATTTTAATGTCAAAACCCCAATGGAATCATGTTTATGCTTTTTATCAACTTTTAGCTTATGAAGTGGGTTTAATGAGCATGATTAGGAAATGTTAAAGTTCTGGTTTCTTGATGGTTTCATTATGTTTTAGCTACTGCTCTAAGGGATAATTTATGATGAATTATTGGATAAATTGTGAATAGGTGGTGAAAGATTGGATGAATGGTAAGTTTTATATATAGTTTAACCATTATAGTGAAAGACTCTTGAGTGGTATGGTCCACCTTTGGTGGCGGTGTTTACTTGAAGTTCATGATTATATTGTATAAATGTGAGTGTATTATGAATGTGGACTAGAAGGCAAATAATGTGAAGTAAAATGATGATTATGATGATTTTTGTATAATATGTCTTAAATGTTTGAAATGTGCATTTTGATGATATTATACCTAAGTAAAGAATGTATTTATGATTAAGCATGCTAGTGTGTGAAATGAGATAAATGAAGCTATGACTATGTTTAGGAGTCAACATTATGAAAATGGTATTTTATGAAAGGTGTTCTCACACACACACACTTGAATTAATTAATGAACTTAATGAATGATAATAGCGTAGTTTTTGGGTCGACACTCTTTGTGAGTTGAGATGAAGTGTTTAGTAGAAATCCCACTATTTCCCAAGAGCTTCTTAATGTAGGTTGGAGGATGGATACTCTTTGTGAGTTGAGATTAGGTGTCCAATAGTTTTCCTTTAACCTTACTAATGAATATTTAAGACTCCGTGGGGGAGTTGTGCTTAGCACCGAGAGGATTTGAAGAAGGGTTGGATATACTTTGTGAGTTCAGATGTTGTACCCAATGTACCTGTTGAGATGAGTACTCCTTGTTAGTTAAAGAATGAGTTACTTAGAAGTAATCTCCTTATCCCTTAATTATGCGCCCGAATAGGTGTAGCTATTGGATAATCCATGTAAAGGCTAAAATAATGACCTTACTCTAGGCAAGTGGGGATCCCTCATCCGATAGGGTTAATGTCGGGATTTCATGTCTAGCTCTCATTGTAAACGTTGGTTAAGCTAATTCCTCACAAAATAATGTAATGAAAAAAGTCTTCCAAAGAGTGTACTACTTAGGTATGGTGGTGGTATGGGACGCTATCTACTCCATTGCACGAGTAGGCACTTTAAACGGAAGTCTTGGTGTGTCTTTATATGGAATGTATGAATGATTCTTTAAGTAATGAAAATATAAAAATGAAGTTATCTTATGTAATATTTAATAATAAGAAAGCATTTTAAGGCTAAGCTTGTATAATGAAGTTTATGAATGAAGAATGTGGTGTACTTAATCTCATGAAATCCTCAAGGAAGACATTGTGGGGGTAGTAGTATGGGATGCTACTCTTACATTCCACTTTGTGCAACTTGCAAGTCCATTTGACAAGGGTACTTATGTGAAGTTCTAAATGTAAGTGTGTTACTTTAATGTGTAGTTATATAAATGTGGACTTGTTACCCGTGCGATGCAAGCCTATAATGGGTAGTCTAGAGTATCACTTAGGTGCGCATTGAAGGGATTGTATGGGCGGTTCCTTCATGTCTGCCTTAGAGAGTCTTAGGATAACCTTGGTTAGGGAAATTTCAAAGGTAATGTGTTCAGTATGAGTTGAAGGTTTGAGTTTACTTTAAAGTGGTCCTTTGTGCTAAAATTGTGGAAGTCTTATTATCTGTGCTAAATGATGATTTATATGTGGTTTTACTTCTATATTCGTGAATGTTTTACTGAATTGGCATGAAAGCTTATTTCTACTAAAACGTTCTCTTTTGTATGTTTTTGTATATGCCATAGTTAGTACAATGTTTTTACTAACCCCATATTTTTCTATACTCTATAAGTATCGGTTGAAGGCAGGTGGACGTTTTGAAGTCAATCTTGGGAATCGACTCCCTCAAGACTAAGTATGTCCTCATATATTCGAGGGCATAGTCTTCATTTCTTTAGTTCTTCTTTAAGACTTGTAAAATACTTTATATGTATTTCCTTCAATGTAAAGGATCGTGTCCGTAAGATATTTATGTCGTGTCTTTTTGTTGGCTTGTGACGATGAGACTATCCTTTAGTATTTATAAAATATGTTTTCCTTGTAATTATTTCTCGTGAAAAGTTTTTATTTCGCACTACTTTTCATGTCTTATGTAATGAATGATATCTAAGAGACTAGTACAAGACCTTCGAAAGTTCAAGTACACCTTATTCCGAACTAAGGGTTGTCATAACTTCTAGGGTGTACTTGTGGTTCCTAACATAGGGATCCCTCATCCGATAGGGGTTAATGTTGGGATTCCATGTCCTGATAGCATGGTCTATGTCGGTTAAAGCTAACTCCCGACAAAAGAATGTAATGAACTAAGTCTCTTAAAGAGTGTACTACCTAGGGTAGTGGTGGTATGGGATACTATTTATCTATTGCACAAGTAGACACTTGAAAGGGAAGTCTTGGTGTGATCTTGTCTTTAATGTATGAATGTCTTATTATGTAATGAAATGAAGTTATGAGACTTAATGTCTAACGTTAAGAAAGCATGTTAAAGTCATGTCTTGTATAATGAAGTTTATGAATGGTAAATGTGGTGTACCTAACCTAATGGAATACTCAAGGAGCACAAAGTGGGAATAGTAGTATGGGTTGATATTCTAAATTGCACTTTGTTTAATTTTCAAGTCAAGTTGGGGAAGGGCACCTAGGTGAAGTTCTAAATGCAAGTATGTTTCTCTAATGTTTAGTTATAGGAGTGTGTACTTGTTACCCATGCGAAATAAGTCTATAATGGGTAGCCTTGAGGATCAATTAGGTTCCTATTGAAGGAATTGTATGGGCGGCTCCTTCATGTCTACCTTTGTGAGTCTTAGGATAAACTTGGTTAGGGAAAATTCTAGGGAAATGAGTTCACTGTAAAGTTATATGAGTTCAGTGTAATTCTCTTGAGTTCACTGTAAAGTGACTCCTTCTGTTTAAATCTAGAAAATCCTTTCCAATGTGCTAAATGATGACATATGTGTTATTTCACCTCTATATTCATGAATGTTTTACTTAATTGGCATAAAATATTATTTCTCAAAAATGGCCCTTTTTGCATGTTTTTGCATATGCCATACTTAGTACATTATTTGTGCTAACCCATACTATACTTTCTAAGTATAGGTTGGAGGCAAGTTGAAGGCTAGAAGGCAAGCTTGGGAATCATCTCTCTCGAGATTAAGTATGTCCTCATATGTTTGAGGGCATAGTTCTATTTCTTTAGTTTCTACTATTGAGACTCATTATGTATTTGCATGAAATGTAAAGGGTCGTGTTTCTAAGATATTTAAGTTGTGTCTTTAAGATGTCTTGTGACGACGAGACTACTCTTTAGTATTTTTAAAAGATATTTCCTTATTATTATAAATGTTGTTAAAAAATTTGATTCCGCACTACTTTTCATGTCTTATGTAATGAATGATAGCAAATGGCTAGTACAAGACCTACAAAAGCTTAAGTACGAAATTGTCCGACCTAATGGTTGCCCTATCTTCTATGGGGTACTTTAAAGTCGTGATAAACTTGGTATCAGAGCATAAGTTTATGGAAAATAGTTTAGGGTATAAAGTCTCACAAGCCACGTCTAGTAGAGTCTTGTTCATCGGTGTGGGTCGCGACACACCCATGAGTGAGAGGCTATAAGGGGATAGAAGTTTAACTTTCTTCATTATTATAATGTCGTGCCTTAGAGTTGAGTTCTATAAGATGTCTTTCTCAACCTTTTTTCTTGTGTTTATAGGACATGAATACAAGGAGGACAACCGCTAGAAGTGAGGAGGAAGGAGTAGCTAACGAGAGGATCTGTCCCCTTGGTGAGAAAGTCCCTATAGTTGGCCTAGAGGATGTGAATGAGGCGTTTCCACCTACATAACCTCAAGATTCTCAAGTGACCCAAATGCCCCCTATGCCCCAAGCTCCTCAAGGTCCCTTTGTTGAAGGGGATATGACTTATGTGAAGTTAAGGGCTTCCCTTATGTATTTGACCCAACTCAAAATGACTCAAGCTCAAGTCGTCACTAATCATTTGGTTGCCCAAGATAATCTAGGATGTGGACCTCAAGCCAATATAAGTACTCACGCTTCTACATATCGGGATTTTATGAGGATGAACCCTCCTACTTTTCATGGAGCTAAGGTGGATGAGGATCAAAAAAGTTTTATAGATGAGGTGTTAACGGTGGTGGATGCTATGGGTATGAACCCTAGAGAGAGAGTAGAGCTAGCCTCTTACAAACTCAAAGATGTGTCTCAAGTGTGGTTTGAGAAATGGACGGATGAGAGACCCTTAAGGGATGGTCCAGTAGATGGGGACGTGTTAAGGAGGCTTTTCTTGATAGGTTTTTTCCCTTAGAGTGGTGGTAGATGAAGATGGTGGAATTTATGAATCTTCGTCAAGGGGGGAATGAGTGTGAAAGAGTACTCCCTAAAATTCACCCAACTAAGTATGCCCAATCATAGCAGCCAACCCTAGGTCTATGATGAACAAATTTGTGATGGGAGTGTCTACCTTGGTGGAGAAAGAGTGTCGTACGACAATGCTTCTTAATGATATGGATATCTCTAGACTCATGGTGTTTGCGCAACAAATTGAGGAGTCCAAAATTAGGGAGATAAGGCAAGAGGGTAAGAGGCATAGGTCGGATGAACAAGGTCAACCAAAACCTAAAAAGAGGTTATATCATCAAGAGCCTTCCTTGTGGAACAAGGATAGGGTTCCCAAAAAAAATTCCCAAGGAGGTGGCCATACTTTTGAGAAGTCTAGAAGTGCTAATTGTGGAAAGAAACATTTGGGTAAGTGTCTTGCCGAAATGGATGGTTTCTTTGGGTGTGGTAGTGAGGGTCACAAGATGAGGGACTGCCCTAACATCAATGCAATTGTAAAAGAGATCATCAAAACCCCTAGTTGTGGTCCGAATCCTAATGCTCCAATGAAGAATTATTGCTATGTAATTGGGAAGGAGTAAGGAACTAATTCGGAATGAGAGCCCCGGTAAGTCTTAATTCCTTTTGGTGTTTGGTTTTACCTTAGATTAATTTGTATGATCATGTCTCTCATATTGTCACGCCGTATTGTTAAAATTGCTTGAAAGATGAATTGATGAATTTTAAGCATGCTTCACTGTTAAGGCTTGTGCATTCACCGTAAATAATTTCAAAAATTGACTTAATTACATTTTCATGATTTGTAGGTTCAATGTGTGTAGATTTGATGTGTATAAGAATGTTTAATGTGGGAAAAGGTAGTTCCTCCATAAATGAAGAGATGAGGGTGTGTTTTGAGTTGTGAAAATAGTTGCAAAAGTTGCCTGTGTTGTCAAATTTCTTGTCAGTGTGTAGTTGTGTTCCTTGCTAAGGTGGTGCATTAACTATGAATGTTTTAACAATAATATGAAGTTTTATATTCTGCTTGTTGAGTCCTTGATTTCCTAAAAAATGTTTAGTGCTATTCGAGGATGAATGTTATTCCAAGTGGGGGAGAATGTAACGCCCTTAAAAGGAACTAGGTTGAAGTAGATCTTAGCTTGTGTATCATGAGTTAAATCTGTTCTGAAATTGTTAATAATGATGTTTTGAGGCAGTTTCTAAATTTTGGTGATGTTAGGAGGACAAACGTCCATGACGTTCGGAAGATTTGACTTAGAAAGTGCTTGAGTGACTTAGCATGTTTTTGTAACGCTCCGGAAATACTATGAATTAGACTAGATATTAATCCATAATATAATGTTCAAAATGATATTTTCAGACCTATATTAATATAATAAGTTCATTTAGAAAAGGTTAGATCCAAAACGACAAAGAAAGACCTTGACGTCCGAAAACTAGCTAATTTGAACTAGTTGACGTCCCTATGTTTGGTGAAGGGTTAGAGGTGTCAAATGGAGTGCAAAACATGTAAAGAGACTTTGGATAGGTAGTATATAGTACAAAGGGTCAAAACATTTGGTAACGACACCCCAAAAACCACCCGAAGGGTCCTTGGGAAGGACCCAAAAACAGGCAGAATTGAAGGAACAAGTGTGCGACGCGCGTTTCTTACGAGGTGTACTATCTCAATATGTGAGGGGTAGCACCTCACTGCCTCAACCCAAAAATTCAGAAAAATGACGGGATTTGGCCCTGCGACGCGCAGCCACTTCCCAGAATCGTTAAAGTCGTATTTTTGGTAATTTAACTTCATAAAAACACGAATTTAAGTGGATGGTCTTTTGGGTAATTCATAGGACGACTATATGTGGATACTAGGTGAGTTTTAGACCACTTTTACACGTTCCAAATCAGATCAAACAAGTTTTCTCTCATCTCTCTCAAGAACGCTCTCTTTTCCAAACCCCATTAAAGAACAAGAAGAGCTTAAGGAAGAAGACGAATACTTCAAGCTTTTCATCCAATTTTCATGGATTCTTCATCTATAAGGTAAGGGTTTTTTTACTCTTGGGATTCCTTTCCCCAAGAGGTCCTTTCAAAGATAAGTTTTCAAGAACTTCAAATACAAGGGTGTTTACTCTACAAAACGAATTTTCTTCCTAACTCTAGATTCATGATTTTTGATAAAAGGTAATTGTTTTCTATGGTTGATTTTACATGGGTTAGTAATGTTCGAATCTCGTGTGATGTGTGTTCTTATTTAGATGATGGTTACGTATGGTTGTCGCTACTACTAGATGACATGTAAACGTAGGGATTGGAACTAAAACTAGAATGAACTCTTAAATGACCCTTTCGCATATCCTACATTATGCATTGATCTTGTATATGATTTGAAGAGTTGTTCTTGATAATGCTATTGAGTATTAAACTATGTTATGGTAATGAATGTTGTAAGTTGAACGTAACACCTTGAATAAGGTTCTTGGAAGCAAGAGGTAAGTAATCTAAAGTTGTGATTACTCTATGATGTTTATATAAGCCTATAAATTATGATGCTATGTTATGGAAGTATGTGTGATGTTTCTATGTGTATATGTTGGGATTTGAACATGCTAAATGTTAGATCATGATAAGAATACGTAAATGCAAGTTTTATGATACCTCCTTGTATGCTTTAACATAAGGTGATTATGTTATGTTAATCTCACATACGAAGTGTCACGATGAAAGGAAATTCTGATCTAATCCTAAAGAGCTTATGATCATGTTTATATAAGCAGTTAATCTTCTATGAAGTATGATGAACTTATTATAAAAGACAACTTAATGGTTATTCAAGAAAGTGACTTAAGCTAAGCACCGATCGACTAGATATGAGAGGTGTCCCTTCTTTAGTTGGAAGCTAGGTCACAATGACTCTCATGATATAGAGGCTTCCATGCAATGTGGAACTATGGGTCTCTAATACATCTCATAGTTCTTGAACTATGTTGCCACCATAGGATACTAGCTAGTGGATCCACCTAGAAAGCTATGCCATGTTAGGTTATACTTTGCTACCACAACTAAAATAACCATCCTTTCAAGCAAGACACTTACCCGAATGTTTCTTTCCACAAGTAGAACACCTAGCCCTTTCAAAAGTGTGGCCACCACCTTGGAAATGTTGGTTTGGATCCCTATCCTTGTTTCCCATGATAGAATCTTGGTGATAGAACCTCTTCTTAGGCTTTTGGTGACTAGAATCATCCGACCTAGGTCTCTTACCCTCTTGCCTTATCTCCCTAATTTTGGCCTCCTCAATTTGTTGTGCATAAACCATGAGTCTAGAAATATCCATGTCATTAAGAAGCATTGTCGTACGACACCCTTTTTCCACCAAGCTAGACACTCCCATCACAAATTTGTTCATCCTAGCCCTAGGGTTGGCTACCATGGTTGGGGCATACTTAGAGATATGGGTGAATTTGAGAGAGTACTCTTGCACACTCATTCCCTCTTGACGAAGGTTCATGAATTAAACCATATTCTTCTCCCACCACTATAGGAGAAAGAACCTATCTAGGAAAGCCTCTTTGAATTCCTCCCAATCAACCTGACCTCTTTCTAAGGGTCTCTCACCCCTCCATTGCTCATACCACACTTGAGCCTCCTCCTTAAGTTGGTAAGAGGCTAACTCCGTTTTCTCCCTAGGGGTCACACCCATAGAATCTACCACTTTGAAAACATCATATATGAAACCTTATGGATCTTCATCCATCTTAGTTCCATGAAAAGTAGGAGGGTTCATCCTCATGAAATCCCGAATTCTAGAAGAAGTAGTACTAGCATTAGGATGGGATGTATCCCCTTGATTAGCTTGGCCAACAAAGTTATTATTTATGACATGAGCTTGAGCCGTCAAGAGTTGGATCAAATTCATTAGGGCAGCCCTCAACTCCGCATTAGTCATATCTCCCTCAACAAAAGGAGCTTGAGGCAAAGTAGGCACTTGAGGCTCTTGGGGTTCCGGAGGGACTTGAGGTTCTTGAAGGGTAACCTCCTCATTCTTTCCATCTAGGACCACAATAGGAACATGGTCAACATGGGTAGGGATCCTCTCATTAGATAAACCTCCCTCCTGCCTTCTAGCGGTCGATATCCTCATATTCATGTCCTATAAACACAAAGATAAGAGGTTGAGAAAAGACATCTTATAGAACTCAAATTTAAGGCACAACATTAGAATAGAGAAGAAAGTGAAACTTCTATCATCCTATATCCTCTTGTCCATGGATGTGTTGCGACTCACACCAATGCCCATGATACTATGAGATGTGGGTTGTGGGATTTTTAGACCTTAAACTATTTTCCAAAACCTTCTGCTCTGATACCAAGTCTGTCACGACCCGAAAGCACCCCCTAGAAGCTAGGGAGAACCCTTGAATCGTGGCAAGGCGTACTTGACCCGTTGGGGTCTTGTACAATCCCTTTAACTATCATTCATTACATAAGACATGAAAAGTAATGCGAAATTTAAAACTTTTCACGAATAATTTAATAAAGGAAGTCTTTCATAAATACTTAGAGAATCTCATCGTCACAATCCAAACTTAAGACACGACATAATATCTTAGGAACATGACTCTTTACATTAAAAGAGAAATACATAATAATTTTTTAAATAAAAAACTAAGAAAAGTACTATGCCCTCGAATATATGAGGACATACTTTGTCTTGAGAGGAGCTTCACCAAGCTTCACCTTCAAACCTTCAAAAGATTCCAACCTATACTTATAGAGTATAGAAAAATATGGGGTTAGTATAAAACAATGTACTAAGTATGACTTATGCAAAATCATGTAAAAAGGGACATTTTAGTAAAATAAGATTTCATACCAAATAAATATAAGATTCTTGAATTTAGAAACAAAACAACATAAAGCATTTTACAGTAACTACCCCAAAATTTACAGTAAGCTCATCTTGACATTTCAGTGAACCATTTAGAACATTACAGTGAACTAGAAGACTCTAACAATGGTGAACTTCCAAGGTATTGCCAATGAGGAAGTGAACTCATTTCCATAGGAGATTCCTAACCGAGGTTATCCTAGGACTCTCCAAGGTATGACATGAAGAAAATGTCTAAACATCTCCTTCAATACACACCAACGGGTTCCTCAAGACTACCCACCATGAGCTTACTCACCTCGGGAGAACAAGCCACCACTCAATCACAAGACATTAGAAGAACACCCAACAAAAAACCAAAGAATTCCCTTTCGAAATTCCTACTTAGTGAAATGAGTAGATGACGTCACATACCACCACCTACCCTAAGTAGTACACTCTTTTAGAAGGTTTGTCACCAATACTTCCCTTTCGGAAGGTCCTACTTAGTGCAATGGATAGATAGTGTCCCATACCACCACCTACCCTAAGTAGCACGTTCTTTTAGAAGACTTAGTTCATTCAATTCACATAAGACTCACTAAGACTCCCCTTTCCGAATGCCTACCTAGTGCAATGGATAAATAGCTTCCCATTCCACTACCCACCCTAAGTAGCACACTCTTTTAGAAGACTTAGTACTTTCATAACTTTTTTCGGGGTTAGCTTAACCGACAATGACCATGAGAGATTGACATGGAATCCCGATATTAACCCCTATCGGAGGAGGGATCCTCACTTGCCTAGAGTAAGTCATACTTTTTAGCTTTTACATGGCTTTCCCAATAGCTACACCTATTTGGGCACATAGTTAAGGAATAAGGAGATTGATACTAAGTAACTCATTCTCTACTAACGAGGAGTACATATCTCAAGAGGTACATTGGAATACAACATCTCAACTCACGAAGTTTAACCACCCCTTCTTCATATCCTCTCGGTGCTAGGCATAAATCCCCACGGATTCTCAACATTATAAACTTGAGGTTAAGGATAACTAGTAAATACCACATCTCAACTCATGAAGGGCATTTATCCTCCAACCTATCTTAGAAATCTCATTAGGAATAGTGAGGTTGCTAATAAACACTTCATCTCAACTCACGGAGAGTGTTCACGCCAAGACTCCCCTTTTTACTCAACTTAGCTTCATACATTCATTCAAGTGTGTGTGCGTACATGTGAGCACACCTTTCATATAAGCATCATTTCATTCTCATTACTTCTATACATTTTTTATACCTTCATTCATCAAATCACACACCTTACATGCTTCACATAATCATATATTTCATTTAGGCATAATCAAGGTCAAACATGCAATTCAAGTTTCACAAAATATAATACAAGACCCATTTTCAATATCACTTCATTTAACATCTTAGACCTTCAAAACCACACTCACAATACATTCTAAGTAATATAAAATTCATCAAGTAGCACCGCCACCAAGAAAGTGGACTATACCACTCAAGAGCAATTTATAATAAGAACTTTACAATATAAGGAACTCACCCTTTAACCAAGCCATCACCACGTATAACCAATTTCTCAATATTTCATAATAACAAGGCCCTCAGGGCAGTATCTAAATCATAAGAACAACATAAGAAAATCAAAGCTCATACCCTACACAAACATGCTCACTCAACCTATTTCTTAAGCTAAAAGTTTGAAATATGCATAAACATGAGTTCATTAGAGTTTTGGCATTAAAATCATCAATTAATGCTAGAATAAACACATTTGAATCATTAAAACACTTTTACAAGAAGACCCATGCTTAGAATCAAAGATTGAAGAAAGTAGAGTTTAAAACCTCTTTTTGAAATCTTTTAGGAAGGACTCCTTGAATTGGAAGAGGATTCAAGGATGGATACCGTACCTTATATGCAAGACAACCCACTGATTTTATATGAACAACACGAACAAACCATCCCTCCTAGCTCTTCTTGACTTCTAGCTTCCAAAGAGACTTGAGAGAGAATTCTAAGGGAGAGGGGTTTTGGGTATAAGGAAATGAGGTCTAAAATTATGTCTTAGGGTTTAAAATAATTTAATATACCTAAATAACCCTAAAATAAATGTCCAAAGTACTTAAAAGACTTGGGGTAAATTTACCAAACACCCCAAGCCAAGGCAGCCCCTTAACAGCTTTTGCAGGCTTCACAGACGAGACCTAACCAACGGACCGTCTGCCCATCAACGTACCGTTGGTGGGGTCTCGTGGGTTGAAACTTAGTTCCATTTGGATACTAGACAACTCAACTTGCAGTTCCAATCGACGAGGCAAGTCGATGGGCCGTTTGTTGAACCACTGGCCGTCAGACCCTTGTGGGTCCTAGGTGGGGTCGTTCCCAGATATTAAACCCCTAAACTAAGTCATATAGGTCTTAGAGAATATCTCACACCAGTTTCAAGCAAAACGAACACGTAAAACTCACTCAAACACCTCAAGACAAACAAGTACTTTCTAAGGCACACCTACCGAACGTCATGGACGTTCTTGGTTGTTTGAACTCCAAGCTTTAAAAAACTTCACACACTGCCTAAGGACACTGAATTAACTCAATTTAAATTAAAATTAACCCAAGTAACCATCACGAATCTGTAGTTCACCTTAGTTTGTTTTGGGGCGTTACATTCACTGTAACGGTGACCTAGTTCACTGTAACGTCAATCAAATGTTGTAAAATTCTTATGTGACTTATTATGTATTTCTAAGGTTTTAAATGTTGTTCGTATGCTTATATTTTGATATTTAAATCTAAAGATGCATATTGGCAATAAATATCGGTTTTCATGATTTTTATGCATTATGCCATACTTAGTACATGTTTAGGTACTAATTCCATGATTTTATCTATCTCTAAAGTGATTCATAGGTGAAGGTGCTTTTAGGAGAGAAGCTTGGATTATAGGAACTTTCAAGCAAGTTGAAGTATGTCCTCATTTGACTCGAGGGCATAGATGTCTTTGATTTCTTATATCGAAGTATTGTAATAGACTTAGTAGTATTATATTTCTATTGTATGGTTCGTGCACCAAGTACTCTTGTTTCAAGGATTTGATGAAATGAGACTTAGTATTTCCTATGAGTTTTATATCAAAGATATTTTTAAAGACTTATAGAATGTTGTGAAAAAATTTAATTCGGCACTACTTTTCATATGTATATATGCGATGAACGATACGAAAGGGCTTGTACAAGACCTACAAGAGGTCAAGTACGCCGTGTCATCACCCAAGAATGCCCTAGATTCTAGGGTATAGGTACGGGTCGTGACAGATGGTCATCTCCATCTAGTGTTGAAGTTTGAGAGAATTCTACAAAGATAACGATAATTGTTCGAGAGAATATTACCTTACATATAATCCTAATTACCCACGAAAGTTTATCCCATTGTAAGCATCAATGTTCTTCCTCTAAGTTTAATTCATCAATTGGTTGGTCAATTACCCAAGGTTATCTCACTATTTGATCATTTCATGTTAACATTTTAATTGGATTGCTAATTATAGCCTAGAATTTGAAGTTAAAACAAACAAGGTGCAATAAGTATTTAGATCAAGATTTTGTCTTCATATTTCTATAATTCAATTATAAGGAAAAGCTAATGTATGTAGGATCGACCCCAACTCATTTATTTGGGTTATTGTAGTGTCTTAGAAATGTTAATCATGTTGTTGAAGATGTGTGCGGGTGATGCAAAATATATAGTACCATTGGAAAGTGTGGTTGTGAAGCATTATGTCACTTATGAGGATGTTCCAGTTGAGATTTGTTATCATGAGGTTTGAAGGTTGAGAAACAGAGAAGTCGCTTCAGTTATAGTCTTGTGGAGGAGTTAATTTGTAGAGGGAGTTACTTGGGAAGCAGAAGTATCCATGAAGGCCAAGTATCCTTATCTCTTTCCTTTCGATTCCATTCAAGCTTTAGGTAATAGTTTCTCTTATGTTTTTCGGTAATTCAGACGTAGATTCAGTCTTAGTATCATGTTCCTTCAATTATACTGGCATTTGCAGTGTATTTTGATGTCCTTTGAACTTAATTCAGTCAAATTTTAGTTTCTAGTATTTAGTTGTAGGGTTTGCAACTTTTTCCCTCCATATTTAGCTTGTTAGGTCTTCCTTCGAGGAAGAGTGTTCCCAATTGGGAAATAATTTAACATCCCATATTCTACAGAGACCATAGATAGAGATTCTAGAAGTTTCAGGTGCATCCAACGGTGCAACTTAGGGACCGTCGGTTGACCGACAAACCATTGGTTGGGTTAGTTGTTGGAAACCTTCAACTCCCTTTGAAGAACCCCATGCATTGACCAAAGTGAGGACCTAATGACCTTAAATGGGACCACGGTCCCCAAACAAGGTCCGTCGTTTTGACACTGCATAAACCTAGGAAAATTCAGCTAAGTCTAGAATTATCACGCCCTGAACTACCCCTACGACGCGGACACAATACCTAGGATCAGAAGTCACCCCAAGATAACACTGTTGGCATGACATGAGCATACAAAGAGTAATAATAACTTATAGGGAGGCTAATCTTAAGTAGATATGAAATGATGGGGGGATACCCATATCCTAAAAATGCACATATGAAATCTGAGAGTTTAATTCAATAGAAATATTAAACTTAATTACTAAGATGAATCTAACTATGTTTGAAATAAGCCTCCAAACTGACTGGATGTGTTGGGACATTACCCATCTAAATCTAGAAAAAGTTAAACTAAGGGACTGAAATGGCGATACAACATGTCAACTGTCCTCAAAGTATGATGACTCACAACTGATATTATTGAACTAAAGATCGGGAACCCATCTATACGTCATCTGGATGGTGAGAAATTGGACCTACATCAGGAGAAGATGTTGCACATAATATGTTTCACTACTTAAAAGATATTGAGCATGTAGGATAGAGTAAAGTTGAAATAACATATAACTGAACAAAGCAATATAACAACAAAATAATCTTAACATGATAAGTATACTAAACTTACTCTAAATGACTAAATTAATTCAATGACAAAGTTTAAAATATGCTGATACCGAAATCGGAAGTATACGCCCCTTTGAGAGGACCTAATATAACCTTCTTGAGGTATAGAGACATGTTGGCGTGATCAATAAAAATGATGTCCAAAGAGGGGACTAGAACCTACATGGCTTGTAGTTTTGGGAAAATATGAGTGACTAACCGTAGTCCAACTCTATGTTATACTACTCCCAATAGTTTAAATGATCAACACTTGGATCTTTTCCCATGTTGTTTGTTAGTACTCAAGTCCGAGGATGATACCATTGTTTTCTTGCTTTTTTAATGTTGACTATGTCTAAGACATTTGTTCTTTTCTTATATTTGAGACTTCGTTGTAAGCCTATATGTGGCATATTTTACTAGTGTAAGCGCTATGCACAAACTTGTAATTCTCTATTAGGTGGTTTTATGTGAGACAATATTAGACTACTTGATGAATTGGACATGTTGTTAAAAAAGAAGTCTATTTAAACTTCATAAGCGAGGAGTCTATGGAAACTCCATATATGATTAGTGAGAAGTCTAAGTATACTTCATATGCAAAGGTTTTAAATTTTCCGCATTTTTTCTACATATGATATGCCATGATGTATGTTAAGGGCTTGTCTAAGGCCTCTACGAAGAAGATGACGCAAGTTACGTCTAGTGGGTGCTCTTTGGTCATGACAAACTTGGTATCAGATCATGAGTTGAGTAATCTTTTATTGATGTCTCCATAAACACCTTCAAGTAAATTCTTGTTCATAATTGTGTAGCGGGCCACACTTACGAATGAGAGGGTATGTGATTCTTAGAAAATTCTCATCTTCTTGGTATTCCTATGTTGTGCCTCAATAGTATTAACTCTTTGTGTCCTTTCTTTTAATCTCTTTCTTGTGATTATAGGCAATGAATAAAATAAGGAACAACGCTCGAAGGGACAAAGAGGAGAATGTGCATAAGGTGGTTCCCCTAAAGCTCCTCAAAACCCTCAAGTTCGTATTGAAGAGGGAGATATGTCTAATGTTGAGATAAGGGCCGCCATTCATAGATTGACTCAAGCGTTGGCTACTCAAGTTGATAAGGATGCTAAGGTACAAGTGAACCCCAATGTTAGAACGACCACATAAAGGTTAATTGGATTTCACAAGGATGAATTCCCCTACATTCTTTGGCTCCAAGGTGGAAGAAGACCCACAATCGGTGTGACTTCTCACGAAAAGGCAGAACTAGCCGCCTATTAACTAAAAGATGTGGCTCACGTTTGGTATGAACAATGGAAGGATGAGAGGCCTGTTAGATAAGGATGGATTACTTTGGGGACTTTCAATACGACCTTCCTTAATCAACCTTTGCCAAGGGGGTATGAGTGTAAAGGTGTCACGATCGGGGAGCACCCTCCTGTCGTAACCAGCGTCATTCTCCTCGAAGAGGAATCAGACAAGCCTTTAGCATTCGTCATAACATATCATTGGTTAAAAATCACGGAAAATTGAAAACTTTTGCATATACTAAGAGAAATATACTTAGACTTCTCGCATATAATATATTGAAGCTTACTTAGGCTTCACTTTTAGTAACATGGTAAACATACATACGATAGTCTAAAAACTATCTCACATAAAAACCATCTAAAGATTATAAATCTTGGACTTAGCCAATACAATATAAATATGCCATATAGTCCTCACTAAAGTAGAATTCAGTAATAAAACGAATAAAAAAAAGTATTTCTTAAACTACTACAATCTTCATGGCTAGAATAACGGATAGATAGCATCCCCGAACATGAGGACCTACCAACACATAGAGAAAGAGTTCCAAGCTTCTTCAATGGACCTTGTTAAGCTTCAATGGCTAGACCCTACATTTCGTAGATATATAAAGGATATGAATTAGTACGCCACTTGTACAAAGTCTGGGTATAAGCATATAAAACATTTAAAGACATGCATGAAAAGGACCATTTCTTTAGAAAGCATGCTAAGTCATTTGAAAGCGTTGAATGCACATACAATAGAGCATATACAAGATAAGGATCACAAAAACATAAAACATGATCATAACCAAATACATATCATCATAAAATCATATTAAAATTTCATGTTCGATAGTTTATATCAACATAACATACAAAATACAATACAATAATCTCATCCCAAGCCTCCAAGTGCAATTATCATGTGAGGCCCCATAACCCCACATAATCACGTAAACAAGATAGGAGACCGTATGTAATGCTTTTCTTCATACAACTTATATCATAAGTACTCATCACCACATATAGCAACATAGACGAATAACATGTTCATCAACATAGCCAACATCTGATAAGAACAACAACATATATCATAAGCATTATACATTTCATGTTCTCATGTACATGAGAACAATTTCCTAGGACTTCCCTTAGAGTAACCTTGTGAAATGTCTAGGTAGAGTCCCATACCCCTACCTATACTAAGTAGAATCCTCAAGTCACCCTAGTCAATGTCCATTTACTTTATTCTTTCATTTTACTTAAGGGAACAATCGCCTTAACCGACATAAGACCATATGTGCTAAACATGGAATCCGGTGTCATGAAACCCCACACTAAAAGAAGGTGGTCTACTTGCCAAGGTAGAACCAAAACATGAACATAGCATTCTAGGTGGATCCACTAGCTAGTATTCCTATGGCGGAAGCATAGTTCAAAAAGTAGGAGATATATTAGAGACCCATAGTTCCACATTGCATGGAAGCCTCTATCTCATGAGAGTCATTGTGAACCTCCCTTACAACTTGTGAAGGAAAACCTATCATATCTAGTTTACTCGGTACTAAGCTAAAGTTCCTTTTTGAATTGTCTTTAAGTTATAATTTATCATAAATCTTATCATAGGACATAAGAGATTAACTACTTGTATAAATATGATGATTTGCTCATTAGGTTTAGGATGAGAATTTCCCTTCATCAAAACCAATCATTAATGAGATTAATATATCATAATCATATTGTAAAAGGCATACAAGAGGACATCATCAACCTTGCATTATCCTATCCTTTCCATGATCCAACATTAACATATTCATAGCTCAACATATATGCATAGAAACATTATAAATACTTCAATTAAATAACAATATCATTTATAGGCCAACATCAATATAATAGAGTAATCATAACTTTTGGAGACTTACCTATTGCTTCCAAGAATCTTCATCAAGAACTTACACTCAATTCATAACAATAATCCAATAATATAGTGAAATACAAAATAACATAACCAATCCTAACACTCCAGTCATACACAAGACCAATTCATAGTTAGGGATAAGGAAAATGATTCATTTATGAGTTCGTTCAAGCAATAGTACCAATCCCCACATTACATGACATTAAGTGAATGATATAATATAATCGAGTTCCATTATTTAGTGAGAGAACATGCTTCACACGAAAACCAACAATACCATATCTATTATTAAACAATACATATTTAATTAGCCATAGAAAATCATAATTCATCATCATTAGTCATAAATTTTGAGTTTGGAAGAAAACCAACTTGTAGAGTAAAAACCCTAGGAATTTTAATTGTTAGAAATCGTCTTTGAAATTACCTCTTGTGGAAAGTTATCTCAAGAGTGAAGAACCCATACCTTAATCACGAATTAATCCACGAATTTTGAATGAAAACCTAGGAGACTTTGTCTTCTTCCTCAAACTATCTTGTTTTTCAATGGTGGTTGAATAGAGAGATTGTTTAGAGTCTTGTTTCAAGTTTTAGACTTCATTTGACACTCCCAAACCTTCACCAAACATAGGGACGTCTACTAGTTAGATTTAACTAGTTTCCGAATGTCATGGTCATTTTTTGTCGTTTTGGCTATAAAATTTTCTAATTGAGTTCATTAAATTAATATAGGTATGTAAACATAATTATAAACATTATTTCAATAGGCGAAGCTCTAGTCTAAGTCATGGAACTCCTGGATTGTTACATTGTCCCCCCCCCTTAGGAACATTCGTCCCCGAATGACACTAAAATCTTTTGGAGGGTAAGAATAGATTTAATACTAGAAGACCAACAAACAACAACATACAATCATAATGAGTCAGAGCTCATAGAAGTACTTTACCACTCCTTTCAACACATAGCACAACATTACAGATAGCAATTCAATTCATAATGCACAACATATATGAGCTCAACATTGCATAACACATATTGAGGAACTACCTTCTCAACATCAACATAAGCTCAAAAATACATAAAAACAGTAAAATATCAAGAACGCAACATGCATACACATTTCATATAAGTGTAATAGTAGAGCATGAAGGCATTTTATTAAAACTCAATTTGGTACAACTTTTACCAAAACATGCGATTTGGAAAACAAGTCAATTTTATATTATTCATAATTTTCTTTATGAAGAGGAATGTCTAACGTCAAGGAATAAAAAGATGATGGTAGCGGGACTTCATATCGGCTTCAGCCTCCCATGTTGCACCCTCAACAAGATGGTTGCTCCATAGCACTTTTACGGAGGTAACCTCTTTGTTACTCAACTTTTTGAGTTTTAGATCTAGGATCTCAACCGGAATCTTTTCATAGGAGAGGTTCTTATCCCCACCTAAACCTTTGATAGGTAGAATAGACACCGGGTCGCGTATACATTTCTTGAGAATAGAAACATTAAACATTGGATGAATCAAAGCTAGTTCACTAGGCAGTTTCAGCTCATAGGAAACTCTTCCGACCCGTTCTAAAACCTCATAAGGACCAACATACAGGGGACTTAACTTCCCATTTTTTCCAAATATCATCACTTGTTTCATAAGTGAAATCTTCAAATAGACGTGATCACCTATTTTGAACTCAAGATATCTGCTTCTATTGTCGGGATAAGACTTTTGCCGATTATAAGCTGTCTTCAATCTATTTTTTATGACCTAAATTTTCTCTATAGCCTCATAGATAATTTCGGGACCAAGTAGTAAAGACTTACCAATCTCAAACCATCAAACGGGAGGCCTACATCTTCTACCATAGAGAGCTTCAAAAGGTGCCATGGAGATGCTCGAATAGTAACAATTGTTGTAGGAGAACTCAATAAATGATAGGTGATCATCCCAACTTCCTTAAAATCAATAACACATGATCTTAACATATCTTCTACAGTTTGTATGGTACGTTATGCTTGACCATCTGTATGAGGATGAAAAATGGTGATTAGTTTCACTTGAGTACCTAAACCCTTTTGAAAAGCATTCCAAAAATGAAAAGTGAATTGGGCACCTCTATCCAAAATTATGGACAAAGGAATATTATGGACACTCACAATCTCATTAATGTAGATTCTTGCATACTCTTCGGCCGTATAAGCAGACTTTACGGGGATAAAGTGAGTAGTTTTGGTCACCCTACCCACAATAACCCATATTGAATCATTTTGCCTCCGGGTTCGAGGCAACCTAACAACTAATTCCATATTGATGTCTTCCCACTTCCATGTAGGAACATCCATGATTTGGGTTAAACCACCCGGTTTTAAATGCTTGACTTTGACTTGTTAGCAATTTGGACACTTAGCAAGTAACTCCGCTATGTCCCTTTTTAAACCATCCCACCAATAGACCTCCCTAAGGTCATGATACATTTTGGTGGCACCCGGATGTATATAATAATAGGAACCATGGGAATTTTCTAGCATTTGATTTCTAAATCTTCAACATATGATACACATAATCTCCCTTTGTACCTAAGAACACCATCCCCCCTTGGGATAATGACTCATTTAGATTACCAACTACTTATTCCTTCAACTCCATCTATAGAGGATCAAGATGTTGCTTAGATTCCACCTCAACCACTAATGATGACTCGGAGTTATGATGGACAAACCACAATTTCGAGAATCTTCTAACCGCACACCGAAACGAGTCAACCTATGTACATCTTTCACTAGTTCTTTCTTCTATTCTTCCACATAAGACATAATACACATAGTCATACGACTCAAACCATCCACAAGCACATTGGACTTTCTTGGGTGGTAAAGGACACTCATGTCATAATCTTTCAAAAGTTCTAACCATTTTCTCTATCGGAGATTCAACTCCTTTTGAGTTAACACATATTGAAGACTTTTATGGTTAGAAAACACATCAACATAAACACCATACAAGTAATGTCTCCATATTTTCATGGCAAAGACTACGGCCGCTCACTCAATGTCATGAGTTGGATAATTCTTCGTATGTACTTTGAGTTGCCTAGAGGCATAAGCTATCACTTTGTTATGTTGCATGAGGACATATCAAAGTCCCACTCGGGAAGCATCAGAATACACCACAAAGCCTTCATTACCCTCCGATAAAGTCAACACCAGAGCGGAGGTAAACTTATATTTTAACTCTTGAAAACCTCTTTCCCAAGCTTCCGACCACTCAAACTTAACCTTATTTTGAGTCAAAGCCGTCAAAGGAGAAGAAATAGATGCAAATCCGTCAACAAACCTTCTCTAGTACCTAGATAGACCCAAGAAACTTCTGATGTCGGTGGCAGTCAAAGGTCTAGGTTAATTTCTAACAGCATTTGTCTTCTTCGAATCGACCTCTACACCGTCACCTGAGATAACATGGCCAAGAAAAGCAACTGACCTCAACAAAAATTCACAATTGCTAAATTTGGCATAGTGTTTGTGTTCCTTAAGGACTTGCATGGCCAACCTTAAATGACTCTCATGCTCATTTTTATTCTTGAAGTATATCAAAATATCATCAATGAACACAATCACAAATGAGTAGAGGTAATCTCAGAAAACTCTATTAATTAGGTCAATAAATGCCGCTGGGGAATTTATTATCCCAAAAGACATCAGTAAGAATTCATAGTGACCATATCTAGATCGAAAGGCTGTTTG
Source organism: Solanum sitiens (assembly GCA_016801875.1). Classification (NCBI taxonomy): domain Eukaryota; kingdom Viridiplantae; phylum Streptophyta; class Magnoliopsida; order Solanales; family Solanaceae; genus Solanum; species Solanum sitiens. Next base: position 1,351,205 of record JABWTJ010000291.1, read on the forward strand.
GGAACATCTTCTTCTCTCACTCTAAGTTTTTTATACCCGACCTTAAGTCAATCTTGGAAAAGTAGCTAGCTGATGTACCGTGGTTTTACGGTACTTTAAATTCTTTTTTCTTAAGTTTAGTGTGTGTCTAAGGCCTTTTTGTAGTAGTTTTAATGTATTTTCTCTTGTTTGCAGGAAAACTGTCCAGAATGAAAACGCGGAAGAACTGTGCTGCAATTGCAGAAGATATGACCTATTGAGCCATCGACGGTCCGTCCACCCCTCGACGGTCCGTAGGTGGCAACCGTCGTCTGAAGAAAATGTTGTTGAAGGAAGATCGGGGAATTCTGACCAAGTGTGGGGCTACGGAAGCTATCGATGGACCGTCATCTCCACGACGGACTGTCCTGCACATCCGTCATTGCTAACAGAAAGTAGCCCAGTACCCGTCTTGAAAAGATTCTAAGTGTAGAGAAACGGAAGCCATCGACGGACCGTCGTACACTCAATGGACCGTTATCCTTGTCCGTCGATGGTAACAGTGAGTGGAAGTAGAAAGTAACTGATAATAACCTAAATGTGGAACGACAGGAGTCCTCGACGGTCCGTCGGTCCGATCATCAACTCAGAAGCGTTTTTGGGAAGATTTTCCTTAAATATATTTCCTTATTATGTTAGGACTTCATTATTATAAATACTTGTAAAAACCTCATTTTTGGGGTTAGACTTTTTTTTGGTATTTTTCAGTTTTATTATTCTAAGTGTTGAACTTGAGACTTTGGGAAATATTCTACTTTTCTGAATCATTTTTTCCAAGACTTTGATTTATTCAAGTAATTTTCTAGATTTTCTTCAATCTCATCAAAGTAGGTACATGAATTCTTGTGTAATCAATATGAATTGTGTGATTGTTAATATGGGTAACTAAATCCATAACTAGGGTTGTGGGAACCATGGGTAATTAACAAGGTAAAACTAGCTAAAATAACAATTCTTGAATAGTTTATTTCATGTATTGATAATTCTTTCATTTAGAAGTCTTTTTAACGAGTGCACGCGTTAGAACTCGCCTTGTTACTACTTGCCAAACCAAGAAGGTAGATAATAAGAAAAGAATTATCAACGTAGATTTATTATACACTATCTAATAGGCTAGTGTCAATTGGTGCGAAGTAATAACTAAGCCATACATCGATTATGATGCTTAATATGATTTAAAAGGTAAGGTTTACTAAAGTATACACATGTAGCCGAACCAAGATGCGGTGTGAAATTTACTAGTTGCCGGACCAAGGAATTAGGGATATATAACTTATCACTTTGCATGCAAGATGCTAGGAAGAGTTGTTATAGTTAGGGTTACTGCGTTATGAACCTAATGGGGAACACTTACACCCTAGTTTCTCTCGTCACTTGATAAACATCAAATATTTGAATTTGTTACTTGTTTACTTAGAATTAATTAAATAATTTTGTCACACAAAACCCCGCTTTTTATTGTTTGTTTTTGGAAAGGACTTGATTAAATAGAAGTAATCGTAGATTAAAGTTAAGTCTAAACCATTTTCCTCGTGGGATCAGCCCCAACCTAATATTTGGGTTCTTTACTTGATACGACCGCTTATACTTCTTTAGGGAAGTGTATTTTGAGCGTATAAAATTTTGGTGCCACTGCTGGGGAAAGTGACTTTTAGATTAACTTTAAAGCAAATTACCGAGTTTTAGTCAATAATTTCCTAATTGTACTTTTTCTTTTTCTTTTTGTTTCTCGCATGTCTAGCTTTAGTGTATGCCAGGTACACGGAGTATAGGAGAACCAATACTTCCACTTGATCTAGAACTAAACCGTACACTTCGCAGAATGAACATTCAAAACAATCCAGCTTATATCGAGGAAAATATCAATTCTCCACCTCCCCCGCCAGTTGAGGCTCATAATCAAGTGATGGTTGATAATCCGGGTGAAGGTAATCAGAGGAGGAAACCTCCTACTCCACACCATCAAGTGTATTATAGGGGAAATGTTAACATCACTGACTCTGATGGGCCACTTGTCTACCTCCTCTACCACATGGTAATACTTTCGTGGTAACTAGTAGCTTAATGCAGATGCTCACAACTAGAGGTGTGTTTTCTGGGCTACCATCTAAGGATCCACATGCTCACATTGCCAAACTGAGGTCGGTGTGTAAGAGTTGTGTAGGGAGGCCTGACTTGGTCATGGACGTCATTGGGCTAAGAGTTTTTCCTCTCTCACTAACAGGAGAGGCTGCTATGGTTTACTGAGCTTCCCTATAACTCAATCTATACATGGAACCAATTGAGGGATGTGTTCTTAGCTCGTTACTATCCGGTTTCAAAGAAGCTCAACCACAAAGATAGGGTGAACAACTTTGTGGCACTACCAGGGTAGTCAGTAAGCAGTTCTTGGGATTGGTTCACCTCTTTCTTGAGAAGTGTCCCAAATCACCGTATTGATGATGAGTCACTGAAAGAGTATTTCTATCGGCGGTAAGATGATAATAATAAAGCGGTGTTTGATACGATTGCGGGAGATTCTTATGGAGAGTGTACTTATGCAGAGATCGCTGAGAAGTTAGAGAACATCTCCCGAAATAATAAAGCTTGGAGCACTAGAAGTCAGATACTAGGAGACACACTTTTTCAGTGCAATCTACACACAACACAGCAGCAGATGATATTTATGAAGAAATGGCTCAAATTAGAACTGAGCTTGGGTTAGTGTTGAAACATGTCATTGGGGGTGCGGAGAAAGTGAATGCGGTGAATTATTTGACTATGCCACCACCGCCGATAGATGAGTTTTACTATGAAGAAGATTCTTATATAGCGAATGAGCAGACGGGGGGTTTCCGACCGAACACCCAAGGCTCCAATCAGGAAAATTGGCGCCAAGGTCAAGGAAATCAAGGTTAGAACTATAGGAATTACAACCGAGAGGGCCACTACGTTCATGAAGGAAACTACAACCGCGACAACAACTTCAATCGGAGTAACTATGGAAACAGAAACAATCAAACTGGGCCCTATGTTCCACCTCAAAATCATGAAGTCGCTCCTAGGGATGGTGGAGGTAGTATGGCACGAGTTGAAGACATGTTGCAAAATATGAGGAGGAGGTTTGACGCAAGTGATGAGCACGCCAAGGAATTGAGAGGTGATTTGGCGAACATTGGGCAAAAAGTGGATGCACATGCAGTATCCATCAAGCATCTTGAGATGCAAATGACACAATTGTCGTCTACTATAAACCCTCGTCAACCGGGTACTCTTCCTAGCAACACTTTTCAAAATCCAAAGAATGATGGAAATTGTATGGCAGTCACTACTCGAGGTGGTAAGCAAACAATAGATCCACCAATGCCGTCTGGCATAGAAAATAAGAAGAGAAAAGAAGATGAAGTAGTTGAAGCTAATGTTGAGTTTGTAAATGAAGCAGGAAAAGAAGCAGAGAAGCACCAAATAGTGACTCCCATTCAAAGACCACCACCTCCATTTCCACAGAGGTTAGTAAAAAAGACCGAGGATGGTAAATACCGGCGTTTTATCACTATGCTCAAACAGCTTTCCATCAATGTCCCTTTGATAGAAGCTCTTGAAGAAATGCCCCGTTATGCCAAGTTCATGAAAGATATGGTCACTAAGAAAAGATCGGTCAGTTCTGAGGATGATGATAGAGCATCATTATATTGATATTTCTACAAGGTCTCTAGTGCAAAAGAAAGAAGATCTCGGTGCCTTCACTATTTCATGTACAATCAGGTTATTACACTTTGCAAAAACATTATGTGATCTTGGGGCAAGCATAAATCTCATGCCTCTCTCTATTTACAAGAAGTTGGGTTTGGGTGACCCAAAGCCCACTGCGATGTGGTTACTGATGGCCCATCAAACGGTGAAGAGGCCTATTGGGATACTCCACAATGTGCTAGTAAAGGTGGAGTCTTTCATATTTCCGGTTGATTTTGTTATTCTCGATTGTGAGGTCCATTTTGAGGTGCCTATTATTCTTGGGAGGCCATTCCTTGCTATGGGTAGAGCCTTGGTTGATATGGAGAAAGGGCAAATGAAATTTTGGTTGAACAATGAAGAAGTGACTTTCAACATTAGTAGGTCCATGAGGAAGAGTGGTGAGCTCCAATCGGTATCTGCCACATCTTACAGGGATGAAAAGTCATCTAAGGTACAAATAGAAGAGTGTGTGGGTGTAGAAGCACTAGCGAAAGTGATCATGAATTTTGATAGTGATTGCATTAAAGAGTATTGGTCATTGGTTATGGCACTTGATCGAGGTGATGTTCGATTTAAACCAAAGAAGTTGGAGTTAGATATGAAGCATCGCGAGTCTCCACCAGCGAAACCATCTATAGAGGAGGCTCTAAAAGTAGAACTTAAGGCTCTACCACCTCATCTGAGGTATGCATTTTTGGGAAAAGGTGACACTTTGCCAGTAATTATTGCATCAGATTTGAATGTGCATCAAGTTGAGAGTTTGGTGGAGGTGTTAAAATGGTTCAAAAGAGTTATTGGGTGGACTATTGCGGATATTATTGGGATCCCTTCCGGGATTTGTTCACTTAAAATCCAACTCATGCCCGATCATAAGCCAAGTATTGAGCAGCAGAGACGTTTAAATCCACCTATGCAAGAGGTGGTGAAGAAGGAAATTATTAATTGGTTGGATGCTGGAGTGATATATCCAATCGCCAATAGTAGTTGGGTATACCTTGTTCAGTGTGTACCTAAGAAAGGGGTTATGACTGTGGTCCCCAATGAGAAAAATGAGCTATTCCCGATGAGACCGGTGACTGGATGGAGGGTGTGTATATATTACCGGAAACTAAATTCATGGACCAAAAAGGACCATTTTCCTATGCCCTTCATTGATCAGATGTTGGATAGACTTGCAGGAAAGGGGTGGTACTGTTTTCTTGATGGTTATTCAGGTTATAATCAGATTTCTATTGCACCGGAAGATCAAGACAAAAACACCTTTACTTTTCCTTATGGGACCTTCGCGTTCAAGAGAATGTCGTTTGGGTTATGTAATTCACCGGCCACATTTCAGAGATGTATGATGTCGATATTGTCCGATATGGTGAAGGACACTATTGAGGTATTTATGGATGATTTTTCAGTGGTTGGTGAATCCTTTGAGCAATGTTTGAGTCATTTGTCCGAGGTTCTTAAGAGGTGTGAAGATTGCAATCTTGTGCTAAATTGGGAAAAATGTCACTTCATGGTGAAAGAAGGTATTGTATTGGGTCATCAAATTTCAGAGAAGGGTATAGAGGTTGATCGAGCTAAAGTTGAGGTGATAGAGAAACTTCCTCCACCCATCTTTGTAAAAGGTTTGAGAAGTTTTCTTGGGCAGGAAGGCTTTTACCGGAGGTTCATCAAGGATTTTTCAAAGATTGCGTATCCTTTGTGCAAGTTGCTTGAGAAAGAGTGTAATTTTTATTTTGATGAATCCTGTCTTAAGGCATTTGGTGAGTTGAAGGAAAAGTTGGTGTCTGCACCTATCATCATTTCTCTGGATTGTAATAAGCCATTTGAGGTGATTTGTGATACGAGTGAGGTTGCTCTTGGTGTGGTATTGGGAAAAAGAAGGGACAAAATCCTTCATCCCATTTACTATGCTAGTAAAGCCCTTAATGAAGCCCAAAAGAACTACACCGTGACTGAACAAGATCTCCTTACAGTAGTCTTTGCTTTCGAGAAATTTCGCTCCTATTTGCTTGGCACGAGGGTTATAGTGGATACTGATCATTCTGCTTTCAGATATTTGTTGGAAAAGAAGGATGCAAAACCGAGGTTGATTCATTGGGTATTACTATTGCAAGATTTTGACTTTGAGGTGAAAGATAGAAAAGGGACCGAAAATCAAGTTGCTGATCACTTGTCCTGATTAGAAGATGAAGCAATGAGGGAGTTAGGTGAAAAGGCTGAAATTAATGATACTTTCCCTGATGAGCATGTACTGGCTGCCTCCCAAGACTTAATTCCATGGTTCGTGGATTTTTTGAATTATCTGGCTAGTGATATCGTCCCACCGGACTTGTCCTTCCATCAAAGGAAAAAGTTCATGCATGATGTGAAAAAGTTTTTTTGGGATGAGCCATACTTATATAGGAGTTGTTCCGATGGGCTTATTTGGCGTTGTGTGCCGGAAGTTGAGATGTTGAGTGTTTTGGAGGCATGTCATTCTTCGCATGTAGGTGGGCATCATAGTGGTATCCGGACTGCTCACAAGATCTTGCAATGTGGCTACTATTGGCCAACCATCCACGAAGATGCTTATGAGTTCGCCAAGGCATGTGATAGATACCAAAGAGATGGTGGCATTTCGAGAAAGCAAGAGCTCCCATTAAATCCCATTCTTGTGATTGAATTGTTTGATGTGTGGGACATTGACTTTATGGGCCCTTTTGTGAGTTCTCATGGAATGAAGTACATTCTTGTGGTAGTCTATTATGTGTCAAAATGGTTAGACTTGCGGATAATGAAGGGAAGAGTGTCACCACGTTCTTGAAAAAGAACATATTTTCTAGATTTGGCACCCCAAGGGCTATTATCAGTGATGGGGGATCCCAGTTTTGCGACAAGCTATATAAGGGATTATTGGAAAAATATGGGATTCGCCATAATGTGGCCACTCCTTACCATCCTCAAACTAGTGGGCAAGTTGAGGTGTCAAACAGGAAGATTAAGTATATTTTGGCGAAAACGGTGAATGCTAGTAGAACGGATTGGTCAAGGAGGCTTGATGATGCTCTTTGGGCCTATCGGACAGCATACAAGACTCCCATTGATATGTCCCCATACCAACTTGTATATGGGAAGGCTTGTCACTTACCGGTTGAATTAGAGCACAAGGCCATGTGGGCAATGAAGAAGTAGAAAATGTATTGGAATGACGCTGCAGAACAGAGGTTAAACAGGTTGAATGAGCTTGATGAATTTTGCTTCCAGGCATATGAAAGTTCAACCATCTACAAAGAAAAGATGAAGTACCATGACCAAAAGATTGAGAAGCGCGATTTTTTGGTTGGGGATTTGGTGCTTTTGTTCAATTCTAGGTTACGCTTGTTTCCAGGCAAACTCAAGTCTAAATGGACTGGTCCCTATTTGATGACCGAACTATTCCCTCATGGTGCGGTTGAGTTGCAGAACAAGGAGGGTGTAAGGTTCAAGGTGAACGGACAGCGAATCAAAATCTATCTAGGGCATGCTGAAATGACAAATGAAGTGATCGAGGCATACCATCTTGATGAAGTCTGAGTAATCAAGAGTCCTCCGTCGTGTCGCGATTTTAAATCAAGCGCTGATTGGGTGGCAACCCAATATGTATCCTCTAGCCAACAATAGTTTTTTCATGATTTTCTATGCATAGTTCCAATATTTTTGCTTTTATTACTTATGTCACGTCTGACTGTTCTTTTATTTTTACTTTAGAAGTGTTGGCGAGTGCGTAGAGTAGGGTCCATGTCAAAAAAGTGTCCAGAAAACACAAAAAGATTGGCTTAATGGGTGTTAAATGTGCAGGGACCAAATCATCAAAATCTGCAGAAAATTGGTTTAGTGCACCCATCGACGAAGGAATCGACGGGCCGTCGTCCCTTTGACGGATCTTCGGTAGGATCCGTCGTGCCTAGGTATGTTCTTGAAATTTTTCTAAGTTAGGGCACTATCGACGGAGGGGTCGACGGACTGTCGACCGACTTACGATCCGTCGATGGGGAATCGCCGATTCCTCAATCTCTAACCCGACCCGACCTGTCCGGCTACATTTTAAAAGTTTTTAAACTTTTCAGTTACCCACCTCTTCACATACCCCCCATAACCGTTTCCCTCCCTATTTTCTCTCAATTCCCCCCACTTCCTCACCCATTAACTCCCATTCCATCATCAGATTCCCACACTTCCCCCACTTCCACAAACTCCATTCTCTCCCTAAATCTTCCTTCTTCTTCAGTCTCCTTGCTGGTCGGTGTTCGTGGTTGGTGTTGCTGCTGTTCAACTACAAGTTTTCATACTCCCTTTTTCCTCCACTATAGTTTCCAGGTATGTTCTTCTGATCTGCTAGATTAACTATCGTTAATTTTCATGTTAACTTGATGTCTTACCTTGTGGGTCTTGAATTTGGGACCTCTTTGCATGCTAAAAACTTACACCTGAAGTCCTAAGTCCCTTAGAACACTGAAATTGTGTTGTGTTTCTGACCTAGGGTTTTGATAGGCTGTAGAATCGAATGTTCAAACTATGAAAATTCATACCCTAGGAATGATAAAATGTTGGGTTAAATGTTAGGTACAATTAAGGTTTCCAATGATGCTCTAAATTAGTATGTGGGGGAACCAAAATGGCTGCAAAATTTTGTCCCTGAAAGATAGAACGAGACCCCGTCGATGGACCGTCGGTCCATCGACAGACCGTCGTTGGGGTCTGTCAATCCCCTATCCCTTGTTTAGTCTACGTGTTCATCGATGGACCCCACTGACGGACCGTCTTCCCTTCGACGGTCCGTCCTGCACAACTGTCGACGCTGTTAGAACCTTTGTTTCTGATTTTCTAAAGAATATTCCAAGTGTCCGTCGACGGACCCCACAAATGGACCTTCGTCCCTTTAACGGTCCGTCCTGCACAACCGTCGACGCTGTCAGAACCTTTGTTTCTCATTTTCTAAAAAATATTCTAAGTGTCCGTCGATAAACCACACTGACGGCGGTCTGTCCTGCACAATCGTCGACGCTGTCAGAACCTTTGTTTTTGATATTTTAAAAAAATATTCTAAGTGTCTGTCGACAAATCCCACTGACGGACTATTGTCCCTTCGACGGTCTGTCCTCCAGAACCGTCGACACTGTTAGAACCTTTGGTTCTGATATTCTAAAAAAATATTCTAAGTGTTTGTCGACGGACCCCACTGATGGAACGTCGTCCCTTCGATGGTTCGTCCTGTACAACCATCGACACTATTTGGTTCTGATGTTCTAAAAAAATATTCTAAGTGTCCATCGACGGACCCCACTAACGGACCGTCGTCCCTTCGACGGTCCGTCCTGCACAACCGTCGACACTATCAGAATCTTTGTTTCTGATGTTTTCAAAACAAAATAGTCTAAGTGTCCCTCAACGAACCCCCATGACGGACCATCGATGGGTGCGCCAGGCAGTGCTGCACTTCTGCACTGCCATTCCATGCTGTGTTTTACTCTTGTGTTTGATGCTTTTGAATGTGTTACAGACTTGTAGTGGTACTAATAACTTCTCTTTGCAGGTACATATGGCACCGAAGCAAGACCGTGTCTACTCGAGAGGGCGTTCTAAGTCTATCGCCCCGTCAAATCGGATGAATATAGGCTCAGACAATGAGCGTGACCCAGAGTACGTGCCACCAGTCACCCTCACTCCTGCCCGTGCTTCCCACATCACCAGAGCCACGCCCACGAAGGTGGCGCCTGGCGGAGTCACTGCCTCCAAGTCTGATGAGGAGCGCATACTGATCGGCATACCTTCTGGGTCGGCTGCACATTCTGAGGGAGCATCTGGATCCGAGGAGGCTTCCGTTTCTGAGGAAGTGTCCGGTTCTGTCGAGGCTTCCAGGTCTGAGGAGGAGCCTACCTCGTCTGATAAGGCTGATAGTGCTGATTCTACTCCAGCACCGCAGACTGTCGTCCCCACTTCGGTTGCTCATCAGCCCAACCGGTGGTGTGTCGGGGGTCAATATCAGGTATATTCAGATGCCAAGGTGCCCAATGACAAGGGGGTCATGACCCGGATGTTGACACTCGAGAGGCGGGTTCTCACTGGGAGTCTTCCTAGTATGCCGGCCATCCATGCTATATTCACCAGACATCGGCTGGAGTGGACGGCTCGGAATGTGGGACGCCAGAGCGAAGAAATGGTGCGAGAGTTCAACGCCTCCTATGTGGCGACTCTCCGGTATCAGTTTGATAGGCGGGCCAACCCAGCCAAACATGCACCTCTAGAGTACGTCCGAGTCCACGACAAGCGGGTTGATATTTCTTTGCAGGCCATTCGCAGTTTTCTCTATGGCGCGGATGTTGATGCCACCAGTACCCCCCTCATCGCCGAGTTTGACTATCGGTGGAAGTTGATCAAGGATGGCCGGTTCCAGCGTGAGCCGGATGTGAGAGAGACCACCAAGAGGTGGATAGCACAGAACCTCTCTATGGATGGTGAGGCTGCTGATTGGGTGCTGGAGCCCAAGGAGAGGATCAAGAAGGCCAAGCTCACCTTCCCAACAAAATTCTTATGGCTATTGGTCCGAAAATGCCTTTCCCACTGCTGTTGATAACATTTTCACATGGGAGCGTGCAGTGCTGATGGCTGCCATGGTTGCGGGGTTCGAGGTGGACTTCGCGTGGCTGTTACAGGCAGTGATGCATAAGAGGGCCTTTAAGGCCACTACTACTTACCACTTCCCGTGCATGGTTTTGAGTTGTGCAGGTCTGCAGGAGTGCCCGTATGGCACATTGATGTGATCAAGACCCTCCCCAGCATAGTGGATATTGGCCTCATTCGGGATGAGAAAAATTAGTTGGCTTCACACAGAGGGCCCCGGCCAGAGGTGCAGCCGCTCGATGAGAACATGGCGTCCACAATAGAGCAAGCCCAAGTGGCTAATCCGGCTACATCTGAGCCTACCGACACCACCCCAGTTGAGTCTATCCCGGGTGCTAGCACCCCTCCAAGCTCCTCCCGCTCGACTCCATCTGCTACAATGGTCCCGCTTACTAGGGTCCAGAAATTAGAGGCCCAAATGGCCATACTTCTGCGCCTTGGATGCAGAAGTCCATTGCTGAGGCGGAGGAGCAGATAGGTAGAAAGATGGCCCAGCATACTGAGCGGCAGATCATGGAGGTCCACCAGCGCTTGGATGCACTTGAGTTGCGGGTTATCGCCCGTCCAGCCCCTACAGTGGATTTGATGACTCTCCAGGCTGCTGTGGAGAGTCTGAGAGCAGACTTGGATACCATACTCGAGGCTATAGTGCCTGAGTCTGAGGCCCCTCATGTCGAGCCTGCTGAGGACACGTTGTTGGCCGCCCTGTCCACCACTACTGTGACACCACTACTGTGACACCACCTCCCCTATGAGATCATGCCAAGAGGCACTGAGTTAGAGATGAGGATGAGTCTCGGGCACGGAAGAAAGAGCGCACTGAAGTGGAGGCCGCGAGGAGAGACTCGCTGATTGATGAGGAGGCCCGCCAGATAAGGGTTCTAGAAGTGGCTTCTGGGGAGTCTAGCTACAGAATTGTTGAGGCTGAGAGGAGCACTGCTGATAGTGCTTTTATTGCTGAGGATACCACTGATGGTGTACCTACTACAGAGGGAGTGGGTTCCGGGAAACCAGACCCGCCAGCATGTTGATCGTCGGCGCTTTGCGCCTCAGGTTTGCTTCACCTACCACCCCATTTTATATACTTTTATGCATTGGGGACAATTGCATGTATTTTTGTTGGGGGTGGGGTAAATGTAAAGTAAGTGCTCGGGTGAAGTCTGAGTAGCCCAACCCACGATCCTCTCTTGGGGTTTTCTTGCCTGTGTTCTTTTTCCCCAAGAGACTAGTTATTTTATTGTTGAACCGGCATGTTGGTATCTTTTGTACATATTATAGAAATGAAATCTTAAGCATGATGGCTAAATAAAATGATATCCTGATTTAAAGAAAATGCTTGCATGATTAGGCATAGTGAATGATGAATATGTGGTTCTAAGCATGACATAGAGATACACCCCTGCATGACCCTTAATCTTAAGCTCGAATTAAGTGTCTGATAATCTAGTAGGATAATGATGTTTTAAGTGAGTTTGAGAAAGTTGAATAGACCACCGTTGGTACTGAGCTAGAACTTGCCTAGTTAGTTCTGCTAAAAGTAATCTGTAATAGACAATTAGGAAAGGATCATAGGCCCTTGTTCAAAAAAGTCAATCTTTAGCCTAGATAACAGAAAACCGAATGAAAGTAATCCCTTCTTGATCCAAATGATTTGATCTTAAAATGAACCTTTCTTTTTCTACCCTAACTTATCTTCTGGGAACAATGTGTTCGCCCTGGTCTCTCCTTGGACATGTGCACCTCAGTTTACGCAAAAAGCAGAAGTTGAGGGTGGCTAATGCAGAAAACAACCTTGTCGTGGCCCTGACCCAACCTTGATTATTGTGTACCTTGACTCATGGCAAAGACATGAGTTGAGAGTGGCTATTATGAGGAATGCTCCGGAAAGTGGGGTTGAAAGAATAAAGAGAGAGAAAGAAGAAAAGAAAAGTGACTCAAGCAAAGCTGAAATCAAGTGAAAATTTGCAAAATTTTAAAGTTAAAAATAAAAAATAAATAAATAAAAGAAGAGTCACTTACACAAAATGAGAAAAGCAAGGCAACAGAATATAAGAAAATCAAGAATAGGGTGGAACAAATGACGAAAAGGAAGGACGCTTAGCCGTTATGACAAGGAGGGTAACAAGTGACTAAAATGCATCCAAATGTACCCTACCTGACCCTGAGCCTACGTTACAAGCTAATAAAGTCCTATCGTGATCCTAAGAGTCTAATATGTTGAACTTAAAGTAGTGAAAATAAGGGCAAGCCTATGACAACAAGTATAAATGAGGTGTGAAGTTATTCTGAGAGCGAGTGTTGAAAAAAATAATCCTTATACTCAAAGTGAAATCATTGTGTGAAAAATGAGGATATTGTTTTGAAGTGAGGACACTAGTTGCAATACCGGAAAATTGGTACCTTGGTGAGAGATCAAAGAGGATAGGTGTCGGTGTGTGGTGAGTCTGTGTCATGGTTTGATCCACATGAGCAAACCTTATAGTGATAGCATGCATAAACATAATGAAAATGGTTGGGATTGATAGCCAGATGATTGTGAAATCTAAAATAAGGATACTCTTGTACAAAGGGTTTGTGGTGAGTCATAGTGCGTCGCTTGAGGACAAACAACGATTTTAAGTTGAGGGTGTTGATGTACCGTGGCTTTGCGGTACTCTTAATGCTTTTTCCTTAAGTTTAGTGTGTGTCTAAGGTCTCTTTGTAGTAGTTTTAATGTATTTTTCTATTTGTTTGCAGGAAAACTGTCCAGAATTAAAACGCGGAAGAACTGTGCTGAAATTGCAGAAGCTACGACCTACGGAGTCATCGACGGTCCATCGACCCCTCGACGGTTCGTAGGTGGCAACCGTCGTCTGAAGAAAATCATGCTAAAGGAAGATCAGGGAATTCTGACCAAGTGTAGGGCTACGGAAGCTATCGACGGACTGTCATCTCCACGATAGACCGTCCTGCACATCCGTCATTCCTAACAGAAAGTAGCCTAGTACCCATCTTGAAAATATTCTAAGTGTGGAGAAACGGAAGCCATCGACGGACCGTCGTCCACTCAACGGACCGTCATCCTTGTCTGTCGATGGTAACAGTTAGTGGGAGAAGAAAGCAGCTGATAAAGAACCTAAGTGTGGAACGACGGGAGGCCTCGACGGTCCGTCGTGGCATCGATGGTCCGTCGGTTCGGTCGTCAACTCAGATGCGTTTTTGGGCTGATTTTCCTTAAATTGATTTCGTTTTTATGTTAGGACTTCATTATTATAAATACTTGTAAAAACCTCATTTTTGGGGTTAGACTTTTTTTGGTATTTTTCAGTTTTATAATTCTAAGTGTTGAACTTGAGATTTTTGGAAATATTCTACTTTCCGAAATCGTTTTTTGCAAGACTTTGATTTATTCAAGTAATTTTCTAGATTTTCTTCAATCTCATCAAAGTAGGTACATGAATTCTTGTCTAATCAATATGAATTGTGTGATTGTTAACATGGGTAACTAAATCCATAACTAGGGTTGTGGGAACCATGGGTAATTAAAAAAGTAAAACTAGCTAAAATAACAATTCTCGAATAGTTTCTTGCACGTATTGATAATTCTTTCATTTAGAAGTCTTTTTAACGAGAGCACGCATTAGAACTCGCCTTGTTGCTATCTGCCGGACCAAGGAGGTAGATAATAAGAAAAGAATTATCAACGCAGATTTAGTATACACTATCTAATAGGCTAGTGTCGATTGGTGCGAAGTAATAACTAAGCCATACATCAATTATGATGCTTAATATGAGGTAAAAGGTAAGGTTTAGTAAAGAATACACACGTAGCCGGACCAAGGTGCGGTGTGAAATTCACTAGTTGCCGGACCAAGGAATAACGGATATATAACTTATCACTTTGCATGCAAGATGCTTGGAAAGAGTTGTTATAGTTAGGGTTACTGCGTTATGAACCTAATGGGGAACACTTACACCCTAGTTTCTCTCGTCACTTAATAAACATCAAATATTTGAACTTGTTACTTGTTTACTTAGAGGTAATTAAATAATTTTGTCATACAAAACTCCCCTTTTTATTGTTTGTTTTTGGAAAGGACTTGATTAAAATAGAAGTAATCGTAGATTACAGTTAAGTCTAAACCATTTTTCCTCGTGGGATCGACCCCATCCTAACATTTGGGTTCTTTACTTGATACGACCGCTTATACTTCTTTAGGGAAGTGTAATTTGAGCGTATCACTAGCACCTTGGAGTTGATAAAATAAATCATCAATCCAAGGGAGAGGATACTTCTTATTTATGGTGACCTTATAGAGTTGACGATAATCAATGCACATCCTAAAGGACCAATCATTTTTCTTCACAAACAAGACCTGAGAATACTAGGTTGAAGGCAACCCTTGTCTAGTAAATCTTTCAGTTGGACCTTCAACTCTTTCAATTCGGCCAAAGCCATCCGATATGGAGGAATTGAAATGGGGTTCGTATCTGGTAATAAGTCAATGCCAAAGTCAATTTCCCGTTCAGGAGGGACTCCGGAAAGGTCATCAAGAAAAACCTTCCAAAATTCCCTCACTAGGAGGACCGAATCAATAGGAGGAGTTTCACATTCTAGATCTTTAACCCTCACCACGCAGTATAGACAACCCTTGTCTATGATCTTACAAGAATTCAAGCAAGAAATGATTTGACCCCTTGGAATATAATTTCCCCCCCTTCAACTCTAAAATGGGTTCATTTGGAAATTGAAACCTCACTACCCTCGTTCTACAATCTATGGAACCAAAACAACCATGAAACCAATTCATACCCAAAATGATATCAAAATCAAATATGTCAAGTTCTACCAAGTCAACAAGAGTAACACTATTGGGTAACATTACATGTCATTTCATATTGACTCTTTTTTCAACTACCGAGTCACCCATTGGGGTTCAAACCAAAAAGGGTTAAATCAAAACATCGGGAATTATATCAAACTTCCTAGCTACCAAAGGTGTAACAAATGAAAGGATAACACCGAGATCAAGCAAAGCATAAACATTAATAGAGAAGACTTGTAACATACCCTTAACCACATCGGGAGAGTTCTCTTTTTCACCCTCTAGCCTTGAGTGGATAAAAGTGGTTCCTTTTTAGAGCTTCGGGGCTAGGACCTCTTGATTGAGTTTTTCTACTCCCTTTTCCTTGACTCTTTACATAGGACAATCTTTAACCATATGGAAAGTTTTGCCACAACTGTAGCAACTATTCGTTCCAACAAGGCATTTACCCCATGTTTCTTACCATACATTCCACAAGTTGGTCTTTTTCTTGGTGAATCAACATTTCTCCCCCTTTGAAATTTAGGGTTAGACACCCTATCATTGTGAGTCTTGGAGAAATTTGAAGCAACTTGGTTCGAAAACCTCTTCTTGAACTTAGGCTTGTCTTGAATGTCAAGCCTACTCTTAGAAGAACCACATTAAAAAGACCTTTCCTTCTTGGCTTCTCTATTATTCTTCCTTAGACGACTCTCCTCTACTTTTTGTGGATGAACCATCAACCTAGAAAAATCCATGTTTTCATGAAGCATAGTTGCACGACATTCTTCTCTAAGCTCTTCGGACACGCCCGTTACCTAAACACATATTTTATCCCAATCATTTGAAACCAAAGATGAAGCATATTTCGACAACTTGATGAAATTTAAGGAGTATTCCATAACACTCGTACCTCCTTGACAAAGGTAGATGAACTCCTCTACCTTAGCTTCCCTTTTCTCCGTAGGGATGAACCTATGAACAAAAATCTTTTTGAAGATCTCCCAAGTCACGGTACCACCTCTTAAAGCCCGACTATCCATCCATTGATTGTACCATGCCAGAGCCACATCCTTGAGTTGATAGGTTGTAAGCATTGCATTTTCTGTAGTACTCACCCCCATTGCAAACAAAATCTTACAGACCTCATAAAGGAAGTCTTGGGGATCTTCATCAACCTTGGATCCAAATAATATAGGAGGATTCCTCCTCATAAAATCTCTCAAACTGTTAGTGATACTACTAGAATGTTGTCTCTCTCGAGGTACAACCTCACAATTATCTTGTACCGTTATGGCTAGAGCTTGTGTAGTGATAGCTTGGGCCATTTGGAGAAGGTATGTCCTTACCTCACCATCCGTCATGGCCAAAATATAGACTGGAACTTGATCATTTACAACAACTTTCTCTTGAGGAGAAACTCGATTGCCTTGGGGAGTAGCTCCCGCATTAGCAACCTCCTCTTCCACCGTTCTAGCGGTTGTCCTTCTTGTGTTCATTTCCTATAAACATAAGAAATGGCTTAGATTCTAAAAGACACATAGTGTCAAAACTATAGATGCACCACATAGGATTACCAAGAAAAGAGAATTTTCCTAATCATCACATAGCATCTCATTCAAAATTGTGGCGCACTTCACAACCATGAACAAGACACTATACAAATGGGGTTTATTGAGACTTTGACCCTAGGTTATTGAACCTCATGCTCTGATACCAATATTGTCAAGAATGAGGAACGCCCCTAGTCCTAACTGGCGTCATCATCCTCGAAGAGGACTCAGACAAGCCCTTAGCATTCGTCATAACATATCATTGGTTAAAAATTATGGAAAATTAAAAACTTTTGCATATACTAAGTGAAGTATACTTACAATTCTTGCTTATCATATATTGAAGATTACTTAGGCTTCTATCTTAGCAACACAGTAAACATACATAAGATAGTCTAAAGTCTAATATAAAAACTATCTAAAGAGTATGAATTTTGGACTTAGACAATACAGTATCAATATGCCATATCGGCCTTACTAAAATAGAATTCAATAATAAAAGGAACAAAAAAAGTGTTTCATAAACTACTACAATCTTCATGGCTAGAATAATGAAAAGATAGAATCCCCAAACATGAGGACCTACAAACACTTGGAGAAGATTTCCAATCTTCTTCAATCGACCTTCTTAATATACAATGGCCGGACCCTACATTTTGTATAAATATAAAGGATATGGGTTAGTATGCCACTTGTACTAAGTATGGATATATGCACATAAAACATTTAAAGACATGCATGAAAAGGGCCACTTCTTTAGAAATCATGCTAAGTAATTTAAAATCCTTTAATTCACATACAATAGAGAATATACAAGATAAGGATCACAACAACATAAAGCATGATCATAATCAAAGACATATCATCATAAAGTCATATTAACATTTATGTTCAATAGTTCATATCAACATAACATACAAAACACATACCAATAATCCCATCCCAAGCCTGCAAGTGCAGTGATCATGTGAATTCCCATAATCCCACATAATCAAGTAAACAAGATAGTAGACCATAAGTAATGTTTTGCTTCATACAACTTATATCATAAGTAGTCATCACATGTAACACTTCGAAAATTCAAGACGTTTTGTAAAGCCTTACATAGGAGTATTCAGCTCTAGACACTGTTTTTAGGACAATAATAAAGATTATAGCTCTTTTAGGATATTTACAAATCAAAACGTCCAAGAACATCCGTGACGTCGGAAGTTGGTTCAAAGAGGTACTCGCGTGTCTTAGCCTATTTGACTAGCTTTTAGGAGTCAAAAATTTATGGAATTAGGATTAAGTGTGTATAACATGTGTCTAAGATGTTTCATGGTCAACACGTTCGGGTATGACCCCCCAAGGACCAACCAAGGGCCCTTGAGGAGGACCCTTGCAAATTGGTGTCAACAGTGCGTGGGCAGTGTGCATCGACGAGCTGCAGGCTATGATCTGTGTGTGGATCGATGGTGCGTCGATGCAAATCGTAGTCCCACACCTAGATAAAATGGGGAAGCCCTCACCTGCACAAGTCTCTGACCAAGACTACGGATATGCAGGACGGAGGAGGGCCAAGTCGTCGACTCATAGATGGCCCATCGATCGGGGTTACGTCTGTGAGGGTCAAGTTTCCCTGCATGATTTAAATTATTTCATTTAATTAGTTAAGGGGTCAGCGGGTTATTTAGGGGGATTAAGGGAACCTAATTAAGCTAATTAACCTCCCATATAAAGGCCCCAACCCCATTAGACTAATTAGAAATCACAAAACAATTCCTCCACCTTTTCTCTACTTTCTCTCTCTATTGGAAGACACCATTGAAGACTAAGCTAAGAAATGGCTTTGGGGGATGGAAAGGGATGATTTCATCTTCAAATCCTTGTCAAAACATTGAGGTATGGTATCTATTCACCTTTGAGACCTCTTTCATCAAAAGGGTTCATTCAAAGTATTTCCAAAACCTAAGTTTTCAAGTGGGTTTCATCTAATCTCGAAATTGAAGTTATGAATTGAGTTGTTGTTGGTTTATTTAGGTTATATTTAATAGATTGATGTACCGTGGTTTTATGGTACTTTCAATACTTTTTCCTTAGGTTTAGTGTGTGTATAAGGCCTTTTTATAGTAGTTTTAATGTATTTTTCTTTGTGTTTGCAGGAAAAACTGTCCAGAATGAAAACGCTGAAGATGTGCTAAAAATTGCAGAAAAGATGACCTACAAAGACATCGATGGTCCGTCGACCCATCGACTGTCCGTAGGTGGAAATCGTCGCCATAAAGATGTTATGCTGCCAAGGAAAGATCGGGGAGTTCTGACAAGTGTGGGGCTATGGAAAGGATGAAGGTCCATCGTGCCATCAACGGACCGTCCTGGTGATCCGTTGGTGTTAATAAAATGTAGCCTTAGTACCCAATTTGAAAAAATTCTAAGTGTGGATAAACGAAGGACATCGACGGACTGTCGTCCTGTCAACGGTCCGTCTTGCAGATCCGTCGATGGTAATAGAGAGTTGGAGAAGAAGGCAGCTGAAAATAAAGTTGAAGTATGGACCGACGGAGGCGTCGATGATCCGTCGTTGCCTCGAGGGTACGTCGGTCAGGTCGTCGTTGAGAGACGCGTTTTTGGACAGATTTTCCTTATTTAGGTTTCCCTCTATGTTTAGGATTCTATCATTATAAATAGGACCAAAAACCTCATTTTGGGGTTAGACTCTGGGTTATTTTTCTGATTTGTAATATTGGTTGTTGAATATTGGGTTTTCGAAACTACTTCATTTTTCCGGAGTTGTTTATTGCATTATTTTCTCAAATTCAACTGATTTTCTGGATTTACTTCAAACATAACATAGTAAGTATATGAATTCTTGTCTAATTAATATGAATTGTGTCATTATGAACATGGGTAACTAAATCCACAAATAGGGTTGTGGGAACCATGGGTAATTAACAAAGTAAAACTAGCTAAAATAATAATTCTCGAATAGTTTCTTGCATGTATTGATAATTCTTTCATTTTGAAGTCTTTTTAACGAGTGCACGCATTAGAACTCGCCTTGTTGCTACTTGCCAGACAAAGGAGGTAGATAATAAGAAAAGAATTATCAATGTAGATTTAGTATATACTATCTAATAGGCTAATGTCGATTGGTGCGAAGTAATAACTAAGTCATACATCGATTATGATGCTTAATATGAGGTAAAAGGTAAGGTTTAGTAAAATATACACACGTAGCCGTACCAATGTGCGGAGTGAAATTCACTAGTTGCCACACCAAGGAATTAGGGATACATAACTTATCACTTTGCATGCAAGATACTAGGAAAGAGTTGTTATAGTTGGGGTTACTGCGTTATGAACCTAATGGGGAACACTTACACCCTAGTTTCCCTCACTACTTGATAAACATCAAACATTTGAACTTGCTACTTGTTTACTTAGAATTAATTAAATTACTTTTGTTACACAAAGCCCCCCTTTTTAATTGTTTGTTTTTCGGAAAGAACTTGATGAAAATAGAAGTAATCGTAGATTAAAGTTAAGTCTAAACCATTTTCCTCGTGGGATCGACCCCAACCTAAAATTTGGGTTCTTTATTTGATACGACCGCTTATACTTCTTTAGGGAAGTGTAATTTGAGTATCCAATTTTGGCGCCGCTGCCGGGGAACAGTGGCTTTTAGATTAACTTTAACCACATTACCGAGTTTTAGTCAATAATTTCTTGATTTTACTTTTTCTTTTTGTTTTTGTCTCTCGCAGGTCTAGCTTTAGTGTATGTCAAGTACACGGAGTCGAGGAGAATGAATACTTCTGCTTGATCCAGAATTAAACCGTACACTTCGCAGAATAAACATTCAAAACAATCCTGCTTATATCAAGGATGAGATCAATCCTCCACCTCCCCCGCCAGTTGATGCTCATAATCAAGTGATGGTTGATAACCCGGGTGAAGGTAATCCGAGGAGGCAACCTCCTGCCCCACACCATCAAGAGTACTATATGGGAAATATTAACATCACTGACTCTGACGGGCCACTTTTCCTACCTCTCTACCACATGATCATACTTTCGTGGTTACTAGTATCTTAATGCAGATGCTCATAGCTAGAGTTCTGTTTTCGGGGCTACCATCTGAGGATCCACATGCTCACATCGCCAAACTGAGGTCAGTGTGTAAGAGTTGTGTAGAGAGGCCTGACTTGGACATGGACGTCATTGGGCTAAGAGTGTTTCCTCTATCACTGACAGGAGAGGCTGATATATGGTTTACTGAGTTTTCCTATAACTCAATCTATATATGGAACCAATTGAGGGATGTGTTCTTAGCTCGTTACTATCCGGTTTCAAAGAAGCTCAACCACAAAGATAGGTTGAACAACTTTGTGGCACTACCAGGGGAGTCAGTAAGCAGTTCTTGGATAGGTTCACCTCGTTCTTGAGAAGTTTCCCAAATTACCATATTGATGATGAGTCGCTGAAATAGTATTTCTATCGGGGGCAAGAGGATAATAATAAAGCGGTGTTGGATACGATTGTGGGTGGTTCTTATGGGGAGTGTACTTATGCAGAGATCGCTGAGAAGTTAGAGAAAATCTCCCAAAATAATAAAGCTTGGAGCACTAGGAAGTCGAATACTGGGAGAAACACCTTTGCGGTGCAATCTACACACAACCCAGCCGCAGATGAGATTCGGGAAGAAATGGCTCAAATGAGAACTGAGCTTGGGTTATTGTTGAAACATGTCACTGGGGTGCAGAGAAAGTGAATGCGGTGAATTATTTGACTAAGTCACCACTGCCGATAGATGAGTTTTACTATGAGGAAGATTCTTATGCAGTGAAAGAGTAGACGGGGGGTTTCCGATCGAACGCCCAAGGCTCCAATCAGGAGAATTGGCGCCAAGGTCAAGGAAATCAAGGTCAGAACTATCAGAATTACAACTGAGAGGGTCAGTATGTATCGTGAAGGAAACTACAACCGCGACAACAACTTCAATCGGAGTAACTATCGAAACAGAAATGATCGAAGTGGGCCCTATATTCCACCTCAAAATCGGTAAGTTGCTCCTAGGGATGGTGGAGGTAGTATGGCGTGAGTTGAAGACATGTTGCAAAAGATGATGAGGAGGTTTGACGCAAGTGATGATCACACCAAGAATTGAGAGGTGATTTGGCTAACATTGGGAAAAAAGTGGATGCACATGCAGTCTCCATCAAACATCTTGAGATGCAAATGGACTAATTGTCATCTACTGTAACCCTCGTCAACCGGGTACTCTTCCTAGCAACAGTGTTCAATATCCGAAGAATGATGGACATTGTATGGCAGTCACTACTCGAGGTGGTAAGCAAACCATAGATCCACATATGCCGTCTGTCGTAGAAAATAAGATGAGAAGAGAAGATGAGGTAGTAGAAGCTAGTGGTGAGTTGGTAAATGAAGCAGGAAAAGAAGTAGAGAAGCATCAAATGGTGACTCCCATTCCAAGACCACCACCACCATTCCCTTAAAGGTTGGTGAAAAAGACCAAAGATGGTAAATACCGGCGTTTTATTAATATGTTGAAACAGCTTTCCATCAATGTTCCTTTGATAGAAGTTCTTGAACAAATGCTCGGTTACGCCAAATTCATGAAAGATATGGTCAATAAGAAGAGATCGGTTAGTTTTGAGGATGATGATAGGATGCAACACTGTAGTGCTATTGCATATCTAGTGCAAAAGAAAGAAGATCCAGGTGCTTTCACTATTTAATGTACAATCGGGTTATTACACTTTGCCAAAGCATTATGTGATCTTGGGGTAAGCATAAATATCATGCCTCTATCCATCTACAATAAGTTCGGTTTGGGTGATCCAAAGCCCAATGCAATGCGGCTACTAATGGCCGATCGCACTGTGAAGAGGACTATTGGGATACTCCACAATGTGTTAGTGAAGGTGGAGTCATTCATATTTCCAGCCGATTTTGTGATTCTTGATTGTGAGGTCGACTTTGAGGTGCCTATTATTCTTGGGAGTCCATTTCTTGATACCGGTCGCGCCTTGGTTGATATGGAAAAAGGACAAATGAAGTTTCGGTTGAACACTAAAGAAGTGACTTTCAACATTTGTAGGTCCATGAGGCAGAGTGGTGAGCTCCAATCGGTATCTGCCATATCCTACAGAGTTGAGAGTTCGTAAGAGGTCGAAATAGAAGAACGTCTTGGTATTAAGGCACTAGGAGTAGTTATTATGAACTTTGAGAGTGATGGTATTGCAGAGTATGGGTCATTAGTTGTGTAACGGAATCGAGGTGATGTTCGGTTGAAACCTTAGAAATTGGAGTTAGATATGATGCATCGCGAGTCTCCACCCGCTAAACCATCTATTGATGAGGCTCCAAAATTAGATCTTAAGGATCTACCACCTCATCTGAGGTACGTATTCTTGGGGAAAGATGACACTTTGCCGGTTATTATTTCGTTAGATTTGAAGGTGCATCAAGTAGAGTGTTTGGTTGAAGTGTTGAAGAGGTTTAAGAGAGCTATTGGGTGGACTATCGCGGATATTATTGGTATCCCTCCCGGTATTTGTTCACACAAAATTCAACTCATGCCTGATCATAAGCCAATCATTGAGCACCAGTGACGCCTAAATCCACCAATGCAAGAGGTAGTGAAGAAGGAAATTATTAAGTGGTTGGATGCCGGAGTCATATATACGATCGCTGATAGTAGTTGGGTATGCCCTATTAAGTATGTGCCCAAGAAAGGGGGAATGACTGTGGTCCCTAATGAGAAAAATGAGATTGTTCCAATGAAGCCGGTGACTGGATGGAGAGTGTGTAAGGATTACCGGAAACTAAATGCATGGACTGACAAAGACCATTTTCCTATGCCCTTCATGGATCACATGTTGGATAGACTTGCAGGTAAAGGGTGGTACTGTTTTCTTGATGGCTATTCAGGTTACAATCAAATCTCTATTGCACCGGAAGATCAAGAGAAAACCACTTTTACTTGCCCTTATGGAACTTTCGCGTTCAAAAGGATTCCCTTTGGGTTGTGTAATGCACCGGCTACTTTTCATAGATGTATGATGTCCATATTTTCCGATATGGTGGAGGACCCAATTGAGGTATTTATGGATGATTTTTCTATTGTTGGTGATTCCTTTGATTATTTTTGAGTCACTTGTCTGAAGTTCCCAAAAGATGTGAAGAGTGCAACCTTATGCTAAACTGGGAAAAATGTCACTTTATGGTGAAAGAGGGTATTTTATTGGGCCACCGCATCTCAGAGAAGGGTATAGAGGTTGATCGAGCTAAAGTTGAGGTTATAGAGAGATTTCCTCCACCCATCTCTGTAAAAGGTGTGAGGAGTTTTCTTGGGCATGCAGGTTTCTACCGGAGGTTTATCAAAGATTTCTCAAAAATTGCACATCCTATGAGCAAACTTCTTGAGAAAGAGTGTAAATTTTATTTTGATGAATCCTGTCTCAAGGCATTTGGAGAGTTGAAAGAGAAGTTGGTATCTGCGCCCATCATTAGTTCTCTGGATTGGAGCAAGCCATTTAAGGTGATATGTGATGCTAGTGGGGTTGCGCTTGGTATGGTATTGGGACAAAGAAAGGATAAAATCCTTCACCCCAGTTATTATGTCAGTAAAGCCCTTAATGAAGCCCAAAAAAACTACACCGTGACTGAACAAGAACTCCTTGAGGTGGTCTTTGCTTTCGAGAAATTTCGCTCATATTGGCTTGGCACCAGAGTTATAGTGCATACTGATAATTTTGCCTTGAGATATTTGATGTCAAAGAAGGATGCGAAACCAAGGTTGATTCGTTGGTTTTTACTAATGCAAGAATTTGACTTTAAAGTGAAAGATAGAAAAGGGATCGAAAATCAAGTGGCCGATCACTTGTCCCGATTAGAAGATGAAGCAATGCGAGAGTTAGGTGAAAAAGCTGAAATTGATGATACTTCCCTGATGAGCATGTATTGGCTGCTTCTCAAGACTTGATTCTATGGTTCGAAGATTTTGCGTATTACTTGGCTAGTTATATCGTCCCATCGGACTTGTCCTTTCATCAAAGGAAAAATTTCATGCATGATGTGAAAAGGTTCTTTTGGGATGAGCCATATCTTTATAGGAGTTGTTTCCATGGGCTTATTCGGCGATGTGTACCGAAAGTTGAGATGTTGAGAGTTTTGGAGGCATGCCACTCCTTGCCTGTGGGTGGGTATCATAGTGGTATCCGGACAGCCCATAAAATCTTGCAATGTGGCTACTATTGACCAACCATCCACCAAGATGCATATGAGTTCGCAAAGGCATGTGATAGGTGCCAAAGAGATGGCGGTATTTCTAGAAGGCAAGAGCTCCCTTTAAATCCCATTCTTGTGATCGAATTGTTTGATGTGTAGGGCATTGACTTTATGTGCCCTTTTGTGAGTTCTCATGGGATGAAGTACATTCTTGTGGCGGTTGATTATGTGTCAAAATTGGTGGAAGCCATAGCAATTTCAAATAATGAAGGGAAGAGTGTCACCGCATTCTTGAAAAAGAACATATTTTCCATATTTGGCACCCCAAGGGCCATTATTAGTGATGGGGGATTCCACTTTTGCAACAAGTTGTTCAAAGGATTGTCGGAGAAATATGTGGTTCGCCACAATGTGGCCATGCCATACCATCCTTAGACTAGTGGGCAAGTTGAGGTGTCAAACAGAGAAATCAAGCAGATTCTGTCGAAAAAGATGAATGCGAATAGAACGTATTGGTCAAGGAGGCTTGATAATGCTCTTTGGACCTACTGGACAACATACAAGACTCCCATAGGTATGTCTCTATACAAACTTGTATATGGTAAAGCTTGTCACTTGCCGGTTGAGTTAGAGCATAAGGCCATGTGGGCAATGAAGAAACTGAAAATGGATTTGAATGAGGCTGTGGAACAGAGGTTAAATGGATTGAATGAGCTTGATGAATTTTTATTAAAGGCATATGAAAGTTCATCCCTCTACAAATAAAAGATGAAGAAGTACCACGACCAAAAGATTGAGAAGCGCGATTTTGTGGTTGGGGATTTGGTGCTTTAATCCAACTCTAGGTTGCGCTTGTTTCCAGGCAAACTCAAGTCCAAATGGACTAGCCCATTCTTGATCACCCAAATTGTCCCTCATGGAGCGGTTGATTTGGAGAATAAGGAGGGTGTAAGCTTCAAGGTGAACGAGCAACGAATCAAAACCTACCTTGGGCATGCTTAAAAGGCGAATGAAGTGATCGAGGCATACCATATTGATGAAATTTGAGTAATCAAGAGTCCTACGTCATGCTGCGATGTTAAATCAAGCGCTGATTGGGAGGCAACCCAATATGTATCCTCTAGCCAACAATAGGTTTTTCGTGATTTTATAGGGGTAGTTGCATTATTTCTATTGTTCTAACTTAATGTCACGTATTAATTTTCTGTAGAAGTGTTGGCTAGAGAGTAAACTAGGGTCCGTGTCTAAAAAGTGTCCAGAACATACAAAAAGATTAGCTTATTGGGTGTTCAATGATTAGGGACCAAATCCCCAAAAATCTGCAGAAAATTTGTCTGGTGCACTAATCGACGGACCGTCGTCCGGTCGACGAATCATCGGTAGGGTCCGTAGATCCCAGGTTTGTTTCTTTAATTTTTCTAAGTTAGGGCACCATCGATGGAGCAGTCGACGGGGAATCGTCGGTTCCTCCGACCTACTAACCCGACCCAACCCGACCGGCTATATATTAAAATTTTAAACTTTTCAGTTACCACTCTTTCAAATACCCTCCCCAAACCGTTTCCCTCCCCATTTCCCTTCAACTCCCCCACTTCCTCTCCCATTGACTCCCATTTCTAATCAGTCATATTCTCCTCTTCCCCAAATCTCCATCAGTTTCCCAAATCCTTTCCTTTCCCCACTCTTCCATCTTCGTCTGTCTGCTTCCCGATCGGTGTTCAAGGTCTCTATTTGGTGTTTCGTTCTTACAAGAATTCATCCCCTCATTCCCTACACTACAGTATACAAGTATGTTTTTCTGATCTGCTCTATTTACTCTCTTCACTTTACATGAAAAATTGCTGGAATCTGATAGTGGGTCTTGAATTTGGGACACCGTTGCATGCTTAAAATCTTAAAATTGAATTCATAGTACCTTAGATCAATTAAAGTGAATGGGATGGGGGTGTATTGTCCGATAATTGCTGTGTTTTGAGTGTTGTTATTTCCAACATAGGGTTTGATAGTTTGTGTGAATCTATGTTTAAAACTACGATAATTCAAGCCCTATGAATGATGAAATGCTCTGTCATATGCTAGAGGACCTTAATGTTCCTTATATTGCTCTGAATTTGTTCTTTGGGGGAAACAATTGCTGCCAAAATTTTGTTCCTGAAAGCCAGAACGAGACCCCGTCAATGGACCGTCATTCAATTGACGGACCGTCGTTGGGGTCCGTCAACAATATCTCCCCTGATTTGTCTAAGTTTCTACCCACGGGGGTAGAGGACGATTCGTCATCTGGTCGACGGACCGTCCTGCATGACTGTAGACTCTAACAGAACCCTTATTTCTAAAGTTCCTCCAAATTTTTCTAAGGGTCCAATGACGGACTCCCACTGACGGACCGTCGTTCAGTCGACGGTCAGTCCTGCAGGTCCGTCGTCCTTAACAAAAAATTTGTTATTTTAAGATTCAAAAAAGTTTCTAAGGGTCCATCGACGGACCCCCACTGACAGACCATCGTTCAGTCGACGGTCCGTCCTGCAGGTCCGTCGTCTCTATAAGAACCTTTGTTCTGAAACTTTACACAAGAAATTTTCTAAGTGTCCACCGATGGACCGTCACTGACGGATCATCATTCCATCAATGGACCGTCGTTGGGGTCCATCAGACAGTTCTACAGTTCTGCATCTCCACTTTGTTTTTGTTCCCCCTTCTGTGTTTGATTCTTTTGAGTGTGTTATATGCTTCTACTGGTACTGATAACCCCTCCTTGCAGGTACACATGGAACCCAAGCAAGAACTAGTCTAGTCTCGAGGGCGTTCCAAGTCTGTATCCCCTTCCCACCGGTTGGTGATTGGGTCATCCGACGATGAACGCGACCCTGAATACGTGCCCCTAGGCACCCAGACACCATCATGTGTTGCTAGGACCTCTCGGGGCAAGCCCAAGAGGGTGGCGTCTGGTGTAGTCACTGCCTCTCCGTATGATGGGAGCGCACACTGACCGGAACACCGTCTGAGTCTGCTACAGTTTTTGAGGGAGCATCTGGCTCTGAGGAGGCTTCTGGGTCTTAGGAAGCTTCATCTTCACATAGGACCACTGCTCCAGCTACATCGGTCCATTCTGCCTCATCTGAAGAGACTGACAATGCAGATTCTACTCCAGCACCCCTAACCAACGCCCTCGCTCTGGTTGCTGATCAGCCCAACCGGTGGTGTGTCGAGGGCCAGTATAAGATTTATAGGGATGCAAAGCTGCTCAGTGATAAGGGGGTCATGACTCGGACTCTGAAAGTCGAGCGGCGAGTTCTTACCGGGAGTCTTCCCACGATGCCAGCCATACATGATCTTTTCACTCGCCATTGGCTAGAGTGGACGGCAAGGAGTTTGGGCCGTTACAGCGAGGAGATAATGCGAGAGTTTTACGTCACTTATGTGGCAACTCTCAGGGCTAATTTGGACAAGCGGGCAAACCCCGCCAATCACGCACCACTCGAGCATGTTCATGTCCGTGGCATGCGGGTTGATATCTCTTTGCCCACCATTCGCAGATTTCTATATGGTGCTGACATTGATGCCACCAGGGCCCCCCTCACTCCCGAGTTTGACTATAGGTGGAAGCTGATCAAGGACAGCCGTTTCCAGTGCGAGAGAGTGCTGAGAGAGACAACCAAGAGGTGGATAGCCCAGAACATCTCTGTGAATGGCGAGGGTGCTGATTGGGTGCTGGAGCCCAAAGGAGGAATAAAGAAGGCCAACCTCACATTCACAGTCAAATTCTTATGGCTCTTGGTCCGTTATTGCCTATCCCCCACTGCTGTTGATAATATTGTTACATGGGATAGAGCAGTGCTGATAGCTGCCATGGTTGCTGGGTTCGAGGTGGACTTAACGTGGTTGTTACAGGCGGTCATTCATGAGAGCGACTTTAAGGCCACCATGCTTTTCGAATTGTGCAGGTCTGCTGGAGTGCTCGTGTGGAACATTGATGTGCTCAAGACCCCGACTAGCATAGTGGATATCGGTCTCATCTGGGATGAGGCCAATGAGTTGTCTCCCAACATAGGGCCCTGTGCAGAGGTGCAGCCGCTGGGTGAGAACTTGCTGATCAGGCTACATCAGAGCCTACTGACACCACCTCGGTTGAGTCTATCCCGGGTACTAGCACCGCTCCAAGCTCCTCCCGCTCTACTCCATCTGCAGCACTGGTCCCGCTTGCTAGGGTCCAGAAGTTAGAGGCCCAAATGGCCAGACTTCTGCATCACATCCAGCCTTGAATGCAGAAGTCTATTGTTGAGGCAGAGGATCGCATCCAGAAGAAGATGGCCCAGCGAACTGAGAGGCAGATTATAGGGGTCCACCAGCGCCTTGACACATTTGAGTTGAGGGTTCTTGTCCGGACAGCCCCTACTATAGATTTGACGACTCTCCAAGCTGCTGTGGCGAGTTTGAGGGTAGATATGGATGCCATTCTAGAGGCCCAGGTGCCTGAGTCTGAGGCCCCATCTGCATAGCCTTCTGAGGATACGGTGCTGGTTGTACTATTCTCCACCGCTGTTGCGCCATCACCTCAGCCACCGGAGCATAACAAGAGGCACCGATCTCGAGAGGATGATGAGACTCGAGCTAGGAAGCAAGATCATCTTGAGTTGGAGGCTACAAGGAGAGCCTCGCTGATTGATGAGGAAGCCCGGCATAAGAGGGCTCAGGCGGTGGCTGTTAGAGCGTCTAGCTCTAGGATTGATGATGTTGAGAGGAGCACTACTGAGGGTGCTATTATTATTGTGGACACTACTGACGGTGTCCCATCTACAGATGGAGCGGTTTCCGGGATACCGTACCCGCCAGCTTGTTTATCATCGGCGCTATGCGCCTCAGGTTTGCTTTACCCACCACTCGGTTTTACATTTTTTATGCATTGGGGACAATTGTATGCTCTTTTGTTGGGGGTTGGGTAAATGGAAAGTGAGTGCTAGGGTGAAGTCTAAATAGCCCAACTCACTATCCTCTCTTGAGGTTTTCCTGCCTGTGTTCTTTTTCCCTAAAAGACTCTTTACTTTACTATGGAACCGACACATTAGTATCTTGTACATAGTATTGATATGAAATCTGAAGCATGATGGCTAAATAAAATGATATCCTGATTTAAAGAAAATTCTTGCATGATTAGGCATAGAGAATAAGTATATGTGGCTCTAAGCATGACATAGAGATACACCCCTGCATGACCCTCAATCTTAAGCTCGAACTAAGTGTCTGATAATCTGATAGGATAATGAGGTGTTAAGTGAGTGTGAGAAAGTTAAATAGACCACCATTGGTACTGAGCTAGAACTTGCCCGGTTAGTCCTGCTAAAAGTATTCTGTAATAGACAATTAGGAAAGGATCATAGGCCCTTGTTCAAGACAGTCAATCTTTAGCCTGGATAAAAGAAAATCGAATGAAATTAATTCCTTCTTGATCCAAATGATTTGAGATTAAAATGAACCTTTCTTTTTCTACCCCAACTTATCTTCCAGGAACAATGTGTTGGCCCTGGTCCCTCCTTGGACATGTTCACCTCAGCTTACGCCAAAAGCATAAGTTGAGGGTGGCTAATGCAGAAAACAACCTTGTCGTGGCCCTGACCCAAACTTGGGTATTGTGTACCTTGACTCATGTCAAACCCATGAGTTGAGGGTGGCTATTATGAGGAATGCTCCGGAAAGTGGGGTTGAAAGAATGAAGAGAGAGAAACAAGAAAAGAAAAGTGACTCAAGAAAAGTTGAAATCAAGTGAAAAGTTGCAAAATTTGAAAGTAAAAAAAAAAATTAAAGAAGAGTCACTTACACAAAAGGAGAAAGAAAGGAGAAAAACAAGGCAAAAGAATATAAAACAATTCAAGAATAGGGCGGAACAAACGACGAAAAGGTAGGATGCTTAGCCTTTATGACAAGGAGGGCAACAAGTCACTAAAATGAATCCAAATGTACCCTACCTGACCTTGAGCCTACGTTACAAGCTAAGAAAGTCCTATCGTGATCCTAAGAGTCTAATACGTTGAACATAAAGTAGTGAAAATAAGGGCAAGCCTATGGAGATAAGTATCAATAAGGTGAGAAGTTGTTCTGAGAGTGAGTGTTGAAAAATAATCCTTATACGTTCGTGTGAAGCATGTTCTCTCACTAAATAATGGAACTCGATTATATTATATCATTCACTTAATGTCATGTAATGTGGGGATTGGTACTATTGCTTGAACGAACTCATAAATGAATCATTTTCCTTATCCCTAACTATGAATTGGTCTTGTGTATGACTGGAGTGTTTTGATTGGTTATGTTATTGTGTATTTCACTATATTATTGGATTATTGTTATGAATTGAGTGTAAGTTCTTGATCAAGATTCTTGGAGCAATAGGTAAGTCTCCAAAAGTTATTATTACTCTATTATTAACCAATACATATTTAATTAGCCATAGAAAATCATAATTCATCATCATTAGTCATAAATTTTGAGTTTGGAAGAAAACCAACTTGTAGAGTAAAAACCCTAGGAATTTCAATTGTTAGAAATCGTCTTTGAAAGTACCTCTTGTGGAAAGTTATCTCAAGAGTGAAGAACCCATACCTTAATCACGAATTAATCCACGAATTTTGAATGAAAACCTAGGAGACTTTGTCTTCTTCCTCAAACTATCTTGTTTTTCAATGGTGGTTGAATAGAGAGATTGTTTTGAGAGAGATGAGAGGGATTTGGTAAATCGGATTTTGAGTGTGTGTAAAATATTTAAAACTGACCTAAAACCAATATAAACTCATCCACTAAATTACCCAAAATACCCCTCACTTAATTGTATTTTTTTGTTAAGTTAAATTGACTTAAAAACGACGCGGACAAATCTGGTAAGTGGATGCGCGTCGCGTGGCCATTTTCAATTATTTTTTCTGTAAATTTGGGTCGAGGAAGTGAGACTGGTGGAGGCCCCGCTTTGTGAGGCAAAATTTGCCTAGACAGGGCTGGCTGCACCACGCGCAAGGGCTTCCATATATTGGTTGTCGCAAGCTTCTTTGGCAGCTTGCTCACCAATGTTTGGGTCCTCCTCAAGGACCCTTTGGGTGGTCCTTTTGGAGTCGTTACTAGACTTTTGGACCCTTTGTACGATATTTTACCTATTTAGAGTCTTGTTTCAAGTTTTAGACTTCATTTGACACTCCTAAACCTTCACCAAACATAGGGACGTCTACTAGTTAGATTTAACTAGTTTCCGAACGTCATGGTCATTTTTTGTCGTTTTGGCTATAAAATTTTCTAATTGAGTACATTAAATTAATATAGGTATGTAAACATAATTATAAACATTATTTCAATAGGCGAAGCTCTAGTCTAAGTCATGGAACTCCTGGATTGTTACATTGTCCCCCCCCCCCCTTAGGAACATTCGTCCCGAAAGACACTAAAATCTTTTGGAGGGTAAGAATAGACTTAATACTAGAAGACCAACAAACAATAACATACAATCATAATGAGTCAGAGCTCATAGAAGTACTTTACCACTCCTTTCAACACATAGCACAGCATTACAGATAGCAATTCAATTCATAATGCACAACATATATGAGCTCAACATTTCATAACACATATTGAGGAACTACCTTCTCAACATCAGCATGAGCTCAAAAATACATAAAAACAGTAAAATATCAAGAACGCAACATGCATACACATTTCATATAAGTGTAATAGTAGAGCATGAAGGCATTTTATTAAAACTCAATTTGGTACAACTTTTACCAAAACATGCACCTATTTGGAAAACAAGTCAATTTTATATTATTCATAATTTTCTTTATGAAGAGGAATGTCTAACGTCAAGGAATAAAAAGATGATGGTAGCGGGACTTCATGTCGGCTTCAGCCTCCCATGTTGCACCCTCAACAAGATGGTTGCTCCATAGCACTTTTACGGAGGTAACCTCTTTGTTACTCAACTTTTTGAGTTTTAGATCTAGGATCTCAACCGGAATCTTTTCATAGGAGAGGTTCTTATCCACACCTAAACCTTTGATAGGTAGAATAGACACCGGGTCGCGTATACATTTCTTGAGAATAGAAACATTAAACATTGGATGAATCAAAGCTAGTTCACTAGGCAGTTTCAGCTCATAGGAAACTCTTCCGACCCGTTCTAAAACCTCATAAGGACCAACATACAGGGGACTTAACTTCCCCTTTTTTCCAAATATCGTCACTTGTTTCATAAGTGAAATCTTCAAATAGACGTGATCACCTATTTTGAACTCAAGATATCTGCTTCTATTGTCGGCATAAGACTTTTGCCGATTATAAGCTGTCTTCAATCTATTTTTTATGACCTGAATTTTCTCTATAGCCTCATAGATAATTTCGGGACCAAGTAGTAAAGACTTACCAATCTCAAACCATCAAACGGGAGGCCTACATCTTCTACCATAGAGAGCTTCAAAAGGTGCCATGGAGATGCTCGAATAGTAACAATTGTTGTAGGAGAACTCAATAAATGATAGGTGATCATCCCAACTTCCTTAAAATCAATAACACATGATCTTAACATATCTTCTACAGTTTGTACGGTACGTTATGCTTGACCATCTGTATGAGGATGAAAAATGGTGATTAGTTTCACTTGAGTACCTAAACCCTTTTGAAAAGCATTCCAAAAATGAAAAGTGAATTGGGCACCTCTATCCAAAATTATGGACAAAGGAATATTATGGACACTCACAATCTCATTAATGTAGATTCTTGCATACTCTTCGGCCGTATAAGCAGACTTTACGGGGATAAAGTGAGTAGTTTTGGTCACCCTACCCACAATAACCCATATTGAATCATTTTGCCTCCGGGTTCGAGGCAACCTAACAACTAATTCCATATTGATGTCTTCCCACTTCCATGTAGGAACATCCATGATTTGGGTTAAACCACCCGGTTTTAAATGCTTGACTTTGACTTGTTAGCAATTTGGACACTTAGCAAGTAACTCCGCTATGTCCCTTTTTAAACCATCCCACCAATAGACCTCCCTAAGGTCATGATACATTTTGGTGGCACCCGGATGTATATAATAATAGGAACCATGGGAATTTTCTAGCATTTGATTTCTAAATCTTCAACATATGATACACATAATCTCTCTTTGTACCTAAGAACACCATCCCCCCTTGGGATAATGACTCATTTAGATTACCAACTACTGATTCCTTCAACTCCATCTATAGAGGATCAAGATGTTGCTTAGATTCCATTTCAACCACTAATGATGACTCGGAGTTATGATGGACAAACCACAATTTCGAGAATCTTCTAACCGCACACCGAAACGAGTCAACCTCTGAACATCTTTCACTAGTTCTTTCTTCTATTCTTCCACATAAGACACAATACACATAGTCATACGACTCAAACCATCCACAAGCACATTGGACTTTCTTGGGTGGTAAAGGACACTCATGTCGTAATCTTTCAAAAGTTCTAACCATTTTCTCTATCGGAGATTCAACTCCTTTTGAGTTAACACATATTAAAGACTTTTATGGTTAGAAAACACATCAACATAAACACCATACAAGTAATGTCTCCATATTTTCATGGCAAAGACTACGGCCGCTCACTCAATGTCATGAGTTGGATAATTCTTCGTATGTACTTTGAGTTGCCTAGAGGCATAAGCTATCACTTTGTTATGTTGCATGAGGACATATCAAAGTCCCACTCGGGAAGCATCAGAATACACCACAAAGCCTTCATTACCCTCCGATAAAGTCAACACCAGAGCGGAGGTAAACTTATATTTTAACTCTTGAAAACCTCTTTCCCAAGCTTCCGACCACTCAAACTTAACCTTATTTTGAGTCAAAGCCGTCAAAGGAGAAGAAATAGATGCAAATCCGTCAACAAACCTTCTCTAGTACCTAGATAGACCCAAGAAACTTCTGATGTCGGTGGCAGTCAAAGGTCTAGGTTAATTTCTAACAGCATTTGTCTTCTTCGAATCGACCTCTACACCGTCACCTGAGATAACATGGCCAAGAAAAGCAACTGACCTCAACAAAAATTCACAATTGCTAAATTTGGCATAGTGTTTGTGTTCCTTAAGGACTTGCATGGCCAACCTTAAATGACTCTCATGCTCATTTTTATTCTTGAAGTATATCAAAATATCATCAATGAACACAATCACAAATGAGTATAGGTAATCTCAGAAAACTCTATTAATTAGGTCAATAAATGCCGCTGGGGAATTTATTATCCCAAAAGACATCAGTAAGAATTCATAGTGACCATATCTAGATCGAAAGGCTGTTTGGGAACATCTTCTTCTCTCACTCTAAGTTTTTTATACCCGACCTTAAGTCAATCTTGGAAAAGTAGCTAGCTGATGTACCGTGGTTTTACGGTACTTTAAATGCTTTTTCCTTAAGTTTAGTGTGTGTCTAAGGCCTTTTTGTAGTAGTTTTAATGTATTTTCTCTTATTTGCAGGAAAACTGTCCAGAATGAAAACGCGGAAGAACTGTGCTGCAATTGCAGAAGATATGACCTATTGAGCCATCGACGGTCCGTCCACCCCTCGACGGTCCGTAGGTGGCAACCGTCGTCTGAAGAAAATGTTGTTGAAGGAAGATCGGGGAATTCTGACCAAGTGTGGGGCTACGGAAGCTATCGATGGACCGTCATCTCCACGACAGACTGTCCTGCACATCCGTCATTGCTAACAGAAAGTAGCCCAGTACCCATCTTGAAAAGATTCTAAGTGTAGCGAAACGGAAGCCATCGACGGACCATCGTACACTCAACGGACCGTCATCCTTGTCCGTCGATGGTAACAGTGAGTGGAAGTAGAAAGTAACTGATAAAGAACCTAAATGTGGAACGACAGGAGTCCTCGACGGTTCGTCGGTCCGATCGTCAACTCAGACGCATTTTTGGGAAGATTTTCCTTAAATATATTTCCTTATTATGTTAGGACTTCATTATTATAAATACTTGTAAAAACCTCATTTTTGGGGTTAGACTTTTTTTTGGTATTTTCAGTTTTATTATTCTAAGTGTTGAACTTGAGATTTTGGGAAATATTCTACTTTTCTGAATCATTTTTTCCAAGACTTTGATTTATTCAAGTAATTTTCTAGATTTTCTTCAATCTCATCAAAGTAGGTACATGAATTCTTGTGTAATCAATATGAATTGTGTGATTGTTAATATGGGTAACTAAATCCATAACTAGGGTTGTGGGAACCATGGGTAATTAACAAGGTAAAACTAGCTAAAATAACAATTCTTGAATAGTTTCTTTCATGTATTGATAATTCTTTCATTTAGAAGTCTTTTTAACGAGTGCACGCGTTAGAACTCGCCTTGTTACTACTTGCCAATCCAAGAAGGTAGATAATAAGAAAAGAATTATCAACGTAGATTTATTATACACTATCTAATAGGCTAGTGTCAATTGGTGCGAAGTAATAACTAAGCCATACATCGATTATGATGCTTAATATGAGGTAAAAGGTAAGGTTTAGTAAAGTATACACATGTAGCCGAACCAAGATGCGGTGTGAAATTTACTAGTTGCCGGACCAAGGAATTAGGGATATATAACTTATCACTTTGCATGCAAGATGCTAGGAAGAGTTGTTATAGTTAGGGTTACTGCGTTATGAACCTAATGGGGAACACTTACACCCTAGTTTCTCTCGTCACTTGATAAACATCAAATATTTGAATTTGTTACTTGTTTACTTAGAATTAATTAAATAATTTTGTCACACAAAACCCCGCTTTTTATTGTTTGTTTTTGGAAAGGACTTGATTAAATAGAAGTAATCGTAGATTAAAGTTAAGTCTAAACCATTTTCCTCGTGGGATCGGCCCCAACCTAATATTTGGGTTCTTTACTTGATACGACCGCTTATACTTCTTTAGGGAAGTGTATTTTAAGCGTATAAAATTTTGGTGCCGCTGCTGGGGAAAGTGGCTTTTAGATTAACTTTAAAGCACATTACCGAGTTTTAGTCAATAATTTCCTAATTGTACTTTTTCTTTTTGTTTTTGTTTCTCGCATGTCTAGCTTTAGTGTATGCCAGGTACACGGAGTATAGGAGAACCAATACTTCCACTTGATCTAGAACTAAACCGTACACTTCGCAGAATGAACATTCAAAACAATCCTGCTTATATCGAGGAAAATATCAATTCTCCACCTCCCCCGCCAGTTGAGGCTCATAATCAAGTGATGGTTGATAATCCGGGTGAAGGTAATCAGAGGAGGAAACCTCCTACTCCACACCATCAAGTGTATTATAGGGGAAATGTTAACATCACTGACTCTGATGGGCCACTTGTCTACCTCCTCTACCACATGGTAATACTTTCGTGGTAACTAGTAGCTTAATGCAGATGCTCACAACTAGAGGTGTGTTTTCTGGGCTACCATCTGAGGATCCACATGCTCACATTGTCAAACTGAGGTCGGTGTGTAAGAGTTGTGTAGGGAGGCCTGACTTGGTCATGGACGTCATTGGGCTAAGAGGTTTTCCTCTCTCACTAACAGGAGAGGCTGCTATGGTTTACTGAGCTTCCCTATAACTCAATCTATACATGGAACCAATTGAGGGATGTGTTCTTAGCTCGTTACTATCCGGTTTCAAAGAAGCTCAACCACAAAGATAGGGTGAACAACTTTGTGGCACTACCAGGGTAGTCAGTAAGCAGTTCTTGGGATTGGTTCACCTCTTTCTTGAGAAGTGTCCCAAATCACCGTATTGATGATGAGTCACTGAAAGAGTATTTCTATCGGCGGCAAGATGATAATAATAAAGCGGTGTTTGATACGATTGCGGGAGATTCTTATGGATAGTGTACTTATGCAGAGATCGCTGAGAAGTTAGAGAAAATCTCCCGAAATAATAAAGCTTGGAGCACTAGAAGTCAGATACTAGGAGACACACTTTTTCAGTGCAATCTACACACAACCCAGCAGCAGATGATATTTATGAAGAAATGGCTCAAATTAGAACTGAGCTTGGGTTAGTGTTGAAACATGTCATTGGGGGTGCGAAGAAAGTGAATGCTATGAATTATTTGACTATGCCACCACCGCCGATAGATGAGTTTTACTATGAGGAAGATTCTTATATAGCGAATGAGCAGACTGGGGGTTTCCGACCAAACACCCAAGGCTCCAATCAGGAAAATTGGCGCCAAGGTCAAGGAAATCAAGGTTAGAACTATAGGAATTACAACCGAGAGGGCCACTACGTTTGTGAAGGAAACTACAACCGCGACAACAACTTCAATCAAAGTAACTATGGAAACAGAAACAATCAAACTGGGACCTATGTTCCACCTCAAAATCATGAAGTCGCTCCTAGGGATGGTGGAGGTAGTATGGCGCGAGTTGAAGACATGTTGCAAAATATGATGAGGAGGTTTGACGCAAGTGATGAGCACGCCAAGGAATTGAGAGGTGATTTGGCTAACATTGGGCAAAAAGTGGATGCACATGCACTATCCATCAAGCATCTTGAGATGCAAATGACACAATTGTCGTCTACTATAAACCCTCGTCAACCGGGTACTCTTCCTAGCAACACTTTTCAAAATCCAAAGAATGATGGAAATTGTATGGCAGTCACTACTCGAGGTGGTAAGCAAACAATAGATCCACCTATGCCGTCTGGCATAGAAAATAAGAAGAGAAAAGAAGATGAAGTAGTTGAAGCTAATGTTGAGTTTGTAAATGAAGCAGGAAAAGAAGCAGAGAAGCACCAAATAGTGACTCCCATTCAAAGACCACCACCTCCATTTCCACAAAGGTTAGTAAAAAAGACCGAGGATGGTAAATACCGGCGTTTTATCACTATGCTCAAATAGCTTTCCATCAATGTCCCTTTGATAGAAGCTCTTGAAGAAATGCCCCGTTATGCCAAGTTCATGAAAGATATGGTCACTAAGAAAAGATCAGTCAGTTCTGAGGATGATGATAGAGCATCATTATATTGATATTTCTACAAGGTCTCTAGTGCAAAAGAAAGAAGATCTCGGTACCTTCACTATTCCATGTACAATCAGGTTATTACACTTTGCGAAAACATTATGTGATCTTGGGGCAAGCATAAATCTCATGCCTCTCTCTATTTACAAGAAGTTGGGTTTGGGTGACCCAAAGCCCACTGCGATGTGGTTACTGATGGCCCATCGAATGGTAAAGAGGCCTATTGGGATACTCTACGATGTGCTAGTAAAGGTGGAGTCTTTCATATTTCCGGTTGATTTTGTTATTCTCGATTGTGAGGTCCATTTTGAGGTACCTATTATTCTTGGGAGGCCATTCCTTGCTACGGGTAGAGCCTTGGTTGATATGGAGAAAGGGCATATGAAATTTTGGTTGAACAATGAAGAAGTGACTTTCAACATTAGTAGGTCCATGAGGAAGAGTGGTGAGCTCCAATCGGTATCTGCCACATCTTACAGGGATGAAAAGTGATCTGAGGTACAAATAGAAGAGCGTGTGGGTGTAGAAGCACTAGCGGCAGTGATCATGAATTTTGATAGTGATTGCATTGAAGAGTATTGGTCATTGGTTATGGCACTTGATCGAGGTGATGTTCGATTTAAACCAAAGAATTTGGAGTTAGATATGAAGCATCGCGAGTCTCCACCAGCGAAACCATCTATAGAGTAGGCTCCAAAAGTAGAACTTAAGGCTCTACCACCTCATCTGAGGTATGCATTTTTGGGAAAAGGTGACACTTTGCCAGTAATTATTGCATCAGATTTGAATGTGCATCAAGTTGAGAGTTTGGTGGAGGTGTTAAAATGGTTCAAAAGAGTTATTGGATGGACTATTGCGGATATTATTGGGATCCCTTCCGGGATTTGTTCACTTAAAATCCAACTCATGCCCGATCATAAGCCAAGTATTGAGCAGCAGAGACGTTTAAATCCACCTATGCAAGAGGTGGTGAAGAAGGAAATTATTAATTGGTTGGATGCTGGAGTGATATATCCAATCGCCGATAGTAGTTGGGTATACCTTGTTCAGTGTGTACCTAAGAAAGGGGTTATGACTGTGGTCCCCAATGAGAAAAATGAGCTATTCCCGATGAGACCGGTGACTGGATGGAGGGTGTGTATATATTACCGGAAACTAAATTCATGGACCGAAAAGGACCATTTTCCTATGCCCTTCATTGATCAGATGTTGGATAGACTTGCAGGAAAGGGGTGGTACTGTTTTCTTGATGGTTATTCAGGTTATAATCAGATTTCTATTGCACCGGAAGATCAAGACAAAAACACCTTTACTTTTCCTTATGGGACCTTCGCGTTCAAGAGAATGTCGTTTGGGTTATGTAATTCACTGGCCACGTTTCAGAGATGTATGATGTCGATATTGTCCGATATGGTGAAGGACACTATTGAGGTGTTTATGGATGATTTTTCAGTGGTTGGTGAATCCTTTGAGCAATGTTTGAGTCATTTGTCCGAGGTTCTTAAGAGGTGTGAAGATTG
Source organism: Solanum sitiens (assembly GCA_016801875.1). NCBI lineage: Eukaryota > Viridiplantae > Streptophyta > Magnoliopsida > Solanales > Solanaceae > Solanum > Solanum sitiens. The sequence goes on from JABWTJ010000291.1 coordinate 1,391,664, forward strand.
CAACCTTGTGCTAAATTGGGAAAAATGTCACTTCATGGTGAAAGAAGGTATTGTATTGGGTCATCAAATTTCAGAGAAGGGTATAGAGGTTGATCGAGGTAAAGTTGAGGTGATAGAGAAACTTTCTCCACCCATCTTTGTAAAAGGTTTGAGAAGTTTTCTTGGGCAGGAAGGCTTTTACCGGAGGTTCATCAAGGATTTTTCAAAGATTGCGCATCCTTTGTGCAAGTTGGTTGAGAAAGAGTGTAATTTTTATTTTGATGAATCCTGTCTTAAGGCATTTGGTGAGTTGAAGGAAAAGTTGGTGTCTACACCTATCATCATTTCTCTGGATTGGAATAAGCCATTTGAGGTGATTTGTGATACGAGTGAGGTTGCTCTTGGTGTGGTATTGGGAAAAAGAAGGGACAAAATCCTTCATCCCATTTACTATGCTAGTAAAGCCCTTAATGAAGCCCAAAAGAACTACACCGTGACTGAACAAGAGCTCCTTACAGTAGTCTTTGCTTTCGAGAAATTTCGCTCCTATTTGCTTGGCACGAGGGTTATAGTGGATACTGATCATTCTGCTTTCAGATATTTGTTGGAAAAGAAGGATGCAAAACCGAGGTTGATTCATTGGGTATTACTATTGCAAGATTTTGACTTTGAGGTGAAAGATAGAAAAGGGACCGAAAATCAAGTTGCTGATCACTTGTCCTGATTAGAAGATGAAGCAATGAGGGAGTTAGGTGAAAAGGCTGAAATTAATGATACTTTCCCTGATGAGCATGTACTGGCTGCCTCCCAAGACTTAATTCCATGGTTCGTAGATTTTTCGAATTATCTGGCTAGTGATATCGTCCCACCGGACTTGTCCTTTCATCAAAGGAAAAAGTTCATGCATGATGTGAAAAAGTATTTTTGGGATGAGCCATACTTATATAGGAGTTGTTCCGATGGGCTTATTTGGCGTTGTGTGCCGGAAGTTGAGATGTTGAGTGTTTTGGAGGCATGCCATTCTTCGCATGTAGGTTGGCATCATAGTGGTATCCGGACTGCTCACAAGATCTTGCAATGTGGCTACTATTGGCCAACCATCCACCAAGATGCTCATGAGTTCGCCAAGGCATGTGATAGATACCAAAGAGATGGTGGCATTTCGAGAAAGCAAGAGCTCCCATTAAATCCCATTCTTGTGATTGAATTGTTTGATGTGTGGGACATTGACTTTATGGGCCCTTTTGTGAGTTCTCATGGAATGAAGTACATTCTTGTGGTAGTCGATTATGTGTCAAAATGGTTAGACTTGCGGATAATGAAGGGAAGAGTGTCACCGCGTTCTTGAAAAAGAACATATTTTCTAGATTTGGCACCCCAAGGGCTATTATATGTGATGGGGGATCCCACTTTTGCGACAAGCTATATAATGGATTATTGGAAAAATATGGGATTCGCCATAATGTGGCCACTCCTTACCATCCTCAAACTAGTGGGCAAGTTGAGGTGTCAAACAGGAAGATTAAGTAGATTTTGGCGAAAATGGTGAATGCTAGTAGAACGGATTGGTCAAGGAGGCTTGATGATGCTCTTTGGGCCTACCGGACAGCATACAAGACTCCCATTGATATGGCCCCATACCAACTTGTATATGGGAAGGCTTGTCACTTACCGGTTGAATTAGAGCACAAGGCCATGTGGGCAATGAAGAAGTAGAAAATGTATTGGAATGACGCTGCAGAACAGAGGTTAAACAGGTTGAATGAGCTTGATGAATTTTGCTTCCAGGCATATGAAAGTTCAACCATCTACAAAGAAAAGATGAAGTACCATGACCAAAAGATTGAGAAGCGCGATTTTTTGGTTGGGCATTTGATGCTTTTGTTCAATTCTAGGTTACGCTTGTTTCCAGGCAAACTCAAGTCTAAATGGACTGGTCCCTATTTGATGACCCAACTATTCCCTCATGGTGCGGTTGAGTTGCAGAACAAGGAGGGTGTAAGGTTCAAGGTGAACGGACAGCGAATCAAAATCTATCTAGGGCATGCTGAAATGACAAATGAAGTGATCGAGGTATACCATCTTGATGAAGTCTGAGTAATCAAGAGTCCTCCGTCGTGTCGCGATTTTAAATCAAGCGCTGATTGGGTGGCAACCCAATATGTATCCTCTAGCCAACTATAGTTTTTTCATGATTTTCTAGGCATAGTTCCAATATTTTTGCTTTTATTACTTATGTCACGTCTGACTGTTCTTTTATTTTTACTTTAGAAGTGTTGGCGAGAGCGTAGAGTAGGGTCCATGTCCAAAAAGTGTCCAGAAAACACAAAAAGATTGGCTTAATGGGTGTTAAATGTGCAGGGACCAAATCATCAAAATCTGCAGAAAATTGGTTTAGTGCACCCATCGACGAAGGAATCGACGGGCCGTCGTCCCTTTGACGGATCTTCGGTAGGATCCGTCGTGCCTAGGTATGTTCTTGAAATTTTTCTAAGTTAGGGCACTATCGACGGAGGGGTCTACGGACCGTCGACCGACTTACGATCCGTCGATGGGGAATCGCCGATTCCTCAATCTCCAACCCGACCCGACCTGTACGGCTATATTTTAAAAGTTTTTAAACTTTTCAGTTACCCACATCTTCACATACCCCCCATAACCGTTTCCCTCCCTATTTTCTCTCAATTCCCCCCACTTCCTCACCCATTAACTCCCATTCCATCATCAGATTCCCCCACTTCCCTCACTTCCACAAACTCCATTCTCTCCCTAAATCTTCCTTCTTCTTCAGTCTCCTTGCTGGTCGGTGTTCGTGGTTGGTGTTGCTGCTGTTCAACTACAAGTTTTCATACTCCCTTTTTCCTCCACTACAGTTTCCAGGTATGTTCTTCTGATCTTCTAGATTAACTATCGTTAATTTTCATGTTAACTTGATGCCTTACCTTGTGGGTCTTGAATTTAGGACCTCTTTGCATGCTAAAAACTTACACTTGAAGTCCTAAGTCCCTTAGAACACTGAAATTGTGTTGTGTTTCTGACCTAGGGTTTTGATAGGCTGTAGAATCGAATGTTCAAACTATGAAAATTCATACCCTAGGAATGATAAAATGTTGGTTTAAATGTTAGGTACAATTAAGGTTTCCAAGGATGCTCTAAATTAGTATGTGGGGGAACCAAAATGGCTGCAAAATTTTGTCCCTGAAAGATAGAACGAGACCCCGTCGATGGACCGTCGGTCCCTCGACGGACCGTCGTTGGGGTTCGTCAATCCCCTATCCCTTGTTTAGTCTACGTGTTCATCGACGGACCCCACTGATGGACCGTCTTCCCTTCGACGGTCCGTCCTGCACAACTGTCGATGCTGTTAGAACCTTTGTTTCTGATTTCTAAAGAATATTCCAAGTGTCCGTCGACGGACCCCATAAATGGACCTTCGTCCCTTTAACGGTCCGTCCTGCACAACCGTCGACGCTGTCAGAACCTTTGTTTCTCATTTTCTAAAAAATATTCTAAGTGTCCGTCGACAAACCACACTGACGGTCCGTCCTGTACAATCGTCGATGCTGTCAGAACCTTTGTTTTTGATATTCTAAAAAAATATTCTAAATGTCTGTCGACAAATCCCACTGACGGACCATTGTCCCTTCGACGGTCCGTCCTCCACAACCGTCGACACTGTTAGAACCTTTGGTTCTGATGTTCTAAAAAAATATTCTAAGTGTCTGTCGACGGACCCCACTGATGGAATGTCGTCCCTTCGATGGTTCGTCCTGCACAACCGTCGACACTATTTGGTTCTGATGTTCTCAAAAAATATTCTAAGTGTCCATCGACGAACCCCACTAACGGACCGTCGTCCTACGACGGTCCGTTCTGCACAACCGTCGACACTATCAGAATCTTTGTTTCTGATGTTTTCAAAACAAAATATTCTAAGTGTCCCTCAACGAACCCCCATGACGGACCGTCGATGGGTGCGCCAGGCAGTGCTGCACTTCTGCACTGCCATTCCATGCTGTGTTTTACTCTTGTGTTTGATGCTTTTGAATGTGTTACAAGCTTGTAGTGGTACTAATAACTTCTCTTTGCAGGTACATATGGCACCGAAGCAAGACCGTGTCTACTCGAGAGGGCGTTCTAAGTCTCTCGCCCCGTCAAACCGGATGAATATAGGCTCAGACAATGAGCGTGACCTAGAGTATTTGCCACCAGTCACCCTCACTCCTGCCCGTGCTTCCCACATCACCAGAGCCACGCCCACGAAGGTGGCGCCTGGCGGAGTCACTGCCTCCAAGTCTGATGAGGAGCGCATACTGACCGACACACCTTCTGGGTCGGCTGCACATTCTGAGGGAGCATCTGGATCCGAGGAGGCTTCCATTTTTGAGGAAGTGTCCGGCTCTGTCGAGGCTTCCAGGTCTGAGGAGGAGCCTACCTCGTCTGATAAGGCTGATAGTGCTGATTCTACTCCAGCACCGCAGACTGTCGTCCCCGCTTCGGTTGCTCATCAGCCCAACCGGTGGTGTGTCGAGGGTCAATATCAGGTATATTCAGATGCCAAGGTGCCCAATGACAAGGGGGTCATGACCCGGATGTTGACACTCGAGAGGCGGGTTCTCACTGGAAGTCTTCCTAGTATGCCGGCCATCCATGCTATATTCACCAGACATCGGCTGGAGTGGACGGCTTGGAATCTGGGACGCTATAGCGAAGAAATGGTGTGAGAGTTCTACGCCTCCTATGTGGCGACTCTCCGGTATCAGTTTGATAGGCGGGCCAACCCAGCCAAACATGCACCTCTGGAGTACGTCCGAGTCCACGACAAGCGGGTTGATATTTCTTTGCAGGCCATTCGCAGTTTTCTCTATGGGGCGGATGTTGATGCCACCAGTACCCCCCTCATCGCCGAGTTTGACTATCGGTGGAAGTTGATCAAGGATGGCCGATTCCAGCGTGAGCCGGATGTGAGAGAGACCACCAAGAGGTGGATAGCACAGAACCTCTCTATGGATGGTGAGGCTGCTGATTGGGTGCTGGAGCCCAAGGGGAGGATCAACAAGGCCAAGCTCACCTTCCCAACAAAATTCTTATGGCTATTGGTCCGAAAATGCCTTTCCCACTGCTGTTGATAACATTTTCACATGGGATCGTGCAGTGCTGATGGCTGCCATGGTTGCGGGGTTCGAGGTGGACTTCGCGTGGCTGTTGCAGGCAGTGATGCATAAGAGGGCCTTTAAGGCCACTACTACTTACCACTTCCCGTGCATGGTTTTGAGTTGTGCAGGTCTGCAAGAGTGCCCGTATGGCACATTGATGTGATCAAGACCCTCCCCAGCATAGTGGATATTGGCCTAATTTGGGATGAGGAAAATTAGTTGGCTTCACACAGAGGGCCCCGTCCAGAGGTGCAGCCGCTCAATGAGAACATGGCGTCCACAATAGAGCAAGCCCAAGCGGCTAATCCGGCTACATCTGAGCCTACCGACACCACCCCAGTTGAGTCTATCCCGGGTGCTAGCACCCCTCCAAGCTCCTCCCGCTCAACTCCATCTGCTACAATGGTCCCGCTTACTAGGGTCCAGAAATTAGAGGCCCAAATGGCCATACTTCTGCGCCTTGGATGCAGAAGTCCATTGCTGAGGCGGAGGAGCAGATAGATAGGAAGATGGCCCAGCATACTGAGCGGCAGATCATGGAGGTCCACCAGCGCTTGGATGCACTTGAGTTGCGGGTTATCGCCCGTCCAGCCCCTACAGTGGATTTGACGACTCTCCAGGCTGCTGTGGAGAGTCTGAGAGCAGACTTGGATACCATACTCGAGGCTATAGTGACTGAGTCTGAGGCCCCTCATGTCGAGCCTGCTGAGGACACGTTGTTGGCCGCCCTGTTCACCACTACTGTGACACCACCTCCCCTATGAGATCATGCCAAGAGGCACTGAGTTAGAGATGAGGATGAGTCTCGGGCACGGAAGAAAGAGCGCACTGAAGTGGAGGCCGCGAGGAGAGACTCGTTGATTGATGAGGAGGCCCGCCAGTTAAGGGTTCTAGAAGTGGCTTCTGGGGAGTCTAGCTACAGAATTGTTGAGGCTGAGAGGAGCACTGCTGATAGTGCTTTTATTGTTGAGGATACCACTGATGGTGTACCTACTACAGAGGGAGTGGGTTCCGGGAAACCAGACCCGCCAGCATGTTGATCGTCGGCGCTTTGCGCCTCAGGTTTGCTTCACCTACCACCCCATTTTATATACTTTTATGCATTGGGGACAATTGCATGTATTTTTGTTGGGGGTGGGGTAAATGTAAAGTAAGTGCTCGGGTGAAGTCTGAGTAGCCCAACCCACGATCCTCTCTTGGGGTTTTCTTGCCTGTGTTCTTTTTCCCCAAGAGACTAGTTATTTTATTGTTGAACCGGCATGTTGGTATCTTTTGTACATATTATAGAAATGAAATCTGAAGCATGATGGCTAAATAAAATGATATCCTGATTTAAAGAAAATGCTTGCATGATTAGGCATAGTGAATGATGAATATGTGGTTCTAAGCATGACATAGAGATACACCCCTGCATGACCCTTAATCTTAAGGTCGAATTAAGTGTCTGATAATCTAGTAGGATAATGATGTTTTAAGTGAGTTTGAGAAAGTTGAATAGACCACCGTTGGTACTGAGCTAGAACTTGCCTAGTTAGTTCTGCTAAAAGTAATCTGTAATAGACAATTAGGAAAGGATCATAGGCCCTTGTTCAAAAAAGTCAATCTTTAGCCTAGATAACAGAAAACCGAATGAAATTAATCCCTTCTTGATCCAAATGATTTGATCTTAAAATGAACCTTTCTTTTTCTACCCTAACTTATCTTCTGGGAACAATGTGTTCGCCCTGGTCTCTCCTTGGACATGTGCTCCTCAGTTTACGCCAAAAGCAGAAGTTGAGGGTGGCTAATGCAGAAAACAACCTTGTCGTGGCCCTGACCCAACCTTGATTATTGTGTACCTTGACTCATGGCAAAGACATGAGTTGAGAGTGGCTATTATGAGGAATGCTCCGGAAAGTAGGGTTGAAAGAATAAAGAGAGAGAAAGAAGAAAAGAAAAGTGACTCAAGCAAAGCTGAAATCAAGTGAAAATTTGCAAAATTTTAAAGTTAAAAATAAAAAATAAATAAATAAAAGAAGAGTCACTTACACAAAAAGAGAAAAGCAAGGCAACAGAATATAAGAAAATCAAGAATAGGGTGGAACAAATGACGAAAAGGAAGGACGCTTAGCCGTTATGACAAGGAGGGCAACAAGTGACTAAAATGCATCCAAATGTACCCTACCTGACCCTGAGCCTACGTTACAAGCTAATAAAGTCCTATCGTGATCCTAAGAGTCTAATATGTTGAACTTAAAGTAGTGAAAATAAGGGCAAGCCTATGACAACAAGTATAAATGAGGTGTGAAGTTGTTCTGAGAGCGAGTGTTGAAAAAAATAATCCTTATACTCAAAGTGAAATCATTGTGTGAAAAATGAGGATATTGTTTTGAAGTGAGGACACTAGTTGCAATACCGGAAAATTGGTACCTTGGTGAGAGATCAAAGAGGATAGGTGTCGGTGTGTGGTGAGTCTGTGTCATGGTCTGATCCACATGAGCAAGCCTTATAGTGATAGCATGCATAAACATAATGAAAATGGTTGGGATTGATAGCCAGATGATTGTGAAATCTAAAATAAGGATACTCTTGTACAAAGGGTTTGTGGTGAGTCATAGTGCGTCGCTTGAGGACAAACAACGATTTTAAGTTGAGGGTGTTGATGTACCGTGGTTTTGCGGTACTCTTAATGCTTTTTCCTTAAGTTTAGTGTGTGTCTAAGGTCTCTTTGTAGTAGTTTTAATGTATTTTTCTATTTGTTTGCAGGAAAACTGTCCAGAATTAAAACGCGGAAGAACTGTGCTGAAATTGCAGAAGATACGACCTACGGAGCCATCGACGGTCCATCGACCCCTCGACGGTTCGTAGGTGGCAACCGTCGTCTGAAGAAAATCATGCTAAAGGAAGATCAGGGAATTCTGACCAAGTGTAGGGCTACGAAAGCTATCGACGGACTGTCATCTCCACGATAGACCGTCCTGCACATCCGTCATTGCTAACAGAAAGTAGCCCAGTACCCATCTTGAAAATATTCTAAGTGTGGAGAAACGGAAGCCATCGACGGACCGTCGTCCACTCAACGGACCGTCATCCTTGTCCGTCGATGGTAACAGTTAGTGGGAGAAGAAAGCAGCTGATAAAGAACCTAAGTGTGGAACGACGGGAGGCCTCGACGGTCCGTCGTGGCATCGATGGTCCGTCGGTCCGGTCGTCAACTCAGATGTGTTTTTGGGCTGATTTTCCTTAAATTGATTTCCTTTTTATGTTAGGACTTCATTATTATAAATACTTGTAAAAACCTCATTTTTGGGGTTAGACTTTTTTTGGTATTTTTCAGTTTTATTATTCTAAGTGTTGAACTTGAGATTTTTGGAAATATTCTACTTTCCGAAATCGTTTTTTGCAAGACTTTGATTTATTCAAGTAATTTTCTAGATTTTCTTCAATCTCATCAAAGTAGGTACATGAATTCTTGTCTAATCAATATGAATTGTGTGATTGTTAACATGGGTAACTAAATCCATAACTAGGGTTGTGGGAACCATGGGTAATTAAAAAAGTAAAACTAGCTAAAATAACAATTCTCGAATAGTTTCTTGCACGTATTGATAATTCTTTCATTTAGAAGTCTTTTTAACGAGAGCACGCATTAGAACTCGCCTTGTTGCTACTTGCCGGACCAAGGAGGTAGATAATAAGAAAAGAATTATCAACGCAGATTTAGTATACACTATCTAATAGGCTAGTGTCGATTGGTGTGAAGTAATAACTAAGCCATACATCGATTATGATGCTTAATATGAGGTAAAAGGTAAGGTTTAGTAAAGAATACACACGTAGCCGGACCAAGGTGCGGTGTGAAATTCACTAGTTGCCGGACCAAGGAATAACGGATATATAACTTATCACATTGCATGCAAGATGCTTGGAAAGAGTTGTTATAGTTAGGGTTACTGCGTTATGAACCTAATGGGGAACACTTACACCCTAGTTTCTCTCGTCACTTGATAAACATCAAATATTTGAACTTGTTACTTGTTTACTTAGAGGTAATTAAATAATTTTGTCATACAAAACCCCCCTTTTTATTGTTTGTTTTTGGAAAGGACTTGATTAAAATAGAAGTAATCGTAGATTACAGTTAAGTCTAAACCATTTTTCCTCGTGGGATCGACCCCATCTTAACATTTGGGTTCATTACTTGATACGACCGCTTATACTTCTTTAGGGAAGTGTAATTTGAGCGTATCACTAGAACCTTGGAGTTGATAAAATAAATCATCAATCCAAGGGAGAGGATACTTCTTATTTATGGTGACCTTATAGAGTTGACGATAATCAATGCACATCCTAAAGGACCAATCATTTTTCTTCACAAACAAGACCTGAGAATACTAGGTTGAAGGAAACCCTTGTCTAGTAAATCTTTCATTTGGACCTTCAACTCTTTCAATTCGGCCAAAGCCATCCGATATGGAGGAATTGAAATGGGGTTCGTATCTGGTAATAAGTCAATGCCAAAGTCAATTTCCCGTTCAGGAGGGACTCCGGAAAGGTCATCAAGAAAAACCTTCCAAAATTCCCTCACTAGGAGGACCGAATCAATAGGAGGAGTTTCACATTCTAGATCTTTAACCCTCACCACGCAGTATAGACAACCCTTGTCTATGATCTTACAAGAATTCAAGCAAGAAATGATTTGACCCCTTGGAATATAATTTCCCCCCCTTCAACTCTAAAATGGGTTCATTTGGAAATTGAAACCTCACTACCCTCGTTCTACAATCTATGGAACCAAAACAAGCATGAAACCAATTCATACCCAAAATGATATCAAAATCAAATATGTCAAGTTCTACCAAGTCAACAAGAGTAACACTATTGGGTAACATTACATGTCATTTCATATTGACTCTTTTTTCAACTACCGAGTCACCCATTGGGGTTCAAACCAAAAAGGGTTAAATCAAAACATCGGGAATTATATCAAACTTCCTAGCTACCAAAGGTGTAACAAATGAAAGGATAACACCGAGATCAAGCAAAGCATAAACATTAATAGAGAAGACTTGTAACATACCCTTAACCACATCGGGAGAGTTCTCTTTTTCACCCTCTAGCCTTGAGTGGATAAAAGTGGTTCCTTTTTAGAGCTTCGGGGCTAGGACCTCTTGATTGAGTTTTTCTACTCCCTTTTCCTTGACTCTTTACATAGGACAATCTTTAACCATATGGAAAGTTTTGCCACAACTGTAGCAACTATTCGTTCCAACAAGGCATTTACCCCATGTTTCTTACCATACATTCCACAAGTTGGTCTTTTTCTTGGTGAATCAACATTTCTCCCCCTTTGAAATTTAGGGTTAGACACCCTATCATTGTGAGTCTTGGAGAAATTTGAAGGAACTTGGTTCGAAAACCTCTTCTTGAACTTAGGCTTGTCTTGAATGTCAAGCCTACTCTTAGAAGAACCACATTAAAAAGACCTTTCCTTCTTGGCTTCTCTATTATTCTTCCTTAGACGACTCTCCTCTACTTTTTGTGGATGAACCATCAACCTAGAAAAATCCATGTTTTCATGAAGCATAGTTGCACGACATTCTTCTCTAAGCTCTTCGGACACGCCCGTTACCTAAACACATATTTTATCCCAATCATTTGAAACCAAAGATGAAGCATATTTCGACAACTTGATGAAATTTAAGGAGTATTCCATAACACTCGTACCTCCTTGACAAAGGTAGATGAACTCCTCTACCTTAGCTTCCCTTTTCTCCGTAGGGATGAACCTATGAACAAAAATCTTTTTGAAGATCTCCCAAGTCACGGTACCACCTCTTAAAGCCCGACTATCCATCCATTGATTGTACCATGCCAGAGCCACATCCTTGAGTTTATAGGTTGTAAGCATTGCATTTTCTGTAGTACTCACCCCCATTGCAAACAAAATCTTACAGACCTCATAAAGGAAGTCTTGGGGATCTTCATCAACCTTGGATCCAAATAATATAGGAGGATTCCTCCTCATAAAATCTCTCAAACTGTTAGTGATACTACTAGAATGTTGTCTCTCTCGAGGTACAACCTCACAATTATCTTGTACCGTTATGGCTAGAGCTTGTGTAGTGATAGCTTGGGCCATTTGGAGAAGGTATGTCCTTACCTCACCATCCGTCATGGCCAAAATATAGACTGGAACTTGATCATTTACAACAACTTTCTCTTGAGGAGAAACTCGATTGCCTTGGGGAGTAGCTCCCGCATTAGCAACCTCCTCTTCCACCGTTCTAGCGGTTGTCCTTCTTGTGTTCATTTCCTATAAACATAAGAAATGGCTTAGATTCTAAAAGACACATAGTGTCAAAACTATAGATGCACCACATAGGATTACCAAGAAAAGAGAATTTTCCTAATCATCACATAGCATCTCATTCAAAATTGTGGCGCACTTCACAACCATGAACAAGACACTATACAAATGGGGTTTATTGAGACTTTGACCCTAGGTTATTGAACCTCATGCTCTGATACCAATATTGTCAAGAATGAGGAACGCCCCTAGTCCTAACTGGCGTCATCATCCTCGAAGAGGACTCAGACAAGCCCTTAGCATTCGTCATAACATATCATTGGTTAAAAATTATGGAAAATTAAAAACTTTTGCATATACTAAGTGAAGTATACTTACAATTCTTGCTTATCATATATTGAAGATTACTTAGGCTTCTATCTTAGCAACACAGTAAACATACATAAGATAGTCTAAAGTCTAATATAAAAACTATCTAAAGAGTATGAATTTTGGACTTAGACAATACAGTATCAATATGCCATATCGGCCTTACTAAAATAGAATTCAATAATAAAAGGAACAAAAAAAGTGTTTCATAAACTACTACAATCTTCATGGCTAGAATAATGAAAAGATAGAATCCCCAAACATGAGGACCTACAAACACTTGGAGAAGATTTCCAATCTTCTTCAATCGACCTTCTTAATATACAATGGCCGGACCCTACATTTTGTATAAATATAAAGGATATGGGTTAGTATGCCACTTGTACTAAGTATGGATATATGCACATAAAACATTTAAAGACATGCATGAAAAGGGCCACTTCTTTAGAAATCATGCTAAGTAATTTAAAATCCTTTAATTCACATACAATAGAGAATATACAAGATAAGGATCACAACAACATAAAGCATGATCATAATCAAAGACATATCATCATAAAGTCATATTAACATTTATGTTCAACAGTTCATATCAACATAACATACAAAACACATACCAATAATCCCATCCCAAGCCTGCAAGTGCAGTGATCATGTGAATTCCCATAATCCCACATAATCAAGTAAACAAGATAGTAGACCATAAGTAATGTTTTGCTTCATACAACTTATATCATAAGTAGTCATCACATGTAACACTTCGAAAATTCAAGACATTTTGTAAAGCCTTACATAGGAGTATTCAGCTCTAGACACTGTTTTTAGGACAATAATAAAGATTATAGCTCTTTTAGGATATTTACAAATCAAAACGTCCAAGAACATCCGTGACGTCGGAAGTTGGTTCAAAGAGGTACTCGCGTGTCTTAGCCTATTTGACTAGCTTTTAGGAGTCAAAAATTTATGGAATTAGGATTAAGTGTGTATAACATGTGTCTAAGATGTTTCATGGTCAACACGTTCGGGTATGACCCCCCAAGGACCAACCAAGGGCCCTTGAGGAGGACCCTTGCAAATTGGTGTCAACAGTGCGTGGGCAGTGTGCATCGACGAGCTGCAGGCTATGATCTGTGTGTGGATCGATGGTGCGTCGATGCAAATCGTAGTCCCACACCTAGATAAAATGGGGAAGCCCTCGCCTGCACAAGTCTCTGACCAAGACTACGGATATGCAGGACGGAGGAGGGCCAAGTCGTCGACTCATAGATGGCCCATCGATCGGGGTTACGTCTGTGAGGGTCAAGTTTCCCTGCATGATTTAAATTATTTCATTTAATTAGTTAAGGGGTCAGCGGGTTATTTAGGGGGATTAAGGGAACCTAATTAAGCTAATTAACCTCCCATATAAAGGCCCCAACTCCATTAGACTAATTACAAATCACAAAACAATTCCTCCACCTTTTCTCTACTTTCTCTCTCTATTGGAAGACACCATTGAAGACTAAGCTAAGAAATGGCTTTGGGGGATGGAAAGGGATGATTTCATCTTCAAATCCTTGTCAAAACATTGAGGTATGGTATCTATTCACCTTTGAGACCTCTTTCATCAAAAGGGTTCATTCAAAGTATTTCCAAAACCTAAGTTTTCAAGTGGGTTTCATCTAATCTCGAAATTGAAGTTATGAATTGAGTTGTTGTTGGTTTATTTAGGTTATATTTAATAGATTGATGTACCGTGGTTTTATGGTACTTTCAATACTTTTTCCTTAGGTTTAGTGTGTGTATAAGGCCTTTTTATAGTAGTTTTAATGTATTTTTCTTTGTGTTTGCAGGAAAAACTGTCCAGAATGAAAACGCTGAAGATGTGCTAAAAATTGCAGAAAAGATGACCTACAAAGACATCGATGGTCCGTCGACCCATCGACTGTCCGTAGGTGGAAATCGTCGCCATAAAGATGTTATGCTGCCAAGGAAAGATCGGGGAGTTCTAACAAGTGTGGGGCTATGGAAAGGATGAAGGTCCATCGTGCCATCAATGGACCGTCCTGGTGATCCGTTGGTGTTAATAAAATGTAGCCTTAGTACCCAATTTGAAAAAATTCTAAGTGTGGATAAACGAAGGACATCGACGGACTGTCGTCCTGTCAACGGTCCGTCTTGCAGATCCGTCGATGGTAATAGAGAGTTGGAGAAGAAGGCAGCTGAAAATAAAGTTGAAGTATGGACCGACGGAGGCGTCGATGATCCGTCGTTGCCTCGAGGGTACGTCGGTCAGGTCGTCGTTGAGAGACGCGTTTTTGGACAGATTTTCTTTATTTAGGTTTCCCTCTATGTTTAGGATTCTATCATTATAAATAGGACCAAAAACCTCATTTTGGGGTTAGACTCTGGGTTATTTTTCTGATTTGTAATATTGGTTGTTGAATATTGGGTTTTCGAAACTACTTCATTTTTCCGGAGTTGTTTATTGCATTATTTTCTCAAATTCAACTGATTTTCTGGATTTACTTCAAACATAACATAGTAAGTATATGAATTCTTGTCTAATTAATATGAATTGTGTCATTATGAACATGGGTAACTAAATCCACAAATAGGGTTGTGGGAACCATGGGTAATTAACAAAGTAAAACTAGCTAAAATAATAATTCTCGAATAGTTTCTTGCATGTATTGATAATTCTTTCATTTTGAAGTCTTTTTAACGAGTGCACGCATTAGAACTCGCCTTGTTGCTACTTGCCAGACAAAGGAGGTAGATAATAAGAAAAGAATTATCAATGTAGATTTAGTATATACTATCTAATAGGCTAATGTCGATTGGTGCGAAGTAATAACTAAGTCATACATCGATTATGATGCTTAATATGAGGTAAAAGGTAAGGTTTAGTAAAATATACACACGTAGCCGTACCAATGTGCGGAGTGAAATTCACTAGTTGCCAGACCAAGGAATTAGGGATACATAACTTATCACTTTGCATGCAAGATACTAGGAAAGAGTTGTTATAGTTGGGGTTACTGCGTTATGAACCTAATGGGGAACACTTACACCCTAGTTTCCCTCACTACTTGATAAACATCAAACATTTGAACTTGCTACTTGTTTACTTAGAATTAATTAAATTACTTTTGTTACACAAAGCCCCCCTTTTTAATTGTTTGTTTTTCGGAAAGAACTTGATGAAAATAGAAGTAATCGTAGATTAAAGTTAAGTCTAAACCATTTTCCTCGTGGGATCGACCCCAACCTAAAATTTGGGTTCTTTATTTGATACGACCGCTTATACTTCTTTAGGGAAGTGTAATTTGAGTATCCAATTTTGGCGCCGCTGCCGGGGAACAGTGGCTTTTAGATTAACTTTAACCACATTACCGAGTTTTAGTCAATAATTTCTTGATTTTACTTTTTCTTTTTGTTTTTGTCTCTCGCAGGTCTAGCTTTAGTGTATGTCAAGTACACGGAGTCGAGGAGAATGAATACTTCTGCTTGATCCAGAATTAAACCGTACACTTCGCAGAATAAACATTCAAAACAATCCTGCTTATATCAAGGATGAGATCAATCCTCCACCTCCCCCGCCAGTTGATGCTCATAATCAAGTGATGGTTGATAACCCGGGTGAAGGTAATCCGAGGAGGCAACCTCCTGCCCCACACCATCAAGAGTACTATATGGGAAATATTAACATCACTGACTCTGACGGGCCACTTTTCCTACCTCTCTACCACATGATCATACTTTCGTGGTTACTAGTATCTTAATGCAGATGCTCATAGCTAGAGTTCTATTTTCGGGGCTACCATCTGAGGATCCACATGCTCACATCGCCAAACTGAGGTCAGTGTGTAAGAGTTGTGTAGAGAGGCCTGACTTGGACATGGACGTCATTGGGCTAAGAGTGTTTCCTCTATCACTGACAGGAGAGGCTGATATATGGTTTACTGAGTTTTCCTATAACTCAATCTATATATGGAACCAATTGAGGGATGTGTTCTTAGCTCGTTACTATCCGGTTTCAAAGAAGCTCAACCACAAAGATAGGGTGAACAACTTTGTGGCACTACCAGGGGAGTCAGTAAGCAGTTCTTGGATAGGTTCACCTCGTTCTTGAGAAGTTTCCCAAATTACCATATTGATGATGAGTCGCTGAAATAGTATTTCTATCGGGGGCAAGAGGATAATAATAAAGCGGTGTTGGATACGATTGTGGGTGGTTCTTATGGGGAGTGTACTTATGCAGAGATCGCTGAGAAGTTAGAGAAAATCTCCCAAAATAATAAAGCTTGGAGCACTAGGAAGTCGAATACTGGGAGAAACACCTTTGCGGTGCAATCTACACACAACCCAGCCGCAGATGAGATTCGGGAAGAAATGGCTCAAATGAGAACTGAGCTTGGGTTATTGTTGAAACATGTCACTGGGGTGCAGAGAAAGTGAATGCGGTGAATTATTTGACTAAGTCACCACTGCCGATAGATGAGTTTTACTATGAGGAAGATTCTTATGCAGTGAAAGAGTAGACGGGGGGTTTCCGATCGAACGCCCAAGGCTCCAATCAGGAGAATTGGCGCCAAGGTCAAGGAAATCAAGGTCAGAACTATCAGAATTACAACTGAGAGGGTCAGTATGTATCGTGAAGGAAACTACAACCGCGACAACAACTTCAATCGGAGTAACTATCGAAACAGAAATGATCGAAGTGGGCCCTATATTCCACCTCAAAATCGGTAAGTTGCTCCTAGGGATGGTGGAGGTAGTATGGCGTGAGTTGAAGACATGTTGCAAAAGATGATGAGGAGGTTTGACGCAAGTGATGATCACACCAAGAATTGAGAGGTGATTTGGCTAACATTGGGAAAAAAGTGGATGCACATGCAGTCTCCATCAAACATCTTGAGATGCAAATGGACTAATTGTCATCTACTGTAACCCTCGTCAACCGGGTACTCTTCCTAGCAACAGTGTTCAATATCCGAAGAATGATGGACATTGTATGGCAGTCACTACTCGAGGTGGTAAGCAAACCATAGATCCACATATGCCGTCTGTCGTAGAAAATAAGATGAGAAGAGAAGATGAGGTAGTAGAAGCTAGTGGTGAGTTGGTAAATGAAGCAGGAAAAGAAGTAGAGAAGCATCAAATGGTGACTCCCATTCCAAGACCACCACCACCATTCCCTTAAAGGTTGGTGAAAAAGACCAAGGATGGTAAATACCGGCGTTTTATTAATATGTTGAAACAGCTTTCCATCAATGTTCCTTTGATAGAAGTTCTTGAACAAATGCTCGGTTACGCCAAATTCATGAAAGATATGGTCAATAAGAAGAGATCGGTTAGTTTTGAGGATGATGATAGGATGCAACACTGTAGTGCTATTGCATATCTAGTGCAAAAGAAAGAAGATCCAGGTGCTTTCACTATTTAATGTACAATCGGGTTATTACACTTTGCCAAAGCATTATGTGATCTTGGGGTAAGCATAAATATCATGCCTCTATCCATCTACAATAAGTTCGGTTTGGGTGATCCAAAGCCCAATGCAATGCGGCTACTAATGGCCGATCGCACTGTGAAGAGGACTATTGGGATACTCCACAATGTGTTAGTGAAGGTTGAGTCATTCATATTTCCAGCCGATTTTGTGATTCTTGATTGTGAGGTCGACTTTGAGGTGCCTATTATTCTTGGGAGTCCATTTCTTGATACCGGTCGCGCCTTGGTTGATATGGAAAAAGGACAAATGAAGTTTCGGTTGAACACTAAAGAAGTGACTTTCAACATTTGTAGGTCCATGAGGCAGAGTGGTGAGCTCCAATCGGTATCTGCCATATCCTACAGAGTTGAGAGTTCGTAAGAGGTCCAAATAGAAGAACGTCTTGGTATTAAGGCACTAGGAGTAGTTATTATGAACTTTGAGAGTGATGGTATTGCAGAGTATGGGTCATTAGTTGTGTAACGGAATCGAGGTGATGTTCGGTTGAAACCTTAGAAATTGGAGTTAGATATGATGCATCGCGAGTCTCCACCCGCTAAACCATCTATTGATGAGGCTCCAAAATTAGATCTTAAGGATCTACCACCTCATCTGAGGTACGTATTCTTGGGGAAAGATGACACTTTGCCGGTTATTATTTCGTTAGATTTGAAGGTGCATCAAGTAGAGTGTTTGGTTGAAGTGTTGAAGAGGTTTAAGAGAGCTATTGGGTGGACTATCGCGGATATTATTGGTATCCCTCCCGGTATTTGTTCACACAAAATTCAACTCATGCCTGATCATAAGCCAATCATTGAGCACCAGTGACGCCTAAATCCACCAATGCAAGAGGTAGTGAAGAAGGAAATTATTAAGTGGTTGGATGCCGGAGTCATATATACGATCGCTGATAGTAGTTGGGTATGCCCTATTAAGTATGTGCCCAAGAAAGGGGGAATGACTGTGGTCCCTAATGAGAAAAATGATATTGTTCCAATGAAGCCGGTGACTGGATGGAGAGTGTGTAAGGATTACCGGAAACTAAATGCATGGACTGACAAAGACCATTTTCCTATGCCCTTCATGGATCACATGTTGGATAGACTTGCAGGTAAAGGGTGGTACTGTTTTCTTGATGGCTATTCAGGTTACAATCAAATCTCTATTGCACCGGAAGATCAAGAGAAAACCACTTTTACTTGCCCTTATGGAACTTTCGCGTTCAAAAGGATTCCCTTTGGGTTGTGTAATGCACCGGCTACTTTTCATAGATGTATGATGTCCATATTTTCCGATATGGTGGAGGACCCAATTGAGGTATTTATGGATGATTTTTCTATTGTTGGTGATTCCTTTGATTATTGTTTGAGTCACTTGTCTGAAGTTCCCAAAAGATGTGAAGAGTGCAACCTTATGCTAAACTGGGAAAAATGTCACTTTATGGTGAAAGAGGGTATTTTATTGGGCCACCGCATCTCAGAGAAGGGTATAGAGGTTGATCGAGCTAAAGTCGAGGTTATAGAGAGATTTCCTCCACCCATCTCTGTAAAAGGTGTGAGGAGTTTTCTTGGGCATGCAGGTTTCTACCGGAGGTTTATCAAAGATTTCTCAAAAATTGCACATCCTATGAGCAAACTTCTTGAGAAAGAGTGTAAATTTTATTTTGATGAATCCTGTCTCAAGGCATTTGGAGAGTTGAAAGAGAAGTTGGTATCTGCGCCCATCATTAGTTCTCTGGATTGGAGCAAGCCATTTGAGGTGATATGTGATGCTAGTGGGGTTGCGCTTGGTATGGTATTGGGACAAAGAAAGGATAAAATCCTTCACCCCAGTTATTATGTCAGTAAAGCCCTTAATGAAGCCCAAAAAAACTACACCGTGACTGAACAAGAACTCCTTGAGGTGGTCTTTGCTTTCGAGAAATTTCGCTCATATTGGCTTGGCACCAGAGTTATAGTGCATACTGATAATTTTGCCTTGAGATATTTGATGTCAAAGAAGGATGCGAAACCAAGGTTGATTCGTTGGTTTTTACTAATGCAAGAATTTGACTTTAAAGTGAAAGATAGAAAAGGGATCGAAAATCAAGTGGCCGATCACTTGTCCCGATTAGAAGATGAAGCAATGCGAGAGTTAGGTGAAAAAGCTGAAATTGATGATACTTCCCTGATGAGCATGTATTGGCTGCTTCTCAAGACTTGATTCTATGGTTCGAAGATTTTGCGTATTACTTGGCTAGTTATATCGTCCCATCGGACTTGTCCTTTCATCAAAGGAAAAATTTCATGCATGATGTGAAAAGGTTCTTTTGGGATGAGCCATATCTTTATAGGAGTTGTTTCCATGGGCTTATTCGGCGATGTGTACCGAAAGTTGAGATGTTGAGAGTTTTGGAGGCATGCCACTCCTTGCCTGTGGGTGGGTATCATAGTGGTATCCGGACAGCCCATAAAATCTTGCAATGTGGCTACTATTGACCAACCATCCACCAAGATGCATATGAGTTCGCAAAGGCATGTGATAGGTGCCAAAGAGATGGCGGTATTTCTAGAAGGCAAGAGCTCCCTTTAAATCCCATTCTTGTGATCGAATTGTTTGATGTGTAGGGCATTGACTTTATGTGCCCTTTTGTGAGTTCTCATGGGATGAAGTACATTCTTGTGGCGGTTGATTATGTGTCAAAATTGGTGGAAGCCATAGCAATTTCAAATAATGAAGGGAAGAGTGTCACCGCATTCTTGAAAAAGAACATATTTTCCATATTTGGCACCCCAAGGGCCATTATTAGTGATGGGGGATTCCACTTTTGCAACAAGTTGTTCAAAGGATTGTCGGAGAAATATGTGGTTCGCCACAATGTGGCCATGCCATACCATCCTTAGACTAGTGGGCAAGTTGAGGTGTCAAACAGAGAAATCAAGCAGATTCTGTCGAAAAAGATGAATGCGAATAGAACGTATTGGTCAAGGAGGCTTGATAATGCTCTTTGGACCTACTGGACAACATACAAGACTCCCATAGGTATGTCTCTATACAAACTTGTATATGGTAAAGCTTGTCACTTGCCGGTTGAGTTAGAGCATAAGGCCATGTGGGCAATGAAGAAACTGAAAATGGATTTGAATGAGGCTGTGGAACAGAGGTTAAATGGATTGAATGAGCTTGATGAATTTTTATTAAAGGCATATGAAAGTTCATCCCTCTACAAATAAAAGATGAAGAAGTACCACGACCAAAAGATTGAGAAGCGCGATTTTGTGGTTGGGGATTTGGTGCTTTAATCCAACTCTAGGTTGCGCTTGTTTCCAGGCAAACTCAAGTCCAAATGGACTAGCCC
Source organism: Solanum sitiens (assembly GCA_016801875.1). Classification (NCBI taxonomy): domain Eukaryota; kingdom Viridiplantae; phylum Streptophyta; class Magnoliopsida; order Solanales; family Solanaceae; genus Solanum; species Solanum sitiens. Next base: position 1,412,270 of record JABWTJ010000291.1, read on the forward strand.
ATTCTTGATCACCCAAATTGTCCCTCATGGAGCGGTTGATTTGGAGAATAAGGAGGGTGTAAGCTTCAAGGTGAACGAGCAACGAATCAAAACCTACCTTGGGCATGCTTAAAAGGCGAATGAAGTGATCGAGGCATACCATATTGATGAAATTTGAGTAATCAAGAGTCCTACGTCATGCTGCGATGTTAAATCAAGCGCTGATTGGGAGGCAACCCAATATGTATCCTCTAGCCAACAATAGGTTTTTCGTGATTTTATAGGGGTAGTTGCATTATTTCTATTGTTCTAACTTAATGTCACGTATTAATTTTCTGTAGAAGTGTTGGCTAGAGAGTAAACTAGGGTCCGTGTCTAAAAAGTGTCCAGAACATACAAAAAGATTAGCTTATTGGGTGTTCAACGTTTAGGGACCAAATCCCCAAAAATCTGCAGAAAATTGGTCTGGTGCACTGATCGACGGACAAATCGACGGACCGTCGTCCGGTCGATGAATCATCGGTAGGGTCCGTAGATCCCAGGTTTGTTTCTTTAATTTTTCTAAGTTAGGGCACCATCGACGGAGCAGTCGACGGGGAATCGTCGGTTCCTCCGACCCACTAACCCGACCCTACCAGACCGGCTATATATTAAAATTTTAAACTTTTCAGTTACCACTCTTTCAAATACCCTCCCCAAACCGTTTCCCTCCCCATTTCCCTTCAACTCCCCCACTTCCTCTCCCATTGACTCCCATTTCTAATCAGTCATATTCTCCTCTTCCCCAAATCTCCATCAGTTTCCCAAATCCTTTCCTTTCCCCACTCTTCCATCTTCGTCTGTCTGCTTCCCGATCGGTGTTCAAGGTCTCTATTTGGTGTTTCGTACTTACAAGAATTCATCCCCTCATTCCCTACACTACAGTATACAAGTATGTTTTTCTGATCTGCTCTATTTACTCTCATCACTTTACATGAAAAATTGCTGGAATCTGATAGTGGGTCTTGAATTTGGGACACCGTTGCATGCTTAAAATCTTAAAATTGATTTCATAGTACCTTAGATCAATTAAAGTGAATGGGATGGGGGTGTATTGTCCGATAATTGCTGTGTTTTGAGTGTTGTTATTTCCAACGTAGGGTTTGATAGTTTGTGTGAATCTATGTTTAAAACTACGATAATTCAAGCCCTATGAATGATGAAATGCTCTGTCATATGCTAGAGGACCTTAATGTTCCTTATATTGCTCTGAATTTGTTCTTTGGGGGAAACAATTGCTGCCAAAATTTTGTTCCTGAAAGCCAGAACGAGACCCCGTCAATGGACTGTCATTCAATTGACGGACCATCGTTGGGGTCCGTCAACAACATCTCCCCTGATTTGTCTAAGTTTCTACCCACGGGGGTAGAGGACGGTTCGTCATCTGGTCGACGGACCGTCCTGCATGACTGTAGACTCTAACAGAACCCTTATTTCTGAAGTTCCTCCAAATTTTTCTAAGGGTCCAATGACGGACTCCCACTGACGGACCGTCGTTTAGTCGACGGTCAGTCCTGCAGGTCCGTCGTCCTTAACAGAAACTTTGTTATTTTAAGATTCAAAAAAGTTTCTAAGGGTCCATCGACGGACCCCCACTGACAGACCGTCGTTCAGTCGACGGTCCGTCCTGCAGGTCCATCGTCTCTATAAGAACCTTTGTTCTGAAACTTTACACAAGAAATTTTCTAAGTGTCCACCGGATCGTCGTTCCATCAATGGACCGTCGTTGGGGTCCATCAAACAGTTCTGCAGTTCTGCATCTCCACTTTGTTTTTGTTCCCCCTTCTGTGTTTGATTCTTTTGAGTGTGTTATATGCTTCTACTGGTACTGATAACCCCTCCTTGCAGGTACACATGGAACCCAAGCAAGAACTAGTCTACTCTCGAGGGCGTTCCAAGTCTGTCTCCCCTTCCCACCGGTTGGTGATTGGGTCATCCGACGATGAACGCGACCCTGAATACGTGCCCCTAGGCACCTAGACACCATCACGTGTTGCTAGGACCTCTCGGGGCAAGCCCAAGAGGGTGGCGTCTGGTGTAGTCACTGCCTCTCTATATGATGGGATCGCACACTGATCGGAACACCGTCTGAGTCTGCTACAGTTTTTGAGGGAGCGTCTGGCTCTGAGGAGGCTTTTGGGTCTTAGGAAGCTTCATCTTCACATAGGACCACTGCTCCAGCTACATCGGTCCATTCTGCCACATCTGAAGAGACTGACAATGCAGATTCTACTCCAGCACCCCTAACCAACGTCCCCGCTTTGGTTGCTGATCAGCCCAACCGGTGGTGTGTTGAGGGCCAGTATAAGATTTATAGGGATGCAAAGCTGCTCAGTGATAAGGGGGTCATGACTCGGACTCTGAAAGTCGAGCGGCGAGTTCTTACAGGGAGTCTTCCCACGATGCCAGCCATACATGATCTTTTCACTCGCCATTGGCTAGAGTGGACGGCAAGGAGATTGGGCCGTTACAGCGAGGAGATAATGCGAGAGTTTTACGTCGCTTATGTGGCAACTCTCAGGGCTAATTTGGACAAGCGGGCTAACCCCGCCAATCACGCACCACTCGAGCATGTTCGTGTCCGTGGCAAGCGGGTGGATATCTCTTTGCCCGCCATTCGCAGATTTCTATATGGTGCTGACATTGATGCCACCAGGGCCCCCCTCACTCCCGAGTTTGACTATAGGTGGAAGCTGATCAAGGACAGCCGTTTCCAGCGCGAGAGAGTGCTGAGAGAGACAACCAAGAGGTGGATAGCCCAGAACATCTCTGTGAATGGCAAGGGTGCTGATTGGGTGCTGGAGCCCAAAGGAGGAATAAAGAAGGCCAACCTCACATTCACAGTCAAATTCTTATGGCTCTTGGTCCGTTATTGCCTATCCCCCACTGCTGTTGATAATATTGTTACATGGGATAGAGCAGTGCTGATAGCTGCCATGGTTGCTGGGTTCGAGGTGGACTTCGCGTGGTTGTTACAGGCGGTCATTCATGAGAGCGACTTTAAGGCCACCATGCTTTTCGAATTGTGCAGGTCTGCTGGAGTTCCCGTGTGGCACATTGATGTGCTCAAGACCCCGACTAGCATAGTGGATATCGGTCTCATCCGAGATGAGGCCAATGAGTTGTCTCCCAACATAGGGCCCTGTGCAGAGGTGCAGCCGCTGGATGAGAACTTGCTGATCAGGCTACATCAGAGCCTACTAACACCACCTCGGTTGAGTCTATCCCGGGTACTAGCACCGCTCCAAGCTCCTCCCGCTCTACTCCATCTGCAGCACTGGTCCCGCTTGCTAGGGTCCAGAAGTTAGAGGCCCAAATGGCCAGACTTCTGCATCACATCCATCCTTGAATGCAGAAGTCTATTGTTGAGGCAGAGGATCGCATCCAGAAGAAGATGGCCCAGCGAACTGAGAGGCAGATTATAGGGGTCCACCAGCGCCTTGACGCATTTGAGTTGAGGGTTCTTGTCCGGACAGCCCCTACTATAGATTTGACGACTCTCCAAGCTGCTGTGGCGAGTTTGAGTGTAGATATGGATGCCATTCTGGAGGCCCAGGTGCCTGAGTTTGAGGCCCCATCTGCATAGCCTTCTGAGGATACGGTGCTGGTTGCACTATTCTCCACCGCTGTTGCGCCATCACCTCAGCCACCGGAGCATAACAAGAGGCACCGATCTCGATAGGATGATGAGACTCGAGCTAGGAAGCAAGAGCATCTTGAGTTGGAGGCTACAAGGAGAGCATCTTGAGGTTTTCTTGCCTGTGTTCTTTTTCCCTAAAAGACTCTTTACTTTACTATGGAACCGACACGTTAGTATCTTGTACATAGTATTGATATGAAATCTGAAGCATGATGGCTAAATAAAATGATATCCTGATTTAAAGAAAATGCTTGCATGATTAGGCATAGAGAATAAGTATATGTGGCTCTAAGCATGACATAGAGATACACCCCTGCATGACCCTCAATCTTAAGCTCGAACTAAGTGTCTGATAATCTGGTAGGATAATGAGGTGTTAAGTGAGTGTGAGAAAGTTAAATAGACCACCATTGGTACTGAGCTAGAACTTGCCCGGTTAGTCCTGCTAAAAGTATTCTGTAATAGACAATTAGGAAAGGATCATAGGCCCTTGTTCAAGACAGTCAATCTTTAGCCTGGATAAAAGAAAATCGAATGAAATTAATTCCTTCTTGATCCAAATGATTTGAGATTAAAATGAACCTTTCTTTTTCTACCCCAACTTATCTTCCAGGAACAATGTGTTGGCCCTGGTCCCTCCTTGGACATGTTCACCTCAGCTTACGCCAAAAGCATAAGTTGAGGGTGGCTAATGCAGAAAACAACCTTGTCGTGGCCCTGACCCAAACTTGGGTATTGTGTACCTTGACTCATGTCAAACCCATGAGTTGAGGGTGGCTATTATGAGGAATGCTCCGGAAAGTGGGGTTGAAAGAATGAAGAGAGAGAAACAAGAAAAGAAAAGTGACTCAAGAAAAGTTGAAATCAAGTGAAAAGTTGCAAAATTTGAAAGTAAAAAAAAAATTAAAGAAGAGTCACTTACACAAAAGGAGAAAGAAAGGAGAAAAACAAGGCAAAAGAATATAAAACAATTCAAGAATAGGGCGGAACAAACGACGAAAAGGTAGGATGCTTAGCCTTTATGACAAGGAGGGCAACAAGTCACTAAAATGAATCCAAATGTACCCTACCTGACCTTGAGCCTACGTTACAAGCTAAGAAAGTCCTATCGTGATCCTAAGAGTCTAATACGTTGAACATAAAGTAGTGAAAATAAGGGCAAGCCTATGGAGATAAGTATCAATAAGGTGAGAAGTTGTTCTGAGAGTGAGTGTTGAAAAATAATCCTTATACTCTAACCAAAATCACTCTGTGAAAAAGGAGGATACTGTTTTTTTAATTAAGGACACTAGTTGCAATACTAGAAAGTTGGTACTTTGGTGAGAGATAAAAGAGGAAAGGTGTTGGTGCGTGGTGAGTCTTTGTCATGGTCTGATCCACATGAGTGAGCCTAATAGTGATATCATGCATGAATATAATGAAAGTAATCAGGATTGATAGCCAGATGATTGCGAAATCTAAAATAAGGATACTTTTGTACAAAGGTGTTGTGGTAAGTCATAGTGTGTCGCTTGAGGACAAACAACGAATTTAAGTTGAGGGTGTTGATGTACCGTGGTTTTATGGTACTTTCAATACTTTTTCCTTAAATTTAGTGTGTGTCTAAGGCCTTTTTGTAGTAGTTTTAATGTATTGTTCTTTGTGTTTGCACGAAAAACTGTCCAGAATGTAAACCCTGAAGATGTGCTGAAAATTGCAGAAACGATGACCTACAAAGCCATCGACGGTCCGTAGGTGGAAATTGTCGCCATAAAGATGTTATGCTGCCAAGGAAAGATCGGGGAATTCTGACAAGTCTGGGGCTATGGAAGGGATGACGGTCCGTCGTGCCATCAACGCACCATTCTGGTGATCCGTTGGTGTTAACAGAATGTAGCCTCAGTACCCGATTTGAAAAGATTCTAAGTGTGGAGAAACGAAGGCCATCTACGGACCGTCGTCCTTTCAACGGTCCGTCCTGCAGGTCCGTCGATGGTAACAGAGAGCTGTAGAAGAAGGCACCTGAAAATAAAGTTGAAGTATGGACCGACGGAGGCATCGAAGGCCCGTCGGTCAGGTCATTGTTGAGAGACGCATTTTTGGACAAATTTTCCTTATTTAGGTTTCCCTCTATGTTTAGGATTCTATCATTATAGATAGGACAAAAAACCTCATTTTTTGGGTTAAACTCTGTGTTATTTTTCTGATTTGTAATATTGGTAGTTGAATATTGGGTTTTGGAAAATACTTCATTTTTCCGGAATCGTTTATTGCATTATTCTCTCAAATTCAAGTGATTTTCTAGATTTTGTTCAATCTTATCAAAGTAAGTACATTAATTCTTGTCTAATTAATATGAATTGTGTAATTATGAACATGGGTAACTAAATCCACAACTAGGGTTGTGGGAACCATTGGTAATTAACAAAGTAAAACTAGCTAAGATAATAATTCTCGAATAGTTTCTTGCATGTATTGATAATTCTTTCGTTTAGAAGTCCTTTTAACGAGTGCACGCGTTAGAACTCTCCTTGTTGCTACTTGCAAGACCAAGGAGGTAGATAATAAGAAAAGAACTATCAACGTAGATTTAGTATATACCATCTAATAGGCTAGTGTTGATTGGTGCGAAGTAATAACTAAGCCATACATTGATTATGATGCTTAATATGAGGTAAAGGTAAGGTTTAGTAAAGTATACACACCTAGCCAAACCAAGGTGCGGAGTGAAATTCACTAGTTGCCAGACCGGATTGAAAATTGGATACTAGTATGAACCTAAGACAAGTTGGAATGAGGGATACAGAACCTCACTTTGCAAAAAGATACTGTTTGAACCGGGAGATTACTTGATAAACATCAAACATTTGAACTTGCTACTTGTTTACTTAGAATTAATTAAATTACTTTTGTTACACAAAACCCCCCTTTTTAATTGTTTGTTTTCGGAAAGAACTTGATTAAAATAGAAGTAATCGTAGATTAAAGTTAAGTCTAAACCATTTTCCTCGTGGGATCGACCCCAACCTAACATTTGGGTTCTTTACTTGATACGACCGCTTATACTTCTTTAGGGAAGTGTAATTTGAGCGTATCATAGATTAACATGTATCTTAACTTGATTATGATAATTGTTGATGGTTTGGTCTAAATTGAAGAACATGACCCTATACCATTAACCCTAGCTTGTGATCTTGACCTATATTGTATAATGTTCATTCAGTTGACTTGATTATAGGTTGAATTGCTATTAGATGATGTTTTTACACTGATCATGAACAAATTAAAATTATTTGTTGTATTTCATGCTAGTTATTGAGAAGTGATTTAGGGTATGATGAATTGACTTAATCTGGAGCTTTGATCTAGCATTGAATTGTGATGTAGTGATTCTTCTGGTCTTGTTATTATGTTGGTTGTTGAATTAATGAACTGATAACCTATTTGAGTTGAACTAAGGGTTGATGGTAAGACCCTGGTCATGTATTGTGAAGGAGACTTGGTAAGTCTTATGATCCCTATACTTTACTTCAATTTATGGTGAATTGTGATTAAGCCATGATATGGTATTGGAGTGTGCCTTTATTAGGTTTGATAGGGTGGTATGAGGTTGTATTCAAATGTATTATATATGGTTGGTTTATTAAGGTAAAATGTTACGAGGTTGTTCATAACTACCAATGTACCTTATTATGAATGGATATGTAAATGCGTTGACCTTACAGATATGGATTGTGTTAAAAGAATTAGATTAATGCAATTCCTATTGAGCTATGATGATGATGATTATACAAGGGTTAGACCGTATGACCTAAACTAAGTTATGATAGATAAATAAAGACATTAAAGACATTTCAGGAAGGGACTTAGCTTAGCCCCGAGTGAACTTGTGCGTGAGGGGGTGACACTTTCCCACATAGGGAAGGTAGGGTTCACTACGGTTCTCACGGGGTAGATATCCTCATGACCCAGATAGGGTGTAGAGTGATGTTTCCAAGACGGCCCAAAGTTCTTTAACTATGTTTCCACCATAGGAATACTAGCTAGTGGATCCACCTAGATTGTACGTTTTGTGTTAGGTTCTATCTTGGCCGGTAGACCACCTTCCATTGGTGTAAGGTTTTACAACACCGGATTCCACACTTAGCTCATGTGGTCTATGTCAGTTAAGGCGAGTGTTCCCTAAATTAAAATAAAGAAATGGTGTATAGACTAACTAGAGTGACTTGAGGGGTTTGACTTAGCCTAGGTAGGGGTATGGGACTCTACCTAACCCTTGCACTAGTTTGCCTTGATATAAGCTTTAGGAGGTTAATATTATGTATGTATATGATGACTATGTAAATTATATTATATGATGTTGATGATGCTTATGTATGTAAATGGTCTTTATTGTTGAAGTATGAAGTTATGTATTGGAGGGTATATTATGTGGAGTAGGTTATTAGTCATGGTCCTTGTTGGGTTACTTGATTAAGTATGGTTATGGGACTTTGTTTAGTCATCGCACTTGTGACTTTTGGGGATTCATGATTATTGATTTGCTTATCAATATATGATAAACTCTTATTGTTGCTTGTGATGAATATTACTTGATAATAGAGTTGTGTTAGATTATGGGTTCAAGTATATTGGTGTGCATGTGACTATCTTTGGTTTGTTGTGCATAAGACTTTTAAAGACAAAATGGCATGATTTAACTAAATGTTCCTTTATTTCATGTGTTGAAGTTATTTGTGCATATGGTCTCACGTTTAGTACATGTGGCGTACTAACGCCATTTTCTCCCTTTTTCCAAACATTTTAGGTTGCGGTCGTTGAAGGCTCATTCGAGACGACTTGAAGAAGACTTGGATATTCTCTACCATCCAAGTGGGTAGGTCCTTACTTTCCGAGGGCGATGCCAATATCTAGCTTATGGATTTGCTTTACTTTTTAGATTCTTATATTCATTCTATTTCGTTTGAGTTCAATTTGTATAAGCCTTTATGTGGCTTCTTGATATTGATGTAGGGCTATGCCCAAATTGCTATGATCGTTCTAGATGGTTATGAGATGAAATGACTTTGAGACTCTATTTTATGTTATATATATGTATGTACAATAAAAGTAGAAGACTATGTAATCTTCATATACGAAGGTCTATGTATAATCGATGTAACTATATGTATGTGTATGTAAAGGTCTATGTAAACCTCAATGTAGAAATAGTAAAAGTTTTAATTTTTCCATAATTTTTGGCCTATGAATGATATGACGAATGCTAAGAGGTTGGTCTTAGTCCTCAAAGAGGACGATGACGCTGGTTACGTCTAGGGGGTGCTCCCCGGATGTGACAAATTACATGGTATCAGAGCATGAGGTTATATCCTTGATGTTGATGTATCTCTCAACCACGTCTATGTAGATTCGTCCTCATAATTGTGAAGCGCGCCACACTTATGAATAGGAATCTATATGTTGCTTAGGAATCTCTCTTTTTCTTGGAATACCAATATCGTGCCTGAGTAACTATTGTGTGCTTTCACCCAAACCTTGTATTGTGGTCGTAGAAAATAAATACTCGAAGGAATGCGGCTAGACGACTTGAGGAATAGATTGCTAATGCGGGAGTTCCTCCCCATGGTGATCAAGTTCCTCCTCTTGAAAAGGATTACATTGATGATCAAGCTCAGACAAATCCTCCACCTTTGGCGGAGGGTGACATAAGTGCTATCCTTGTTCAAATGGCCCAAACAATTACTACTCAAGCTCAAATCAAAACCATTAAAGCCCAAGCTATGACGGCCCAAGCTAATCGAGAGGTCGTACCCTGAGCTCATCAACAAGTCAGTACCATGGCATCCCGTCTAAGGGACTTCACAAGGGTGAATCCTTCTATGTTCTATGGGTCTATGGTTGACGAAGACCCCCAAGAGTTCATCGATGAGGTTTATAAGATACTCTTTGCCATGGAGTTAAGCACTAGTTAGAAGGCTGAGTTAGCCACATATCAACTCAAAGATGTGTCTCAAACTTGGTATGTTCAATGGAGGGACAATAGGTCTCTTCGGGGTGGACCTGTGATGTGGGAGATCTCAAGAAGGCATTGCTTGATCAGTTCTTTCCTAGGGATATGAGGGAAGCTAAAGTAGTGTAGATCATCAAACTTCGTCAAGGAGGTATGAGTGTTCTTGAGTACTCCATGAAATTACTCAATCATCAAATATGCTCCTTTTTTGTTTTCCGATCATAGAGATGAAATGAGCCATTTTGTGATAGGGGTGTCGGAGTACTTGCAAGACGAGTGTCATTCGGCTATTCTACATGACAACATGAACATCTCTCGTATTATGTTGCATGCTAGGCAAGTGGAGGAGGCATGGGCTAGATGAAAAAGTAGAGATGCAAAAAGGGCAAGATCTTATGATGGTGGTTCTTCCAAGAATAGGCTTTAGATTCAAGACAAGTCTAGGTTCAAAAAGAGGTTCTCTAATCAAGTTGCAACCAATTTCCCTAAGGCTCCTAATGAAAAGGGTGCAAACCCTAAGCCTCAAAAGGGAAAAAGGTACTAGATCACCAAATGAGAAGCCAACTTGTGGTGAGTATGGAAAGAAGCATTATGGTTCTTGCCTCATTGGGACGGATGAATGCTTTAGTTGTGGGAAAGTTGGGAACAAATTTCGACATTGCCCTAATATGAAGGGCAAAGACAAGGGTGGTCAAGCTCAAGCAAGTTGTTCTAATGATGCTCCTAAGCAGAACCGCTTCTATTCTCTTCGTACTAGGGGTGAGAAAGAGACCTCTCCCGATGTGGTGATAGGTATGTTAAAATTCTTTTCTATTGATGTTTATGTTTTACTTGATCCGGGTGCTACTTTGTCTTTTGCTACACCTCTTGTAGCTAAAAAGTTCAATACTTTACCCAATATTTTGCATGCACCCTTTCTAGTGTCTACTCCGGTGGGTGATTCGGTAGTTGCAAAGAGGGTATATAGGTTGTCCTATCATGTTTCCCAATAGAGTTTCCAATGTCGATCTAGTAGAAATAGATATGCTTGATTTTGATATCATTTTGGGCATGGATTGGTTGCGTTCTTGTTTTTCCACTATTGATTGTAGGACAAGGGTGGTGAGGTTTAATTTCCCAAATGAACCCATTGTTGAGTGGAAGGGGGCAAGTATTATTCCTAGAGGTCGTATCATTTCTTGTCTAAAAGCATGCAAATGATCTCAAAGGGTTGCCTATATCACATAGTGAGAGTCCAATATCTAGACTCCGAAATTCCTCCCATTGAGTCGGTCCCCGTAGTGAGTGAATTTCTGGAGGTCTTTCCTAATGACCTTCCCGGTATTCCTCCCCAACGGGAAATTGATTTTGGTATCAATTTGCTACCAAAAACAAACCCCATTTAAATTTCTCCTTATCGGATGGCTCCGAACAAATTGAAGGAGTTGAAGGCACAACTCAAAGAATTGCTAGACAAGGGTTTCATAAGGCGTAGTATTTCTCCATGTGGTGCTCTGGTTTTGTCTATAAAGAAGAAGGATGGGTCCTTCAGAATGTGTATTGATTATAGCCAACTCAACCAAGTCACTATTAAGAATAAGTACCCTCTCCCTCGGATTGACAACTTGTTTTATAAACTCCAAGGGAGAAGCTACTTTTCAAATATTTACTTGAGATCTAGGTATCACCACCTAATGGTGAGAGGTGAGGATACCAAAGAGGACATTTTAAACTAGATATGGGCACTATGAGTTATTAGTTATGTCCTTTGGTCTCACTAATGATCCGGAGGCATTTTTGGACCTAATGAATAGTGTGTTTCGAAGCTACCTAGATTAATTTGTCATTGTCTTCATTGACGACATCTTGGTATATTCAAAAAATGAGGGTGATCACATGGGTCATTTGAGGGTGGTATTGCAAACCCTTGAAGTACATCAATTGTTTGCCAAGTATATAAAATGTGAGTTTTGGTTGAGGTAGGTGGCATTTCTTGGTCATATGATCTCTAGTGATGGAGTTGAGGTTTATCCAAGGAAAATGGAGGCGGTAAGAAATTGGCCTAGACCATTGACTTCAACCGACATTAGGAGTTTCTTGGGTCTAGTGGGCTATTATCGGAGGTTTGTGGATAGTTTTTCGTCCATTGCATCACCTTTGACTACCTTGACTCAAAAGAGTAAGAAATTTGAGTGTTTGGAGGCATGATAACAGAGCTTCCAAATTTTGAAAGATAGGCTTACTTCCGCTCCGGTGTTGACTTTACCGGACGGAACAAAAGGCTTTGTTCTGTATTGTGATGCATCCCCTGTGGGTTTGGGGTGTGTGCTTATGCAACATGGGAAGGTGATTTCCTATCCTTCTAGGCAACTTAAGGTGCATGAGAAGAACTATCCCACTGATGACCTTGAGTTAGTGGCCGTAGTGTTTGCCTTGAAAATATGGAAGCATTATTTGTACGGTGTTCATGTTGATGTGTTTACCTACCATAAGAGTCTCCAATATGTGTTTACCCAAAAGGAGTTGAATCTCCGACAATGAAGGTAGTTAGAATTATTGAAAGATTACGACATGAGTGTTCTATATCACCCCGACAAAGCAAATGTGGTGGCGGATGATCTAAGTCGCATGACCATGGGTAGTGTGTCTCATAGAAAAGAAGCCAAAAAATACCTAGTGAAAGATGTTCATAGGTTGGCTATATTGGGTGTTAGATTGGAAGGTTCTCCAAATGGTGGTGTCATGGTTCATCATAACTCCGAATCCTCCTTGGTTATTGAAGTGCAGTCCAAACAAACCTTGATAAACCATTGATGGATTTGAAAGAATCGGTCCTTGGAAAGTTTAATGAGTCATTCTCCTTAGGGGTGGATGGTGATTTGAGGTATCAAGGGTGTGTTCCTAATGTTGATGATTTGAGGAACTGGATTCTTGTGGAAGCTCATGGATCCCGTTATTCCATTCATCCGGGGTCAACAAAGATGTATCATGACATTAGGGAGGTGTATTGGTGGGAAGGTTTGAAAAGGGACATAGCGGAGTTTGTTGCTAAGTGTCCAAATTGCGAACAAGTGAAATCCGAACATCTAAAGTCGGGTGGCTTACTACAAGAAATCCAAATTCCTACTTGGAAGTGGGAAGACATCAATATGGATTTTGTGGTAGGATTGCCTAAGATCCAAAATCAATTTGACTCCATATGGGTGGTGGTTGATAGGTTGACCAAGCCCGCTCATTTTATTCCAGTCAAGTCTACTTATTCGGCGGAAGATTATGCTAAGATCTTCATAGATGAAATTGTGTGTCACAATGGTATTCCGTTATCCATGGTGCACAATTGACATCTAGGTTTGGGAAGTCATTCCAAGAAGGGTTGGGTACTCAGGTAAAGTTGAGCATCGCTTTGCATCCCCAAACGAATGGTCAAGAGAAACATACTATTCAAACCCTTGAAGATATGCTTAGAGCTTGTGTCATTGACTTCAAGGAAAGTTTGGATAAGCACTTGCCTTTGGTGGAGTTTGCTTATAATAATAGCTTCCATTCATCCATTTCCATGGCTCCCTATGATGCCTTGTATGGTAGAAGGTATAGGTCTCCTATTAGGTGGTTTGAAGTCGGTGAATCTTTGATTCATGGTCCCGATTTGATTTATAAGACTTTGGAGAAAATTCATATTATAAGAAATCACTTGCAAGCGACCTATAGTCGGCAAAAGTCTTATGTCGATCATAGAAGAAGGGATCTAGAGTTTGAAGAAGGTGATAAGGTGTACTTCAAAATTTCACCTATGAAGGGGGTGGTTAGATTTGGCAAGAAAGGGAAATTAAGTCCTCGTTATGTGGGTCCCTATGAAATCTTGCAAAAAGTTGTAAAGGTTGCCTATAAGTTGAGGTTGCCTAGTGAATTGGCTTCTGTTCATCCAGTTTTCCATGTTTCTATGTTAAAGAAGTGTGTTGGTGATCCCGAGTCCATTCTTCCTATTGAGGGTCTTGGTGTCAAGGATAACCTCTCCTATGAGGAGGTCCCGATTCAAATTCTCAATAGGCAAGTAAATATGTTGAGGAACAAAGAGGTGATTTCTGTAAAAGTCTTATGGAAAAATGACCTAGTTGAGGGTGCAACATGGGAGGCCGAGGCCGAAATGAAGTCCCGTTACCCTCATCTTTTATATAATTAAGATTAGTCATCCTTTTTAATAATATAAATATGACTAGAATATGAAGTTTCATGATTTTGGTGAAGTTTTGCAAAAACGTGCATTTTTTGTTTTCAAAACAGTGAGGTTACAGTGAATAAGTGCATTAAATAATAAAATTTTGCTTTTGGCTTGTTTTGAGTTATGTTGTGCATTTTGATATGGCGAATCTTTATGAAGTGATGTGTGGCATTTTAGGAGTAAGTGTGTATAACATGTGTCTAAGATGTTTCATGGTCAAAACGTTTGGGTACGACCCCCGAAGGATCAGCCAAGGGGCCTTGAGTAGGACCCTTGCAAGTTGGTGTAACACCCCGTAGCCAAAAAAGACCAAAAATTAGTTTTTCAGAATTTTTTTTTTTTGCAGACAGTTAAGGGGAAATGCAGTTGGGTCAACTTAAAATGATCATAACTCTTATCACAAAATGAATTATCATTCCATAGCCACCGACCTTGCTAAATTCAGACCTCCGAGTAAAGAGTTATGGCCATTTTAGTAAAGGCCTGTCGAACAGGCCCTCACGACGGATCCAACGACGGGGCGTCGGGAACACGACGGACCGTCAGTCCTGGCCGTCGTGTGGCCCAACAGCAACCTTCCCAGGGGTCTTTTTGACCTTTCTCACTCCGTTTAAACCATAAGTTACGTCGTTTTGACCCTAAATCATCAGATTTTAGTCAGTTTAAGCCTAGAAACATAATTAAAACATATCCAAGTCAAATCATTAAATCAAAACTTAGATATTAGAAGCAAGAGAGGAGAAAAAAGCTCAAGAACCCTAGTTCAAGAACGCCACAAGCTTCAGCAGTTCCAGCCCCGAAACTTAAGTATTTTTCCGTGGTTTTCATCACCAGGTATGCGGGATTTCACTAGTGGGTTCCTTTCACCCATTGGGTCCCTAGTTTTCAGTCAGATTCTTGATTTTCTTATCATGATTAAACCTAGGGTTTCTAGAACTTTGATAGAACTTCATGAATTTATTAAATATATGTTCCAAATCAGATTATCATTCTATTACTCAGATTATCGCATGAATTTCAGAACCCTAGCTTTGTATTTCTTTAGTCCTTGAATTACACATGCTAGGTCAGATATTTCAGACACTTCAGCTATACATGCCTCAGTTATAAATGCATAATTACCAGATTAATTGTTGCATTCTCAGTTTGCATGTTCAGTTTCGAGCTATCCAGTATTTACAAAAACTCAGACATAATCAGGTAATTTACAGAATTCATTGGGAGTAGCATAATACCGAGTTGGACTAGGGTTTAGCGTACCCAATAGTCCCAGAACTACTAGCCAAGTAGGTTGTAAGTCCCCTCTGTGGGCAATCAGTTTAGTGATCACGCCAGCATGCCTTTATACCTTTGGCAGGGTATATTGGGTCCTCTCGATGGGGCGTATACATCGGACTCCACATTTAGCTCATGTGGTTTTATTATCGGTTATTAGTAGCTCCCACAGTTCAGTCAGACTCTCTGCATGACCATTTATCAGTATATTCAGTATTCAGTTTTAGCATGTTATAAATTGGTCATTGCATTCAGTTAGCTCAGAAATTAAGTATATCATGTTCAGATTATTATACTTGCTTTTGTGCTTGTTCAGTTATGTTTTATTTCAGCTTTACTCTATCCTACATGCTCAGTACCTTTCAAGTACTGACGCATACGTGCGCTACATCTTCTCGTGATGTAGGTTAAGGTTCTCAGCATCCAGATCACACATAGATCGATTTCCCGATCTCCAGTTCAGCAGATTCAGTGGTGAGTCCTCATTCTCCGAGGACAAGAGTCATGAGTTTCATTTCAGTCTTTAGTCAATAGTTTCAGTTTTTGCTAGATTTAGCTGGGGCCTGTCCCAGTATTTCTAGTCCAGTTTAGAGGCTATTTTTAGACATAGTTAGCTTTAGCTTAGTATGAGTTAATATTTCCTTTGTATTAAACACATTGTTTTCAAATATCTCAGTTATAGAATATGGGTATTCCCCATCTTTTCAGATTTAATTATGATTTATCTTCCGCATCAGTTTATTATTTTTAGTATGCTCATGATCATGCCAGCAGGGTTAGCTTGGGATCACTTGTGGTCCTAGGTTCCGTGTCCGCGTCTCGGGGGTAGCTCGGGGCGTGACAAAACTTGGTATTAGAGCACTAGGTTCAAGAGTCCTAGGATGTCTGAAAAAGCCGCACTAAGTAGAGTCCTTTTCATGGGTGTGAAGTGCACCACATCTAATGAGAGGGAGGCTATGAAGTGTTTTAGGAAAACTTCACTTTCTTGATATTCTTATCGTGCGTTGGTATGATCTTCTTTCTAATCCATCGTTATGCGCTTAAGATCATGCATTCTCGTAGAGCTTAGGCATGGAATGCTAATGCACGCAATGCTAACGCAGTTCCTCTAGTACCAGATAAGGAAGTTCAAATGCAGAGTTTCAGAATGCCAATTCAGTTTTTGGCTCAGAGTATGAACAACAAGAACAATCAGTAGGTTCGAGTTCCTACTAATAGAAATGATCGATTAGTGGCAGCCAGAGTTTGTGATTTTGTTAGGATAAATCCGCCTAAGTTTTCAGGGTCGCAAGTTGGTAAGGACCCGTAGAAGTTCATTGACAAGGTCAAGAAAATATTTGGTGTGATGTCAGTAACTGGTAGTGATAGGTGAGATTGGCATCCTACCAACTCAAGGATGTGACTCACATATGGTTCACTCAGACAACGGACATGACTTTGTCTTTTGTAACTCAGTATAGCAGTTCGATTCAGTGTTAGTCCAGAATCTCTCTCAGAACCTTTCTAAGTCTCTACTCAGTTGGTGACCCAGTTATAGCTAGACGGGTATACATAAATTGCCCTGTCACAGTCTCTCAGAAAGTCACCTCAGCAGATCTAGTAGAGTTAGAAATGGTAGACTTCGATGTTATTCTAGGCATAGATTGGTTACACTCATGTTATGCCTCAGTCGATTGTAGAACTAGGATTGTTCGTTTTTCAGTTTCCAGACGAACCAATCATAGAATGGAAGGGTAGTAGCCTAGAGCCTATGGGTCGATTTATTTCTTACCTTAAGGCCAGAAAGATGATATCTAAGGGTTATCTCTATCATCTAGTTCGGGTTAAGGATTCTAGCCTTGAAAGCCCAACTCTTGAGTCAATTCCAGTAGTTTGTGAGTTTCCAGAAGTGTTTCCAGAAGATTTTCCTGGAGTCCCTCCCAAAGGGAATTCGACTTTGGAATTGATCTCCTTCCAGATACTCAGCCTATTTCTATTCCTCCTTACAGAATGGCTCCAGCAGAGCTTAAGGAATTGAAAGAGCAGTTGAAAGACCTTCTAGATAAGGGTTTCATCAGACCTAGTATTTCACTATGGGGTGCACCAGTATTGTTCGTAAAGAAGAAATATGGTTCTCTTAGAATGTGCATTGACTATAGACAGTTGAACAAGGTCACAATCAAGAATAAGTATCCCATCCCCAGGATTGATGACTTGTTTGACCAACTTCAGGGTGCTAGTCATTTCTCAAAGATAGACCTCAGATCAGGTTATCATCAGCTCAGAGTCAGAGATAGTGACATTCCGAAAACAGCCTTCAGAATTCGGTATGGTCATTATGAATTTGTAGTTATGTCATTTGGACTAACCAATGCTCCTGCAACTTTCATGGATTTGATGAACAGAGTGTTCAAACAGTACTTGGACTTGTTCGTTATCGTCTTTATTGATGATATCCTCATTTACTCTAGGAGTGAGGAAGAACATGCAAGTCATTTGAGAATTGTTCTACAGACTCTCAAGGATCGCCAGTTATTCGCTAAGTTTAGCAAATGTGAGTTTTGGTTGCAATCCGTTGCTTTTCTTGGTCACATTGTATCTAGCGAAGGGATCCGCGTAGATTCACAGAAGATAGAAGCAGTGAAACAATGGCCCAGACCTACCTCTGCTACAGATATCAGAAGTTTCTTAGGTCTAGCGGGTTATTACAGGAGGTTCGTGGAAGGATTTTCATTCATAGCCTCACCATTGACTAGGTTGACTCAGAAAATGGTCAAGTTCCAATGGTCAGATGATTGTGAGAAAAGCTTCACAGAATTGAAAACTAGATTGACTACAACTCCTGTCTTGACTATACCAGAGGGTTCCGATGGTTATGTGATCTATTGCGATGCATCCAGAGTTGGCCTTGGTTGTGTGTTAATGCAAAGAGATAAGGTTATATCTTATGCCTCTAGACAGCTTAAGGTGCATGAGAAGAACTATCCAACTCATGACCTCGAGCTTGCAGCAGTGGTGTTTGCACTCAAGATATGGAGACACTACTTGTATGGTGTTCATGTAGATGTGTTCACCGATCATAAGAGCCTTCAGTATGTGTTCACCCAAAAAGAGTTGAATCTTCGCCAGAGGAGATGGCTTGAGTTCCTTAAGGATTATGATATGAGTGTGCATTATCATCCTGGAAAGGCGAATGTAGTGGCCGATGCTCTTAGTAGATTATCTATGGGTAGTGTAGCCCATGTTGAGGAAAAAAGAAAAGAGCTAGTGAAGGATGTTCACAGGCTTGCTCGCTTGGGAGTTCGCCTTATGAGCATATCAGACAGCGGTGTAACAGTTCAGAATGGGGCAGAATCGTCTTTGGTAGTGGAGGTTAAGGAAAAGCAAGAGAGTGATCCGATCTTGCTTGAACTAAAGGGTGCAGTCAACAATCAGAGAGTGGAGGTTTTCTCCCAAGGGGGAGATGGTGTACTTCGCTACCAAGGTAGATTGTGTGTTCCTGATGTGGGAGAGTTGAGGAAGCATATTCTTGTAGAAGCTCATAACTCCAGGTATTCTATTCATCCAGGTGCCACTAAGATGTACCGCGATCTGCGGGAAGTCTATTGGTGGAATGGCATGAAGAGGGATATAGCAGACTTTGTGAGTAAGTGCCCCAATTGCCAGCAAGTCAAGGTAGAACATCAGAAACCAGGAGGTATGACTCAAGAGATCGAGATTCCTACTTGGAAGTGGGATGTGATCAATATGGATTTCATCACAGGGTTACCTCGTACTCGCAGACAGCATGACTCAATTTGGGTGATAGTCGATAGGATGATTAAGTCTTCTCTCTTTTTGGCGGTCAAGACTACGTATTCGGCAGAGGACTATGCTAAGCTTTACCTTAATGAAATTGTGAGGTTGCATGGGGTTCCTTTGTCTATCATCTCAGATAGAGGTCCTCAGTTTACCTCTCATTTCTGGAAGTCATTTCAAAAAGGTCTTGGTACTCAAGTTAACCTTAGTACGGCATTTCATCCACAGACGGATGGGCAGGCAGAGCGTACCATTCAGACCTTAGAGGATATGTTGAGAGCTTGTGTGATCGATTTCAAGGGTAGTTGGGATGATCACCCTCCTCTTATTGAGTTTGCCTACAATAATATCTACCATTCCAGCATTCAGATGGCCCCTTATGAGGCTTTATATGGGCGTAGATGTAGATCTCCTGTTGGTTGATTTGATGTAGGTGAAGTAGCTTTGATAGGGCCAGATTCAGTCCTTTATGCTATGGAGAAAGTTCAACTCATTATAGATAGACTTAAGACAGCCCAAAGTCGTCAGAAATCTTATACAGATGTAAGGAGAAGGGAACTAGAGTTCCAAGTTGATGATTGGGTTTTCCTGAAAGTCTCACCTATGAAAGGGGTGATAAGATTTGGAAAGAAAGGGAAGCTCAGTCCTAGATATGTAGGCCCTTACAAGATATTGAAAAGGGTTGGCAAGGTGGCATATGAGTTACAGTTGCCAGCAGAATTGGTAGCAGTGCATCCGGTCTTCCACATCTCACTCTTGAAGAAGTGTGTGGGTGATCCAGCCTCTATAGTGCCATTAGAGAGTGTGGCGGTGAAAGATAGTCTTTCTTATGAGGATGTACCAGTTGATATTCTTGACCGTCAGGTTAGAAGGTTGAGAAACAAAGAAGTCGCTTCAGTCAAGGTTTTGTGGAGGAGTCAGTCCGTAGAGGGAGCTACTTGGGAAGCAGAAGCAGCCATGAAAGCCAAATATCCTTACCTTTTTCCTTCCGATTCCACTCCAGCTTGAGGTAATAGTTCCTCTTCAGTTTTACAGTCATTCATGCGTAAATTCAGTTTTAGAATCATGTTCCCTCAGTTTGTACTTGCATTTTCAGCGTAATTGCATGTACTCAGAACTCAATTCAGTCAGAAACTCAGTTCTCAGTGTTTAGTAGTAGGGTTTGCAGCTCTCTCCCTCCATTTCAGATAGTTTAGTCTTCATTCGAGGACGAATGTTCCCAAGGGGAAGATAATGTAACACCCCGTAGCCAAAACATACCAAAAATCAGTTTTTCAGAAAAAAAATATTGCAGACAGTTAAGGGGAAATGCAGTTGGGTCAAATAAAAATGATCATAACTCTTTTCACAAAATGAATTAGGTCTCTCATGACCTACCCACAGATAGCTAATTGAATTATCTTTCCATAGCCACCGACCTTGCTAAAATCAGACCTCTGAGTAAACAGTTATGCCCATTTTAGTAAAGGCCTGTCGAACAGGCCCTCACGACGGATCCAACGACGGGGCGTCGGGCACACGACGGACCGTCAGTCCTGGCCGTCGTGTGGCCCGACAGCAACCTTCCCAGGGGTCTTTTTGACCTTTCCCACTCCATTTAAACCATAAGTTACGTCGTTTTGACCCTAAATCATCAGATTTTAGTCAGTTTAAGCCTAGAAACATAATTAAAACATATCCAAGTCAAATCATTAAATCAAAACTTAGATATTAGAAGCAAGAGAGGAGAAAAAAGCTCAAGAACCCTAGTTCAAGAACGCCACAAGCTTCAGCAGTTCCAGCCCCTAAACTTAAGTATTTTTCCGTGGATTTCATCACCAGGTATGCGGGATTTCACTAGTGGGTTCCTTTCACCCATTGGGTCCCTAGTTTTCAGTCAGATTCATGATTTTCTTATCATGATTAAACCTAGGGTTTCTAGAACTTTGATAGAACTTCATGAATTTATTAAATATATGTTCCAAATCAGATTATCATTCTATTACTCAGATTATCGCATGAATTTCAGAACCCTAGCTTTGTATTTCTTTAGTCCTTGAATTACACATGCTAGGTCAGATATTTCAGACACTTCAGATATACATGCCTCAGTTATAAATGCATAATTACCAGATTAATTATTGCATTCTCAGTTTGCATGTTCAGTTTCGAGCTATCCAGTATTTACAAGAAACTCAGACATAATCAGTTAATTTACAGAATTCATTGGGAGTAGCATAATACCGAGTTGGACTAGGGTTTAGCGTACCCAATAGTCCCAGAACTACTAGCCAAGTAGGTTGTAAGTCCCCTATGTGGGCAATCAGTTTAGTGATCACGCCAGCATGCCTTTATACCTTTGGCAGGGTATATTCGGTCCTCTCGATGAGGCGTATACATCGGACTTCACAATTAGCTCATGTGGTTTTATTATCGGTTATTAGTAGCTCCCACAGATCAGTCAGACTCTCTCCAGATCAGCAGATTCAGTGGTGAGTCCTCATTCTCCGAGGACAAGAGTCATGAGTTTCTCTTCAGTATTTAGTCTTTTAGTTTCAGTTTTTGCTAGATTTAACTGGGGGCTTGTCCCAGTATTTCTAGTCCAGTTTAGAGGCTTATTTCATACATAGTTAGATTTAGCTTAGTATGAGTTAATATTTCCTTTGTATTAAATTCATTGTTTTCAAATATCTCAGTTATAGAATATGGGTATCCCCATCTTTTCATATTTAATTATGATTTAGCTTCCGCATCAGTTTATTATTTTTAGTATGCTCATGATCATGCCAGCAGGGTTAGCTTGGGATCACTTGTGGTCCTAGGTTCCGTGTCCGCGTCTCGGGGGTAGCTCGGGGCGTGACAAAACTTGGTATCAGAGCACTAGGTTCAAGAGTCCTAGGATGTCTGAAAAAGCCGCACTAAGTAGAGTCCTTTTCATGGGTGTGAAGTGCACCACATCTAATGAGAGGGAGGCTATGAAGTGTTTTAGGAAAACTTCACTTTCTTGATACTCTTATCGTGCGTTGGTATGATCTTCTTTCTAATCCATCGTTATGCGCTTAAGATCATGCATTCTCGTAGAGCTTAGGCATGGAATGCTAATGCACGCAATGCTAACGCAGTTCCTCTAGTACCAGATAAGGAAGTTCAAATGCAGAGTTTCAGAATGCCAATTCAGTTTTTGGCTAAGAGTATGAACAACAAGAACAATCAGTAGGTTCGAGTTCCTACTAATAGAAATGATCGATTAGTGGCAGCCAGAGTTTGTGATTTTGTTAGGATGAATTCGCCTAAGTTTTCAGGGTCGCAAGTTGGTAAGGACCCGTAGAAGTTCATTGACAAGGTCAAGAAAATATTTGGTGTGATGTCAGTAACTGGTAGTGATAGGTGAGATTGGCATCCTACCAACTCAAGGATGTGACTCACATATGGTTCACTCAGACAACGGACATGACTTTGTCTTTTGTAACTCAGTATAGCAGTTCGATTCAGTGTTAGTCCAGAATCTCTCTCAGAACCTTTCTAAGTCTCTACTCAGTTGGTGACCCAGTTATAGCTAGACGGGTATACATAAATTGCCCTGTCACAGTCTCTCAGAAAGTCACCTCAGCAGATCTAGTAGAGTTAGAAATGGTAGACTTCGATGTTATTCTAGCCATAGATTGGTTACACGCATGTTATGCCTCGATTGTAGAACTAGGATTGTTCGTTTTCAGTTTCCAGATGAACCAATCTTAGAATGGAAGGATAGTAGCCTAGCGCCTATGCGTCGATTTATTTCTTACCTTAAGGCCAGAAAGATGATATCTAAGGGTTATCTCTATCATCTAGTTCGGGTTAAGGATTCTAGCCTTGAAACCCCAACTCTTGAGTCAGTTCCAGTAGTCTGTGAATTTCCAGAAGTATTTCCAAAAGATCTTCCCAGGATCCCTCCCGAAAGGGAAATTGACTTTGGAGTTGATCTCCTTCCAGATACCCAGCCTATTTCTATTCCTCCTTACAGAATGGCTCCAGCAGAGCTTAAGGAATTGAAAGAGCAGTTGAAAGACCTTCTAGATAAGGGTTTCATCAGACCTAGTATTTCACCATGGGGTGCACCTGTATTGTTCGTAAAGAAGAAAGATGGTTCTCTCAGAATGTGCATTGACTATAGACAGTTGAACAAGGTCACAATCAAGAATAAGTATCCCATCCCCAGGATTGATGACTTCTTTGACCAACTTCAGGGTGCTAGTCATTTCTCAAAGATAGACCTCAGATGGGTTATCATCAGCTCAGACTCAGAGATAGTGACATTCCAAAAACAGCCTTCAGAACTCGGTATGGTCATTATGAATTTTTAGTTATGTCGTTTGGACTAACCAATGCTCCTGCAGCTTTCATGGATTTGATGAACAGAGTGTTCAAACAGTACTTGGACTTGTTCATTATTGTCTTTATTGATGATATCCTCATTTACTCTAGGAGTGAGGAAGAACATGCAAGTCATTTGAGAATTGTTCTACAGACTGTCAAGGATCGCCAGTTATTCGCTAAGTTTAGCAAATGTGAGTTTTGGTTGCAATCCGTTGCTTTTCTTGGTCACATTGTATCTAGCGAAGGGATCCGCGTAGATTCACAGAAGATAGAAGCAGTGAAATAATGGCCCAGACCTACCTCTGCTACAGATATCAGAAGTTTCTTAGGTCTAGCGGGTTATTACAGGAGGTTCGTGGAAGGATTTTCATTCATAGCCTCACCATTGACTAGGTTGACTCAGAAGATGGTCAAGTTCCAATGGTCAGATGATTGTGAGAAAAGCTTCACAGAATTGAAAACTAGATTGACTACAACTCCTGTCTTGACTATACCAGAGGGTTCAGATGGTTATGTGATCTATTGTGATGCATCCAGAGTTGGCCTTGGTTGTGTGTTGATGCAAAGAGATAAGGTTATATCTTATGCCTCTAGACAGCTTAAGGTGCATGAGAAGAACTATCCAACTCATGACCTCGAGCTTGCAGCAGTAGTGTTTGCACTCAAGATATGGAGACACTACTTGTATGGTGTTCATGTAGATGTGTTCACCGATCATAAGAGCCTTCAGTATGTGTTCACCCAGAAAGAGTTGAATCTTCGCCAGAGGAGATGGCTTGAGTTCCTTAAGGATTATGATATGAGTGTGCATTATCATCCTGGAAAGGCGAATGTAGTGGCCGATGCTCTTAGTAGATTATCTATGGGTAGTGTAGCCCATGTTGAGGAAAAAAGAAAGGAGCTAGTGAAGGATGTTCACAGGCTCGCTCGCTTGGGAGTTCGCCTTATGAGCATATCAGACAGCGGTGTAACAGTTCAGAATGGGGCAGAATTGTCTTTTGTAGTGGAGGTTAAGGAAAAGCAAGAGAGTGATCCGATCTTGCTTGAACTAAAGGGTGCAGTCAACAATCAGAGAGTGGAGGTTTTCTCCCAAGGGGGAGATGGTGTACTTCGCTACCAAGGTAGATTGTGTGTTCCTGATGTGGGAGAGTTGAGGAAGCATATTCTTGTAGAAGCTCATAACTCCAGGTATTCTATTCATCCAGGTGCCACTAAGATGTACCGCGATCTGCGGGAAGTCTATTGGTGGAATGGCATGAAGAGGGATATAGCAGACTTTGTGAGTAAGTGCCCCAATTGCCAGCAAGTCAAGGTAGAACATCAGAAACCAGGAGGTATGACTCAAGAGATCGAGATTCCTACTTGGAAGTGGGATGTGATCGATATGGATTTCATCACAGGGTTACCTCGTACTCGCAGATAGCATGACTCAATTTGAGTGATAGTCGATAGGATGACTAAGTCTTCTCGCTTTTTGGCGGTCAAGACTACGTATTCGGTAGAGGACTATGCTAAGATTTACCTTAATGAAATTGTGAGGTTGCATGGGGTTCCTTTGTCTATTATCTCAGATAGAGGTCCTCAGTTTACCTCTCATTTCTGGAAGTCATTTCAAAAAGGTCTTGGTACTCAAGTTAACCTTAGTACAGCATTTCATCCACAGACGGATGGGCAGGCAGAGTGTACCATTCAGACCTTAGAGGATATGTTGAGAGCTTGTGTGATCGATTTCAAGGGTAGTTGGGATGATCACCTTCCTCTTATTGAGTTTGCCTACAATAATATCTACCATTCCAGCATTCAGATGGCCCCTTATGAGGCTTTATATGGGCGTAGATGTAGATCTCCTGTTGGTTGATTTGAAGTAGGTGAAGTAGCTTTGATAGGGCCAGATTCAGTCCTTTATGCTATTGAGAAAGTTCAACTCATTATAGATAGACTTAAGACAACCCAAAGTCGTCAGAAATCTTATGCAGATGTAAGGAGAAGGGAACTAGAGTTCCAAGTTGATGATTGGGTTTTCCTGAAAGTCTCACCTATGAAAGGGGTGATAAGATTTGGAAAGAAAGGGAAGCTCAGTCCTAGATATGTAGGCCCTTACAAGATATTGAAAAGGGTTGGCAAGGTGGCATATGAGTTAGAGTTGCCAGCAGAATTAGTAGCAGTGCATCCGGTCTTCCACATCTTACTCTTGAAGAAGTGTGTGGGTGATCCAGCCTCTATAGTGCCATTAGAGAGTGTGGCGGTGAAAGATAGTCTTTATTATGAGGATGTACCAGTTGAGATTCTTGACCGTCAGGTTAGAAGGATGAGAAACAAAGAAGTCGCTTCAGTCAAGGTTTTGTGGAGGAGTCAGTCCGTAGAGGGAGCTACTTGGGAAGCAGAAGCAGCCATGAAAGCCAAATATCCTTACCTTTTTCCTTCCGATTCCACTCCAGCTTGAGGTAATAGTTCCTCTTCAGTTTTACAGTCATTCATGCGTAAATTCAGTTTTAGAATCATGTTCCCTCAGTTTGTACTTGCATTTTCAGCGTAATTGCATGTACTAAGAACTCAATTCAGTTAGAAACTCAGTTCTCAGTGTTTAGTAGTGGGGTTTGCAGCTCTCTCCCTCTATTTCATGTAGTTTAGTCTTCATTCAAGGACGAATGTTCCCAAGGGGGAGATAATGTAACACCCCGTAGCCAAAACAGACCAAAAATTAGTTTTTCAGAAAAAAACAATTTGCAGACAGTTAATGGGAAATGCAGTTGGGTCGACTTACAATGACATTAACTCTTAACACAAAATGAATTAGGTCTCTCATGACCTACCCACAGATATATAATTGAATTATCTTTCTATATCCACCGACCTTGCTAAAATCAGACCTCCGAGTAAAAAGTTATGCCCATTTTAGTAAAGGCCTGTCGAACAGGCCCTCACGACGGATCCAACGACGGGGCGTCAGGCACACGACGGACAGTCAGTCCTGGCCGTCGTGTGGCCCGACAGCAACCTACCCAGGGGTCTTTTTGACCTTTCCCACTCCATTTAAACCATAAGTTATGTTATTTTGACCCTAAATCATCAGATTTTAGTCAGTTTAAGCCTAGAAACATAATTAAAACATATCCAAGTCAAATCATTAAATCAAAACTTAGAAAATTAGAAGCAAGATAGGAGAAAAAAAAGCTCAAGAACCCTAGTTCAAGAACGCCACAAGCTCCAGCAATTCCAAACCCAGAAACTTAATTATTTTTCCGTGGATTGCATCACCAGGTATGCGGGATTTCACTAGTGGGTCCTTTCACCCATTGGGTCCCTAGTTTTCATTAAGATTCTTGATTTTCTTATCATGATTAAACCTAGGGTTTCTAGAACTTTGATAGAACTTCATGAATTTATTAAATATATGTTCCAAATCAGATTATCATGTTATTACTCAGATTATCGAATGAATTTCAGAACCCTAGCTTTGTATTTCTTTAGTTCTTGAATTACACATGCTAGGTCAGATATTTCAGAAACTTCAGATATACATGCCTCAGTTATAATGCATAATTACCAGATTAATTATTGCATTCTCAATTTGCATGTTCAGTTCGAGCTATCCAGTATTTACAGAAACTCAGACATAATTAGTTAATTTACAGAATTCATTGGGAGTAGCATAATACCGAGTTGGACTAGGGTTTAGCGTACCCAATAGTCCCAGAACTACTAGCCAAGTAGGTTGTAAGTCCCCTCTGTGGGCAATCAGTTTAGTGATCACGCCAGCATGCCTTTATACCTTTGGCAGGGTATATTGGGTCCTCTCGATGGGGCGTATACATCGGACTCCACATTTAGCTCATGTGGTTTTATTATCGGTTATTAGTAGCTCCCACAGTTCAGTCAGACTCTCTGCATGACCATTTATCAGTATATTCAGTTTTAGCATGTTATAAATTGGTCATTGCATTCAGTTAGCTCAGAAATTAAGTATATCATGTTGAGATTATTATACTTGCTTTTGTGCTTGTTTAGTTATGTTTTATTTCAGCTTTACGCTATCCTACATGCTCAGTACCTTTCAAGTACTGACGCATACGTGCGCTACATCTTCTCGTGATGTAGGTTCAGGTTCTCAGCATCCAGATCACACATAGATCGATTTCCCGATCTCCAGTTCAGCAGATTCAGTGGTGAGTCCTCATTCTCCGAGGACAAGAGTCATGAGTTTCATTTCAGTCTTTAGTCATTTAGTTTCAGTTTTTGCTAGATTTAGCTGGGGCCTGTCCCAGTATTTCTAGTCTAGTTTAGAGGCTATTTTCAGACATAGTTAGATTTAGCTTAGTATGAGTTAATATT